>CM049371.1:31698014-32270514 GCA_026937815.1 Etheostoma perlongum
CATACATAAAAGGCAAGGATAAGATTTTAGATCACTTAACTTCTATTTCTGATATGTACAACACATTTACATTTTATACAGCAACTGATTATACACAGCTTAGAGGTTTTCCCAGAGATATGGAAACGGTGACGAGTCGACTCAAGGCTCATCTTAGACTTGTAAATTAAAGGGTAACTATACTGTATGCCTTTGCGTCAAATGGCTTTTTTCATAACAGTAGGCTATATTTTTGGATATATTATGTACACACTGTCTTTTGTCTTTCATAGGCTTATATCTACATTTCATACAATGTTCTACAGTGAAAATAATTGGCTGAGAGGGGTTGGGATATATGGGGTAAACACCAATGTAGTGTTGAAACAAAATATGTATAGGCTACAGTAAATACAAAATAATAGGCATCACTATCATTTTAGAATAAAGAACGTGTGTGTGTGTGTGTGTGTGTGTGTGTGTGTAAGACTGCTTTTCTACTTTTAAAACCAGTTATCAGTAAGCGTGGCCCTGATCTGAACAGAGATGACTCTCCTTCCTTCTTTTCTCTGCCCTCCTCCTCTTCTTCCTCTTCCTCCATGAACTTGTCTTGAGGTACATACTATGTCCCTTACGAAAACTGAGGGAAAGGCTGAGAAATAGCTTATGGTCGTGGAGATTTGGTGTGTAGTTTTGCTCTTTAAATGACAGGTTTCAAAAAATCGGGTGACATGTAAAGATTTTGTGTGTAAGCACTATTAACCTAGGCTATTATTTGCCTTTTTGTGTGAATTACTACGCCGCGCTTTTTGAGCACAGCTTCGATCAAGCGAAACTGAACAGACATCTCTAGGATCCTAATATCGCCAACAACTAGCCTAGCGTTAATTATTGTTAGTCAACAGGCACTTGACTGCAGGCTCAAGGTGGCGCGAGCGGAAGATCTTGTACTGCCTTTTTCCCCACTGAAGAAAAATAAAATATTTTTTAATCTCCTGCAAAGTAGTTACTTAGGTAAATTAGGCTATCGTAATTTTAAACTGTTTAGACTTGAAGTAGCCTATAATCTTTAATTTGTTATATGTTGATGGTGAGGTGGGCTCTCGGCTAAATCACATTCACTTTAGCTGCAACTGTAGTCAGTGAGAGAGTATCTGCCTATTATCTGCATTATGCCAAAAGACATTTAAAAAAGTAGGTGCAACAGTTGCTTTTGACCCATTGCTGCTGACTATCATACCTCGCTGCTACATCCACTCTTCGTGTACGTGCGTCATTTCGCTCCGGGCCTCACAACTGCAATACAGCCTACATTAACTATAGTGGAATCGAACTGTATTTAAAGACCTCTAATCTCAATATTGTCTTACTAAGGGTGTAAACATATTTCTCTGTTAATTCCCATGTAGGACACACTGTCTGTTAATTCCCATGTCGGACACTCTCTCTCTCTCATAGTCACTGCATACACTGTTTTCAGATTTTAAATTGCTTTAATTTACTATTTATTGGCTTTGATTTGGTTGAAGATGCCCATTAGAATTGTGGGTAACGCCTGATACATGGCATGTAAAATTAATTTAAGCGAATTTTCATGACTCATCCATAAAATAGGAACTTTAATCAGGTATAGGGTCAAGGTGAGGTGGGCTCTAAGCTAAATCACATTTCCTCTAGCCACGGCTGCCACTGTACTATTATTTTAGTTATTTTGTCTGCTGAAAATACAAAATCATTAGATTGTGTTGTCGTTCTGTTATTTTTTAATGTGGCCTCTACTCGCTTAGAATCGAACCCTCATCTAAGGCGCCACTAGGCAGGGAGAAAAAGGCTGCATTACCACGTTCGGCCACAGCGAGGAGTCAATGGGAAGGTGGCGCTGTTTCAAAATGACTCAGATCTGATACTACTCCTGCGGCCTCATCGTGTACAGTTTTTACATCTGCTGACACACGTTATCAAAACGATCTCTACGTTTTCCAAACTCTACACACAATTCACAAAACTAGGCCTACACATAAAATGCAAAATGCCTCACATCTCCTTCAAAATGAAACACTGCAGTCAAAATGCCTTAAAAATGTCATAAACACATCAGGTGTCAATCATGGATGTCTTAAGAGGTTTCAATGGGCACAAAAGATTTCTTCCAACTTTCAACTTAGAATTCTGTCTGTAAACTCATAACGCAAATAGATTTTTTTAAAATCTTCACCCACAATATATTATTATCTACGCATTTGAACAAGTATTTTCATGTGACAGGCTGTGACCAGCAGAAGAGAGTTGCTGCATGGTCTACTGTAGGCAAGGGCTGCACTGGAAAAAAATATAATCACGATTATTTAGGTCAATATTGGAATCACGACGATTACTCGTTGACTTCTGGAAAGATGTTGCAATTATTAAACTTAAAAAAATCGGTGGAAAAAGGTATTCTTTAATTGAATATAAATAAAATAAAAATATTTGATCACAAAACAAACTTTAAATTTAAATAAGTCAACCAAAACACACACAACTGGGAAATTTGCATTAATACTTTTCCTATTCAAAATACATTTTTTTCATTAAGAACACAAGAGAAAATAAGAGTTTACTTACAAAACGTAATGAGCTAAATAATTATGTTGCTTGATTATTCTTTCATTCATCACTGGAAGCCAAAATCATAATCATGATTACATTTTGATTAATTGCACAGCTCTACTGTAGGCCTACATAAAAATGCAGGTTTTAACTAAAACATGTACCGTACAGAATTAATATAAAAAAGAAATGCATAAACACAAAATTAATACAAGTACATTAATTAAAAAAGAAAATATGTATTGATATGGGACATTAAGGATTGATAGGCTATGCATAGGCTATAGTAATCCCATGGATATTATAGACTATATCCATGGTACTGAAAAGGGGATTTAATTCTTACATGTTCTACATGTTTGGGTGCTTTTCTCACAAATCTCACCCTGCTTATTTTTACAATCCACCAATTCACTTTATGTTAAAGGTCCCATGACATGACAATTTCACTTTATGACGTTTTTTTAACATTAATATGCGTTCCCCCAGCCTGCCTATGGTCCCCCTGTGGCTAGAAATGGTGATAGGTGTAAACCGAGCCCTGGGTATCCTGCTCTGCCTTTGAGAAAATGAAAGCTCAGATGGGCCAATCTGGAATCTTGCTCCTTATGAGGTCATAAAGGGCAAGGTTACCTCCCCTTTTTCTGCTTTGCCCGCCCAGAGAATTTGGCCCCCCATGAGAGAGAGACATCGTGGCTTTCAAACAAGCAAAGTGCCCCCCATCCTCCTCAAAAGCTGTAGACTCAGAAATGGAACATCCTAGTGGCAGATATGCTATTAGGGGACCACTAAGGTCTATATAAAAGAGACTTCAGATACAGTATTAGGGGATCACTAAGGTCTATATAAAAGAGTCTTCAGATACAGTATTAGGGGATCACTAAGGTCTATATAAAAGAGACTTCAGATACAGTATTAGGGGACCACTAAGGTCTATATAAAAGAGACTTCAGATACAGTATTAGGGGACCACTAAGGTCTATATAAAAGAGACTTCAGATACAGTATTAGGGGACCACTAAGGTCTATATAAAAGAGACTTGTGTGTTTTTCCATGTTGCTTATTCTGGTATTTATTCACAAGAACATTCAGAAGTTACACAAAAGTAGCATGTGCTGTAAGCTGATCCAGATCAGAGTACTTTTTGTGGCCCTACCTGAGTCAAAGTACAACGGGTGGAGGAGGACGCAGTCGTCCATCACCAGCACTGTTGTAATGTTACAAAGTAAAAAGAATACTTTGTTCCTGTACTTAAGTAGAATTTTCACATATCTGTACTTCACCTCGTTATTTAAATTTCTGGAAACTTTCACTTTTACTCCACTGCTTTTCTTAAACGACATGTATACTTTTACTTTACTCGCAACCCTGAATATAATGCTTTACTATCAGGAAGTTACTTTTGATACTTACAGTGGTGTGAAATTTTTTTAAGGCCGATACTGATATGAATATTTGATTTAAAAATCCATACTGCAGATATGCATAAAAAGATTTCCCCAACATTAGTTATTTGTCGTTCTTTATCTCACTAAAATAATATAATTTGTTTTATTGTCACAACAGAACAGAGGAATATCAAAATATATTAAAGTTCTGATAAATAAAATGTATAAAAATACAAACTTAAGATATGAAAGTTAAAGTTCTTTGAACAAAAACACATGATAAAAAAATTAAAAAACTCTGTCGCCAACAGGGACGTTGTAGACCGCCCTCTGGTGGACAGACTATGCAACACCAACGCTCATAACATGGTTGACAGTCCGTTTTTATTTTTTCAGATATTCATTTATACATATTTGTTTTTGTATTTATTTTTTTAAATCGGCCATTATAAATACCGATACCAATATATCGGAAAATGCCTAATATTGGCCCGCCGATATATCGGTCTAGTTTAGACCAACAACAACAAACATTTTTAACAAACACATTTTCACCTTGTAGATCCGGCCCAAATGGTGTTCATATGGATTTATTATGAACAAACCAATCAGTTTATTAATGATGATTAAATCAAGCTTCAGGATACACATCAGTGGTAGTGAATCCATGTTTATTCTGTGACACGACCATCGGTCTCTTTGTGTCTGCTGTTGAGCCAAAGCTACACAGTTCAAGAGTTGTGTTGGAGTTGGGTATCGGCCATTACATTTTACTGGGAATTCTGGGTAGCCAGCTCTTCCTGTGTGCACTTGTTCCTACTTATTTGAATCTTGTCAAGGATCTTTTCAGTTCAGGTTAGGTCATCAGGGTCACCATGGTGCCCTGTCTGCTGTCAGTCACGTAATGATGGCAGTATCTGCTGGTAAAGCTCAGTCATGTTGATTTCCTGGAAGGCTGTGGCCAGCTCTGGTAACGAATTGTAGTTCTTCACTACAAAACCCTGGAGACTGATCGAAAGACACGGAGAAACACAGAGAGAAACCATATGAGAGCTGCTGCTGTGTGATCCAACACTGACCACATGGCCCTAAAAGTCCTGCCCTTATTTCATTTCTCTGCTACATCAGAGTCATGTGCCTGTGAACCATACCTATGTCCGCAGGAGGGAGACAAAGGGCTTTCAAGGAGAACCTTCATCATCCTCTCTTTGCATTTCTTGCCCAAAGAATCCACATCCACCTTCACCGTCTTCAAAAGGCGACAGAACTCCTGAAGAGACATGAGTACACACTCATCATTCACAACTCCACCAATAGCGTCACAAACTCAATATACAAAATAAAGTTACTTAGCAGTAGAAACTGAAGTTACAAGTTAAACAGTGTGGTTTATATAATAAGGATTGGAACTAGGGATGCTCAATATCATAGCAATCACGTCGGTATCGGCCAATGTTGGTCATTTCTTGAATGCATTGGTATTGGTCTAATGAGCAAAACTGGTCTGATGTGAACAACCCGATTGTGTGTGTGTGTGTGTGTGTGTGTGTGTGTGTGTGTGTGTGTTGGCCAAGAAAGGTTTGTGAAGCAATCTGGATCAACAGCATTTCCAGGATAATTGCCTCACAGTAATATAATTGCCGGCACTGCCAGACGTCCCTTGGCTTCCGTTCTCTGTGAGTTGCCATTCTTAAATTCTGTTCTCTTCAGAGAACAACAACAAATATATTTACGGCGTTTCCCCTTTAACTGGTACATTTTGGGACTGATATGCGCTGCCGATCTTCTTGAGATAATATTTGGAGCCAATACTGCTTTTGCTCCCTTAATTTACATCATAAAAATGTAAACCTTGCCTCACTGGATTTGCTTTCAAATCATCATCATTACATCATCTTATATACATATCACCCAAATTATGTGTGCAATGTGCATCATATGGATGGATGCACTGCATATGGTCAACTGTGCAAGGGTATAAGGCTTTCATCAACATCTACAACACAGCCTTGATAATGTATTGCTTGCTGACATATTATAGGACAGATATAATTAGGTCATCACTAAATGTCCTTTTTTAACATATTTAAATTATTCAAGAAAATTATAAACCTGAAAAGATACCATTGAAATATGGGGGTGGGGGGTTGCAGTGCATGGTCTGCACATGAACTGCAGCATCTCCAGCAACACAGAGCTGCCTGTGGACGCCTGTCTGTAAATATTGGCTGGGAAAAACTATTGGCGAAAGTGAAAATCAATCTATCACTAATCTGTAGCAGGAAAAGTTAACCCTCTCCTTGATTTCATGTTATTTATGGAGAAGGAGAACCAGGAAATGAGTTGGTAGAAATGCAGTGCTACCAAGCCACGGCCGAGAGACATGCGTCACTGCAACATTTTTCAAGAGGTTCACGTCAGGCTACAGCGTAGGGTCCAGCGTAGACAAAGAGGGGTCTGCTGGGGTACACCGTCGATTCTACGCACAACCATAAACAGCCTATAATGTCCCGCCCACAACACTATCTGACTATCTTTTACTGGGTGTCATGGGGAACATTTCTAATTTATTAAATCAAGATTTCTAATTCATTAAATCATTGCTTGAAGCATTTAAACAAAGTTTTGTGTTGGAGTTTGCAACATTCCAAAATCTTAATTTTGACTTTAAAGTTTTTAATTTTTCATGTCAATGCATATCTGTTTCCAAATATCGGTTGTCAATTTCATTAACAACTAATCATCGGTATCGGCCTTTAAAAACCAGTGTTGGTCCATCCCTAGTAACAATGCATCATGAATTGGTTAAAAATCTAAATAAATGGGTGCCCAGATAGCTCAGTTGGTAGAGCGGGCGCCAATATATACAGTGAGGAAAATAAGTATTTGAACACACTGCTATTTTGCACATTCTCCCACTTATAAATCATGGAGGGGTCTGAAATTGTCATCGTAGGTGCATGTCCACTGTGAGAGACATAATCTAAAAAAATATCCAGAAATCACAATGTATGATTTTTTAACTATTTATTTGTATGATACAGCTGCAAATAAGTATTTGAACACCTGAGAAAATCAATGTTAATATTTGGTACAGTAGCCTTTGTTTGCAATTACAGAGGTCAAATGTTTCCTGTAGTTTTTCACCAGGTTTGCAAACATTGGGTTTAGGTCTGGAGACTGGCTAGGCCACGCCAGAACCTTGATAGGCTTCTTCCAGAGCCACTCCTTGGTTATCCTGGCTGTGTGCTTCGGGTCATTGTCATGTTGGAAGACCCAGCCTCGAGCCATCTTCAATGCTCTAACTGAGGGAAGGAGGTTGTTCCCCAAAATCTCGCAATACATGGCCCCGGTCATCCTCTTCCTTAATACAGTGCAGTCGCCCTGTCCCATGTGCAGTAAAAAAAACTGTAGGGATGGTGTTCTTGGGATGGTACTCATCATTCTTCTTCCTCCAAACACGGTTAGTGGAATTATGACCAAAAAGTTCTATTTTGGTCTCATCTGACCACATGACTTTCTCCCATGACTCCTCTGGATCATCCAAATGGTCATTGGCATACTTAAGACGGGCCTTGACATGTGCTGGTTTAAGCAGGGGAACCTTCCGTGCCATGCATGATTTCAAACCATGATGTCTTAGTGCAGGGGTGGGCAATTAATTTTTATCGGGGGCCGCATGAGCAACCCAAGCACTGCTGGAGGACAACATCGACAATATTTCAGGTTTTTCTGGCAATTTTGTGAGAAATTATGAAACTTATATTGGTCAGGCTCTACCACACAGGCAACAGACATATGACATCCACATACACATACATAGCACAAAAATACAAAAGGAAGATATCAATTGTGTGCCCTTACAGTAAAGTTAGATTGTAGGATGTGTCACTACGTCTTTAGTTTATTCATTTGAAGAGAGTTTTTTCTATTTATTTAGTTATTTTGATGTGGGATTTGTTTAACACATCTAATTATTAATCTTTTTTATTTAAGATAAAATATAATTTCAGGACACATCTGTTGTTTGGCACAGTTTGTATGAATTATAAATAAAAGAAATACTTCATTTGTACAGCTCATTCTGTAAAAACAAATCCTGAAAAAAAAGAATCGTGAAACTTAAAACAGTGAATTGTATAGAGTCGTAAGTTGAACTTACTGGTTTTTCAAGGCTGGCGACGATGCCGATACCGATTATTAGTAGTAGGTGAAACTGCATTTAATGTGAAAATGAAAATCTTTAAGTCAAAATAAATATTTTGGATTGTTACGAACTCTACCACAAACCTTTGTTTAAATGCTTAAAGCAATTGTTTAATAAATGAGAAACGTTCAACTTGATACCCAGTAACAGATAGTCAGAGAGTGTGTGTGGTGGAGGACGACACACACATTACATCAGACTCAGTGGTGAGAGAAGCCGAAGCAGAGAGACAGACATGGAGCCAAAGTTGACCACGTTTCAATTCATTAACTTTATTAGTTATCTGGAAAATAAAGCGCTGATACTGATTATTTTTGATCTGCAAACTGCCACAAAACGCCCCTCTCTAGTATGTACAATACATGCTGCATAAAAGACTGCAGGCTGATAAAAATGTGGGTTGGTACCTTGATATTGGGTCTGGCTCCCTGCAGAACCACCAGTATACTGGGTCCCAGTAGTAAGCTCCCAGTGAGCTGCAGCGTCTGGCTCCAGCGCTCCAGCAGACCGATGTAGCGACTCCGACATCGGATGTGGTCTAACGACAGCACTGCCGTCCACTCCTCCTCTCTGTCTGTCTCTTTCACCTCCTCCTCACCCCCTCTGCACTTCTCCGTCACCTCCACACACTGCTAGTGTTTAACACAGACCAAAAGATTATATGAGGAGCATTTATAAGCATCAAGTACAAATGATCACCCAATTCTGTGATCCATCTTCTTAACCAACTTCATTCCAACTAATTACCACTAGTTTTAAACTTATTTATGGAATTCATGTTCAATACACCTTAAATTACACCTCATTTGTGATTTATAAAACCCAGCAATGATTCATTATTTTGACTAATGGGTAAGATCAGAGGAACGTTTGTTGATGGATAATCGCAGCCTGTTTTGCGTATGGAACCATCCGTGTTAATTTTGTTGAATAAAACCCATATTTTTTTACATAGAAACTTTGAAAACGGGTCAAATTTGCCCGAGGACAACATGAAGGTTAATGTAAAAAAAGTTTTTAGCGGGTCGAGGATAGGTGTAGGAATCACCAGAGGCCTCATGATACGATATCATCACTATACTTATGTCACAATACAATATTATTGCGATTTAAAATATTCTGTGATATATTGCAATTTATGACCTCTTATCAAACTTCAAATGGTTCCCAATTTTAAATTATGTCCCCAAAATGAAACTTTGTCAACATCGGTTTCATCTAAAAAATTAGATTTTTTTTCCCCCCACTCATAGTCAAAAATTGCTTTACTCCTATCACTTAAGTCAGCTGAGCACAATTTGCGGCAGCATGGAAACTTGCAAGTAACTAAGCATTACTCATTACCTTGGCTAAAATGTCAGCAGTGTGGAAGTATTTTAAACTAGAAAGTGTAAATAGTCCCAACATCCAATATCATCAAAGTGGACTTGTGAGGTTAATTTTATACGCAAGTTTTACAAAAAGTTAAATGTATTAAGCTGAAGACATCTTTTACTTAACTTTTGCTTGTTTGAAAGCCATGTCGTCTCTCTCTCATGGGTGGGCCTAATTCTCTGGCTGGGCAAAGCAGAGGAAGGGGAGGCAACCTTCCCCCTTATGACCTCATAAGGAACAAGATTCCAGATTGGCCCATCTGAGCTTTAATTTTCTCAAATCAGAGCAGGATACCCAGGACTCGGTTTACACCTATCACCATTACTAGCCAATGGGACCATAGACAGGCTGGGGGAACGCATATTATTGTTAAAATGAAAAAAAGTGAAATTTTCATGCCATGGGACCTTTAACCCTCATGTTGTCCTTTTTTTCCTATATCAATGTTCTTTTTAACTACCCAATTGTAATTCCCCAAAATAACATGATTGATTCCACACAATGCTCTTTGGCAAGTACAAATCTCTACTTTCATTCATTTTGGGGCGTCTTATTCAATTTTATACCATTTGAAAAACAAATTGAAGTGCTTTTGAAATAGTATTGAGTAAAAGTTGACATACTTTCCTTTAAGTCTAAATAGTTCCTAATTTCTGCTTTTCTAACTCAAACATTATAGGTTTAATTTCCTATAAATGAGGTTTATTGACCATATATTCCAAAAATAACTGTAAGACTAAAGTTAATAAGTTAGTGTTACATAGTGTAAAAAGTTTTTTAAAAAGTGACAAACATTGAAAGAAAGCGTCAACAGTATTGAAAAAAGGGACAAAAACATAAGAAAAAAGTAAAAAACATTGATAAAAAGCATAAATTTCAATTTTGACAGGAAGACAACACAAGGGTTAAAATTGGATCGGGATGGGGGGGCCCAAAAAAAGCTCATGGGGACATCCCTAATGGTCACAGTTAAATTTCAAAAGTAACAGCTCAACAGAGAGTCTGGAAACGTGTTCATTCAGCCTACCTGCAACCACTCCACCAGCTGATGGACCATTGGTTCTGGAGGTAGAGCTGCAGCCTGATCCAGCAGCATCTGTCTGATGTTGTGACACTGAGTCCTAGAGAGAGCTGTGGAAGAGACGGAGATGGCGGGGGGACAGGAAGGGTAGCTGGGCTGTAGATGGAACAACAGTCTCACGTCCAGCCCTCTTTCTCCTCCGACAGTGCTGTTGATTTGGACCATGAGCCCATCCTGAGCTACAAGACAAACAGAGTGAACGCTGCAGCACTGCTACAGGACTAACAGACAGTAGGATTTGAGTTTTAATTAGTAAGTCAGAAATAGCTGACTCTGAGATCACAGTAGCAGATAGCATTGAATTATACCACCCCTTTTTACATATCGGGGGGGGCTGGGCAGGGGAGCAATGAGGTATGGTAAGCTGTGGCTCTCTTAAAATAGTATTAAATGTGCTGATGGTGAATAGGAAATGCTTTATTGGAAAAGAGCAACATATACAGGTATATTTTTCTCATTGTTATTATTTTAAGGTTACCTCTCAGTTGAAGGTTAAGAGGAAGTTATAGTAAAATGAAATTTTACTGTGATAGGAAAAACAGAAGTGGATAAAGTGTTGCACTTTTTCAGATGGTTGACTGTGTTGTGGTTGAATAAAGTGTAGTCTCGCTTTGACAGACCCTCCTCCAAAGCCTTCTGAAGGGAGGTCTGGCTACTCCACATAGCATTCGGGGATGGGAGGAAAACGTGCTTTGGTTTAATGGCATTAAAACAATCAGAACCATCGGGAGCGGTGCTAAACTCCGCACAGAGCCGCTGCAAAATAGTTGTGAGAGAGAAAACTCAGAAGACGCATCCAAGCACGTGTGCCCCAATGTGACGTCAAAATGACGTAGAGCTTGCTGGCGCGCCAGGATTTTGAGTGCATCCGAGGGCACGCACCACTCTTTTTTTTTTTTTAAGCGGCGCGCGACAAAGCCAAAACAGGAAGCCTGGACGAGCTAGAGGGTAACCAGATGCCAGGACTCTCAGCATGTCTGCAAGTCTCTCTCTCTTCTAACCTTACTGGGTTAAGATGAGTTGTTTTTTATGGTGAATGGAAAACTTGATCCAACTAAGTAGGTCATCCAATCGAATAGGGCTGCACGATTATGGCCAAAATGATAATCACGATTATTTTGATCAATATTGTGATCACGATTATTTGTTGATTTTAACCAAAACAAATTTTATTGTCACATAGGCTGTTTATAACTGCTTTCACATCTATATTATGTCACAATCTTCTTATGTTGAAGCTGTATGTTGTATAGACATACAGCTGCAACACACGTAAATGAAAATTAGCTATTTTAAATAAATAGCGTAGGATATACAGTGAGGAAAATAAGTATTTGAACACCCTACTATTTTGCAAGTTCTCCAACTTAGAAATCATGGAGGGGTCTGAAATTGTCATCGTAGGTGCATGTCCACTGTGAGAGACATGATCTGAAAGAAAAATCCAGAAATGACAATGTAACTATTTATTTGTATGATACAGCTGCAAATAAGTATTTGAACACCTGAGAAAATCAATGTTAATATTTGGTACAGCAGCCTTTGTTTGCAATTCCAGAGGTCAAACGTTTCCTGTAGTTTTTCACCAGGTTTGCACACACTGCAGAAGGGATTTTGGCCCACTCCTCCACACAGATCTTCTCTAGATCAGTCAGGTTTCTGGGCTGTCGCTGAGAAACACGGAGTTTGAGCTCCCTCCAAAGATTCTCTATTGGGTTTAGGTCTGGAGACTGGCTAGGCCACACCAGAACCTTGATATGCTTCTTACAGAGCCACTCCTTGGTTATCCTGGCTGTGTGCTTCGGGTCATTGTCATGTTGGAAGACCCAGCCTTGACCCATCTTCAATGCTCTAACTGAGGGAAGGAGGTTGTTCCCCACAATCTCGCAATACATGGCCCCGGTCATCCTCATTAATACAGTGCAGTCGCCCTGTCCCATGTGCAGAAAAACCAACTCACTGTATAACCGACTGCGATCTGTTGAATTTTTCTCCCGTTAATCTGTCTTCTGTGACTGTCTACATCTTGAAACTAAGTTGCACGGTGCAGGGAACAACTGACTGGCACATGAGCAGACAGTGGTTTACGGAGCGGTAGATGCGCTATGCAAAAAAAAACGGAGCGTTCTATGAAATGATCGCTCGATCACGCAAATTTGATCGTGGGAAGTCAAAATCGTGATTGTGATTAAAATTTAATTAATTGTGCAGCCCTACAATCGAATCAAAAGTATTGATGTCAATGCTGTTGCTAGTTCTGCCATTGTTTATCTTTTTTTTCTTCTAGTCTGTAGAAATAACAAAGTTGGTAGCATTTTCTCATTAGCGCCACCTCTATTCAGGAGAAGACTGCAACTAGTGTCGCGATCACCAGGCGCGAGTATAAACAGTTACGGCGCTCTCATGGACTTCGCATTTGCGCACGCCAGCTCGGTTGCAGCTCCTGTATAACACCCTGAGGACAACATGAGGACAACATGAGGGTTAACTTGGCTTGTTCGAGATAAACTGCGCCTTGCCTGTAAAGTGGACGAGAGCAGACAGGGACGGTGACAAAAATCCGCTCTCAGCCTTCAGCCTGAACAAGAAGTGACAGAAACATTGTGGTCCAATTGCAATTTAATAAAATGTTATCAGACCCATATATCAGCGTGTACACAGTCTCTAGTTGTTTTAATTATGACAGAGTAGCTGTCAAAATGCTCTACATGCAATCTGTTGCTGATTTTAATTAACAGCACACTGTAGATGATGCATGATCAGAATAGATTAGACTCTCTGACTTCTCGTCTAACTATCAGCCACACAACATGTGTTATGTACAGAATAAGCCTTTAAGGCAAGGCAAGACAAGGACGCTTTACTTGTATAGAACATTTCAGCAACAGGGCAATTCAAAGTGCTTTACATAAAAACTATTTAAAAAAAAAAAAAAAGAATAAAAGTTACACTGCAGTATGAGAAATTAAACATTAAAGAAATGAACAATCATTTAAAGAAAGGCAACATCAAAAAGAAAGGTCTTCCACCTTGATTTAAAAGAACAGCGTTGCAGTGGACCTGCTGTTTTCTGGGAGTTAGAAACTGAACGCTGCTTCCCCCTTGTTTAGTTCTGACTCTGGGGACTCCCAGATGACCTGAGAGGTCTTGGTGGTTCATAGTGTAGTAGCAAATCAGAAATGTATGGCCCTAAACCGTTTAGTGATTTATAAACTAGCAAAAGTATTTTTGAAATCAATTCTTTGAGGCACAGGAAGCCAGTGCTAAGACTTCACAACTGGAGTGATGTGATCCACTCTCTTTGTCTTGGTGAGGACTCAAGCAGCAGCATTCTGAATCAGCTGCAGCTGGCTGATTTTTTAGGGAGACCTGTAAAGACACAGTTACAGTAGTCACGTCTACTAAAGACGAAAGCATGGACAAGTTTTTCCAAATCCTGTTGACACATAACTCCTTTCTATCTATCGGTATCAAGTCGGACACAAATCTAACCAGCATGCCTTGGGCAGTGATCGCCGGTGATCCATTCTGCACAGACCTGGCTCGTCTCCAACAAGCCTACTGTCAGGGGTTTGACATGGCGGACATGGAGCATGCTGGGAAAAGCCGGCCTCTCAGCTGATTGGTTCAGAATCTACTCAACATGAAGACGTCTTATAAACTTTTCATTGTTTTTGAATCAGAGATATTTGAATTGCTATTTGTCTAATTTAAAGGCTTATTCTGTACAGAACACATGTTGTGTGCCTGATAGTGATGGTAAGAAATCAGAGAGACAAAATCCGTTCAGATCACAGATCATATACAGTCATATACATATACAGTTGTTTATTAACATCAACAACAGATCGCATGTAGAGAATTGTGACAGCTACTCTGTCTTAATAAAAACAACTGGAGACTGTGTACAAGCTGATATATGTGTCGGATAACATCTGTGACACGTGTTTCTTTGACTTCCTGTTTAACATGAAGGCTGCTGGAATTGGCTGGAACCTGTCCGTCTTTACCGCTACGTTTTGTCACCGCCCCCGGTTGCTGCCGCCTGCTCTTGTCCACTTTACAGGCGAGGCGCAGATCATCTCGAACAATCTATCAACTGACAGGAAGTTAACAAGGGGCCAGGCTGTTGCCTAGCAATGTAATTCCACTTAAGAGGTGGATAACTTGGGTAATAATGACACAATAGGTAAGGGCAAATAATAGAACGGATAGCTAGTAAATCTGGTAAGTTCAGAAAATTACACCACTTTACTGTAATGCATGATATTGATATTGCCCAGCCCTATGGCGTGTCTTGATGCCAAAGGTTAGCCACAGGTTGTATTTTAACCTGTAGCGTTAACCTTAGATACATGGGGCTCGAAAGTTTGGGCACCCCAGATAAAAGTTTGTATCGATGTGCATAAAGAAGCCAAGAAAAGATGGAAAAATCTCCAAAAGGCATCAAATGACAGATTAGACATTTGTATAATATGTCACAAAAAGTTAGATTTTATTTCCATCATTTACACTTTCAAAATAACAAAACAAAAAAAATAGCGTCTAAAAAAATTTTTTGTGGTGAGGACATAGAAGAGTTATCTCTTTATAGTGGAATGGTGTACCACAACTCCAGTGTATCCAGGTCTTTCTAGATGGATCGTGCAGTCTAACGTGGCTTTGGACTTGCTTTTCTCCCAATCCTGCGAGCTGTTGTGTCTGATATTTTTCTTGGTCTTCCAGATCTTGCTTTACCTTCCACTGTTCATGTTCCCCATTTCTTAATTACATTCCAAACAGAGGATATTGGCATCTGAAAACGCTTTTCTATCTTCTTATAGCATTCTCCTGCTTTGTGAGTATCAACTATTTTCAGTTTCAGTTTTCTAGACAACTGCTTAGAAGAAGCCATGGCGCTGATTGTTGGGGCAAGGTCAGATGAGTCTGGGCATTTAAAACCTTAAGATTTACATCACCTGGTATTTCCAGACAATGATTGAGAACAATCCATGTCACTGTCAGGTCTCAGCTTTCCAAAGGGGGGGGGGAGGGGGAGGGGGGGGGGGGTGCGCATGCTTTTGCAGACGTCATTTTTTTGTTTTCTTTTATTTTGAAAGTGTAAATGATGGAAATAAAATATACCTTTTTGTGACATATTATACGAATGTCTAATGTGTCATTTGATGCAGAGACAAAACCGTGGAGATTTTCCATCTTTTCTTGGCTTCTTAATGCAAATTACTTTATCAATACAAATTTTTACCTGGGGTGCCCAAACTTTCGAGCCCCACTGTACATAGTCAGTTAAACACACGACACTGTTTATAGCTAACTTAAATGCTAACTAACGTTAACTTACCAGACTGCTGAATGAGTTGAAACTCTCCTTCGCCGCAGTAAATGGACGATAACACTGAAACTTCCTCTAAAGCAGCGTCAGACATTATTTACGAATCAATATCATGCAAGTTTGCGACAAGCCACCATGCAAGCAACATGTATGATGAATGAAACTGTGTTCAGTGGATATTATGCTGCTGCACACGTCCGCACTACCTTGACGTCCGGGTAGATCGCAAACCATGTTCATCAGTTCCGCGGGGCGCCAAAACTCCGGAATTCCGTCTTAATTAAATTAAATACATAAATATTAAATACATCTTTAAAGAAATAAATTAGACAATACATACACATTGCCTAATTTCAGATTTAAATTATTCCACTTTACTATGAATTGATGAGGCTGCTTTCAACATGGGGGCTGATGTACAGTGGGTACGGAAAGGATTCAGACCCCTTTAAATTTTCACTCTTTGTTTCATTGCAGCCTTTTTCCAAAAATCAAAAAAGTTCATTTTAATTCTCAAGTAATGTACACTCAGCAACCCATCTTGACAGAAAAAAACAGAAATTTAGAAATTTGTTTGCATATTTATTAAAAAACAAAAACTGAAAAAATGACATGGTCAAAGTTTCAGACCCTTTGGTGACCCTCATATGAACTCAGGTGCTGTCTATTTCTTCTGATCATCCTTGAGATGGTTCTACACCTTCATTGAAGTCCAGCTGTGTTTGATTATCTGATTGGACTTGGTTAGGAAAGCCAACACCTGTCTATATAAGACCTTACAGCTCACAGTGCATGTCAGAGCAAATGACAATCATGGGTCAAAGGAACTGCCTGAAGAGCTCAGAGACAATCCTGGCAAGGGATCTGGTCAGGTTACAAAAAATTTCTGCTGCACTTAAGGTTCCTAAGAGCACAGTGGCCTCCATAATCCTCAAATGGAGGATTTGGGGCGACCAGAACCCTTCCTAGAGCTGGCCGTCCGGCCAAACTGAGCTTTCGGGGAGAAGAGCCTTGGTGAGAGGGCAAATGAAGAACCAATGGTCACTGTGGCTAAGCTCATGGATGCAATTGGAGATGGGAGAAAGTTGTATAAGTCAACCATCACTGCAAAATCCACCAGTCGGGGCTTTATGGCACCTGGCCCAGAGGAAGCCTCTCCTCAGTGCAAGACACATGTCAAAGCCAGCTTTCGCATGGGTTTGCTAAAAAACACCTGAAGGACTCAAGATGGTGATAAATAAAATCCTCTGGTCTGATGAGACCAAGATAGATTTTTTGCCTTAATTCTAAAGCGGTATGTGTGGAAAAAAGGCACTGCTCATCACCTGTCCAATACAGTCTCAACAGTGAAGCATGGTGGTGGCAGCATCATGCTGTGGGGGTGTTTTTCAGCTGCAGGGACAGGACGACTGGTTAATCGACAAACTTGAATGCGGCCAAGTACAGGGATATCCTGGAAAAACCTTTCAGAGTGCTCTGGACCTCAGACTGGGCCGAAGGTTTTACCTTCCAACAAGACAATGACCCTAAGCACACCGCTAAAATAACGCTGGCTTCACAACAACTCTGTGGCTGTTCTTGAATGGCCCAGCCAGAGCCCTGACTTAAACCCAATTGAGCATCTCTGGAGAACCTGAAAATGACTGTCCACAACGTTTACCATCAACCTGACAGAACTGGAGAGGATCTGCAAGGAACATGGCAGAGAATGAAATCCAGATGTGAGTTTCTTGCATCTTTCTGCAAAACGACTCATGGCTGTATTAGTCAAAAGGGTGATTCTACTAAATACTGAACAAAGGGTCTGAATACTTATGACCATGTGATATTTCAGTTTTTGTTTTTTAATAAATATGCAAAAATTTCTAAATTTCTGTTTTTTTCTGTCAAGATGGGTTGCTGAGTGTACATTACTGAGAAATAAAATGAACTTTTTTTTGATTTTTTTAAAAAAAAAAAGGCTGCAATTTATAAAGAGATGAAAAATTTAAAGGCTGAACATGGGGGCTGATGTAGGTGGGAGGCCGGCTGGGTCATCCAGATGAGTGCAGCCACTTTCATCTGACCTCTACAATATCTTCACCAGCCGTAATGTATAATATGTATACCCATGGGTGGGCGGTTGCCACAGAGCCTCTGTCTGCCACGTGGTTGGATGCTTAGGGAATTACTAGATTCTTCGGTCCTTGTAAATTATAGATTGCGGTCTAGACCTACTCTATCTGTAAAGTGTCTTGAGATAACTCTTTTATGAATTGATACTATAAATAAAATTGAATTGAATTGAATTGAATTAGGCCAGCAGTAGTCTCTCATTGCCAGACCTTCATCCACAGCGCTAGCTGGCTTCTGGCTAGTAACACACAACATTTCAGGTTGGGATAAAAACATGTTTTGGTTTATTGGCATTTCTTTAAACCAATCACAATTGTCTTACAAAGCCACAGCACCACTTTTCGCATTTTTTGGTTTTCCATTATGAAAAAAAGTCCTTGGGACCTGCTACCAGGTACTTTTTTAGTACTTCCAAGCGAGCTGAGGCGATACCAAAAGGTGACGTGGAAACCCACAGACTACAGGTTGGTCGGATCACTGCGTTGTTAGCAAACAAGAGTGTGGAGTGTGTGTCCGGAACAAACGTGACATTTAAAAAAAAACCTAGCCAGACACCAACAGATTATCTACTCTCTGCAGTATTCTCACTTTTCAACTGTTCAATATTAAGGGCTATTAGGGGCTTTTGCATGTCGTTTCCAATATTGCACTCTGTTACTTTTAAAAAAACAAGACAATATATAAAAGAAAAGTTTTTATTTAGCCATTCAAGTAGCGCATCAAACCCTCCCGTACATCCGGTCTTCTTCCTCTGCACCATGTGTCGGTGTCCACCCGGCTCTGCTGTCCCAGATGCATCCCAGTCGTTGTCATAAGCCTCTCCATGACTCTCATAAAGATTATACAAATCACAGCAGGTCAGAACCAGAGATTTCACTAGTTGTACATCGAGCGCCCACCAGACGGTCTGCGGCGGCGATTTTGCAAAGCGTTAATGCTCTGAAACACAAACAGTACACAGCAGACATATTTTGGTGTGTAATCATGGTTGCTAAAGTTCATCTACTTTATACTGTATAGCGTATAGTAAATACTGACTGTGACCCTTAACACATGTAAATGTTAGCTAACGTTACCAGGAAACTTAACTTACCCTTTTGTGTCGGCAAACAACAGTCATGTCGACGTCTGAACTCCGTCGGGAATTCCCAAACTACGGTTTTTTTCAGCGGTGATTTTTGTTGTTTCCTTCAGCTTCTTTTGAAACAAAAAACATCTTCTGGCTGTGGCAAGTAGCCGACGTCCTGTTGTGAGTCGTGTTGAAAATTACATCATCACGCGTAGCTATGGTGACCAGCCACGCTGAGGCGTTTCTCAATCTGCAATGGAAAACGGACGCAGAGTGCGTCGAGTCGAGTAAAGGCGAGTAGAGTCGAGGCGAGTCAAGCTGTTACCAGCAGTGGAAAAACGCCATAATACTGTGTTTGACCCCCTTTCGCCTTCAGAACTGCCTTAATTCTACGTGGCATTGATTCAACAAGGTGCTGAAAGCATTCTTTAGAAATGTTGGCCCGTATTGATAGGATAGCATCTTGCAGTTGATGGAGATTTGTGGGATGCACATCCAGGGAATGAAACTCCCGTTCCACCACATCCCAAAGATGCTCTATGGGGTTGAGATCTGGTGACTGTGGGGGCCATTTTAGTACAGTGAACTCATTGTCATGTTCAAGAAACCAATTTGAAATGATTCAAGCTTTGTGACATGGAGCATTATCCTGCTGGAAGTAGCCATCAGAGGATGGATACATGGTGGCCAAAAAGGGATGGACATGGTCAGAAACAATGCTCAGGTAGGCCGTGCCATTTAAACAATGCCCAATTGGCACTAAGGGGCCTAAAGTGTGCCAAGAAACACCCCCACACCATTACACCACCAGCACCAGCCTGCACAGTGGTAACAAGGCATGATGGATCCATGTTCTCATTCTGTTTACGCCAAATTCTGACACTACCATCTGAATGTCTTAACAGAAATTGAGACTCATCAGACCAGGCAACATTTTTCCAGTCTTCAACTGTCCAATTTTGGTGAGCTCTTGCTAATTGTAGCCTCTTTTTACTATTTGTAGTAGAGATGAGTGGGGTCTTCTGCTGTTGTAGCCCATCCGCCTCAAGGTTATGCGTGTTGTGGCTTCACAAATGCTTTGCTGCATACCTCGGTTGTAACGAGTGGTTATTTCAGTCAAAGTTGCTCTTCTATCAGCTTGAATCAGTTGGCCCATTCTCCTCTGATCTCTAGCATCAACAAGGCATTTTCGCCCACAGGACTGACGCATACTGGATGTTTTTCCCTTTTCACACCATTCTTTGTAAACCCTAGAAATGGTTGTGCGTGAAAATCCCAGTAACTGAGCAGATTGTGAAATACTCAGACCGGCCCGTCTGTCACCAACAACCATGTCACGCTCAAAATTGCTTAAATCACCTTTCTTTCCCATTCTGACATTCAGTTTGGAGTTCAGGAGATTGTCTTGACCAGGACCACACCCCTAAATGCATTGAAGCAACTGCTTTGTGATTGGTTGATTAGATAATTGCATTAATAAGAAATTGAACAGGTGTTCCTAATAATCCTTTAGGTGAGTGTAGTCTATAGTCTATAGTAAAGTTCTCCGTGAGGTGCATGATGGAGGCGGGGCAGGTGCCGCCAGCCGAGGCAGGAGAATAAGGAGTCGTGGCCATCCAAGAACGGCATCATCGAGGAGCAGATGCCAAAAAGCTTGCTAGCAGCCAAAGACATACTACTGACACCAGAGAGAGGATTTAGATTGTGAAAGTAGATCTGTGCTCCAAGGTGGCTGAATGAAAATGAGAGATGAACAGTGCTGGGGCCTGATGCAAAAAACTCATGATTCATGACTAAAACTGCATACACTCAAGGAGAGAAATATGCATACACATTCTTTTCATCAGATAAATAAAACTGCATGTTTGGCCCAGTATGATTATATATATCTCTATCATTGGGAAAATGGTCTAGTTTGCATATCAATAATTGTGCTTCTCCACCACTCATTAGACCTGTCAATGAGAAATATATTAAGGAAAGTGCAATGTTTGCAACTTTGTTGCTTTGGCAAAGCTCTCCAAAGGTGCCAAATCAGCTGTCATTATGCATGGCTGTGTCCATACAGCACCATTAATTCATCAAATTTCTGCAAACCATCATTGCATTTCTCAATCATCATTGTTATATGGCCAGGTTGGGTCAGTGGTAGAGCAGGCCCACATGTACTGAGAGGTTTGTGCCTCAACGCAGAGGTCTAGGGTTTGAATCTGATTTGTCATGATTTCTTGCATGTCTTTCCTCCCTTTCTCACCTAGCTGTCCTATCAAATAAAGGCAGAAAAGCCCAAAAAAAATCAGCATTATTATTAAATGTCAGAAGGATGGTCAATGTTGAAACACACTTTAGAAAGTGTTTCACAATTCCAGATAAAAGCAGAAGATAATTAGGTATTATCTGATTGTATGTGATTGCTATCTCCTGATTAGGCTGTAAGTGCCGAGGCGGTGTCTTGATGGGTCAACCAACTGTGTGTGTGTGTGTGTGTGTGTGTGTGTGTATGTGCATGCGTGCTGACCCGTGCCATGTATAAAAACTGGACGTTCTCTGTTTGCTTGAATTTTTTGATTAGTCAGTTAATCAGTTTTTACATCTAACATCATTAAAGTGCCTTCACTTTATAGTAGTTCTTCAAAAGAGACATAAAACACAGAATGCAGTATAATCATGTTAGTCCATTGTTAGGTCCAGGCTGTTAGGATGCTGAACTCTCTCCCCTCTCTCTCCCCTCCACCCTCAGCTACATAACATCCTGGACTTTGGACCCACAATGGCTGCCTTGCACTACTCCACTTGCACTACTCCACTTGTACACTTGCTCACTTTGCAACTTGTTGTTGTTGTCCTGTTGTCCTGAAAACACTTCTGAACACACTTCGGCTGCTCTTACATAACTTGCACCACTATGCCACTTGCATACTCAGGTCAAACAGAACTACCTCAGCCATTTATTGGCCTGACGTTTACACTATTATATTGACTGTCTACTGTATGTACAATTGCACATTTTTAACTCAAATTTTGCTGATCTTATTTTCCTCATTGTATGTGCCTTCTTATTTTTACTTTTTTATATTGTTTACTTGAATGTTATGTTTATCTGTGGACCTAACTGGTAAAATATGTCTTGTCTTCACTGTGGGATAGAGGGAAACGTAATTTCAATCTCTTTGTATGTCTTGACATGTGAAGAAATTGACAATAAAGCAGACTTTGACTTTTGACTTTGTTGAATTAACTTTATTTGCTAAAGTGCATTTAGCAAATAAACTGCATAGAATTCTGAGAAATCAGACAGTCCATAGTCCTTATAATAGTAGAGACAGAATGCAGTATGATCATATATAGTGCATTGTTGAGGTGTATTAGTAAAGATTAGTAAAGCATAGTGATCAGTGGTAGTCAGACAGTCCATAGACCATGTGCAAAATAAGAGGGTCGGAGTGGGGCGGTGCAGCAGCTAGTGTTGGGTTTTGGTGTAAAGCAGTGTTATAGTGTTGTGACTAAAGCCGTTTCTGAGCCTGGTGGTGTGACTACTAAGGCTCCTGTAATGTCTCCCAGACAGGAGAATAGAGAACAGTCTATGACTGGGCTGTGTGTGGTCCTTGATGATATTGTGTGCACGTCGCAGACACAGTGAGTGATGAAGGTCAGTGATGGCCGGGAGTGATGTGCCAATGATTTTTTGAGCTGTTTTCACCACCCGCTGCAGGGCTTTCCTGTCTGCCATTGTGAAGTTCCCATATTGTGAAGCCGTTAGTGAGGATGCTTTCGACTGTGAAGCAATAGAAGTTACGGAGGATGTAGGGGAGACTCCAGCTTTTTTCAGTTTTCTGAGAAAGAAGAGGTGTTGTTGAGCTTTCTCGATCAGAGTGGAGGTATTGAGTGACCAGGAGAGGTCATGTAAAATGTGGACACCCAGGAGCTTAAAGATGGTGATCCACTCTACTTCAGGAGAATTCAGGAAGGAGTTAGTGTTGTGAATGTGGGAGCAGTCATGGGTGAATATGGTGTACAGTAATGGGCAGAGCACACACCAGTGTTTAGAGGAAGTGTGAAGGAATGTGCGTGTCTGAGGGTTGCAGCTGCTATGGAGTGTATATTGTCTATACATCTGTGTTTGCTGCCTTGGTGATGCTTTATTCAGCGGTTAAAATGGCCCATAATTTTGTAGTTCATGTAGCCTAATATGTTGCACACGCTGCGGTCTCCATAATTGTCAAAGGTTTTGTCCTTTTCTGGTTAATTCTAGCGGCAAAATATTGTAGCACTGTTTCCATCCGTTAGTAACAAATGGCTTTATTTATAGTTAATATGTAATGTGTGTCATGTTTTATACACATACCTTATATATTGACAAAACATTACTTTTTGGCTGCACGGTTGAGGAAACCCCTTGACTGATTGGACTGTATGACCACCATGCAAAATCTGTTCATAAACAATTTGGTTAGGATTAATTAATGGATTACCAACATTTCTAAATGCATTTCTACTAAATAGAAATGGTATACGGACATAAATGGTTTTCTTCTTACAACACATTTTTTTGTTCTTGTTAATTGATTAGGCATGAGTAAATTATTTATTAACCACTTATAAAGCCATCAGTTATAACTTTTTCTTTCAACTCTTTATAACCTGTAACTTATTAGAAAGTAGTGGCAATACTGTTGCTTTTTTCAAAGTTTTTTCAATTTTTGGTTTGTCTTTGAGAGTCTATTGCAAGTTGTAATCATCCATCCCCTCACTAACCCACAGGGCCTGGACCAGCCACACCTACCAGGAAGTGTTAAGTGTAGTAACATGAAAGGCCACTAAAATGTTCATCACCCACTTTGTCCTGGCAAAAAGCGTATAAGGAGGCTTAAAAAACGACATGGAAGCATCTAGTCAAATAACAACCCTGAAAACTGCCTCCTTTTGAAGTTTGGTGAATTATGGAAATGTATTCCCCAAAGTAGGTTTCTGATGAAAGGACTGCTTTCTATGAATGTCGGAGGATGCTGAGTGCAGCCGCATGTTGTTTTGTTTCTGTTTCAGCTCATAGCTCAGACCATCACGCTGAAAAATGCAACGGTTTGATGCAATGCACGCGGCTAACTCACTGTTAGCTATGACTCGGGTACTGAGTTCGAATTAGGATGCCTCAGATGATGCACACGCGCTGCTGCTCGTGTTGCTCCTCCTCGACAGACTTCGATTCGAAGAGTGTAGCCTAAAGGGACTTCAACCGGAAACCAAACTTTTTTCTTCGAACTTTTTTCAGCTCTGAAGCAAAAGAGGAAAAAGAAGACGACCCCTTGATGTCATAAAGTACACGGTTCCTATTTTTCTTCATTTACTACATGGGCTGTTGGGAATGTTACAGCTGCCGACCAACAGGGGAGAAGTAAACCGTTTCTGGCGAGGATAAGGGCGACGTCGAGGGATTTTTGGCTAGTCAACACTCACTTAACGGATTTTGGTCCTTTATCATGGAAGATGTGAGTAGTCACTTCAGTCCCACCGTGCATGCGGCTTCGCTTTTTGTAGCAGTTTTTACCGTCTTTGCAATGTATGGGCTGTAGTTTTGAGATATTTTAATGAGAGTGAACACTTCAGTAGGCATTCACTAAGTGATGTAATAACCTAGGGAGCAAAATAACGTTACTTGCTTAAGGGCGCGACCAAGATATTAGAGCAAAGTTAGGGCCCATAGAATAGGTGGCAGTGCGAATTCAAACCGCTATTTTCGTCATAGCCTACATTAGAGAAATAAGTTACTTTGAGAGTGTATGGCGATATAAGACTGTCTGTTGCAGTCATTCTAAAGTCTACATTATTTGGCACAAATTGCACCTGCCCACCTGTCAATGTGGTTCATCAACTTCTTGGACAGAATCTATGAGCAACTTTTAGCGACTGCAGAGAGCGGCGTACTCTATTTAAAAATATTCAATGTTATATTAGCACTACGTGTGGATGTAAAGATATAACACTTAAAACAGAAATTCAGAACTTGTCTGAGTCAGATGTGTCCTCTGTTAAATTCGGCATTATTACAAAACCCATTTAGCACATACGTGAATAGCATTTCAACATTTAGTATTAGGTTACACACGCTTCACGGTTGATTTTGTCAGGGGAGGATTTGGGGATAAACATATCTAAAGGTTGACATTTCACAAATGAAATATACCTAATGGATTGTACCTATGCCGAATCCGTTACGATAGGCAAATATGTCAAATAAAGGGTTAACTAACGTTTAATAACGTTTCCTGTGTTTATAATAACCACGTGAATTTTGATTTGTCATGTTAATGAACGAAGCTTGGCTTGCCGTTGTCAACATAATAAATTAACACTCGAAACGACATTTTGCAGTTTAATTTGAGGCATCTGATCCTAAAACATACACACATTATACATAACCTACGCTAATTTAACAGTTTATTTAACTGCATACCTCAATGAAAAGTTAGTATTTTGAGGAAGCCAACTTTTTAGAAAAAGGAAGTGAAGTAGAGACATACTGGCATGTTACTTGTTGCAAACATTTTCAAGCATGCTGGACCCCGCCCTTTGATAGCAACATTGATCAACATTTAGCTGCCTGCCCTTAGCCATCCATATTTATGATAATTAAATGCAGCTTTTCTTTATCTTTTACTTGCCTACATTCATAGGATCACTCTCCAGTCCAGACTATAAAAGGCTGTAAGCCACATTTAACCTATATACAGGCCTACATTCTCCCTTATTCTCACATCCATCTTCATCATCTTCCACCATAATCAAAGTGTGTTGGCATGTAGTGTACACAGTGAGAATTATAACTGAATCAATCAAAGTTAAGTGTTAAAGTCAACCAAAGGCTAAGTGGAGTTTATGCTACATATAGAACATATGTTTAAATAGTTTATACCAGGAAATACATCAGTCATATTTCCAGATTTGTAAGTGATTCAAACAGGATCCGCAGAACCTTAAGGTCATGGGGGTGGAGGTGTGATCGATAAACCTGTAGTTTCAAAGGTTGCAGCTTTCATTATTTCTTTTTCCATGTGTCAGTTCAGGATGTGTCAGAATAACAAATGACATTCAATCATTCACTTTAATCCTAAGAATAACTTTTGGACATTTTATGTTGTAAGAATATGACGTCCAGTGTGACTGGGGATTCCCAAAGTGCAGCTGGGCGAGGGCCAATAGAACTTAAACTGCCTAAAAATGACCCAGTAGAACATGCCAGAGTATGTCAGCATTCAACACTGCTAAGGGAGTCCGTGAGGCTAGATATATTAGTGGGGAGTAGTGCTGTGAAGTCACACTGAAATTAAAATCAGGGTTTCCGAGGGGTCTTAAAAAGTCTTAAAAAGTCTAAAATTTCAAAATCCAATTTATAGGCCTTAAAAAGTCTAAACTTTGCTAAAGTAATGTGTTCTAGGTCTTAAATTTCATTCCTAATGCTCTTAAAAAGGTCTTAAAAAGTCTTAAATTTGACTTGTTTTTTTTTTTCAAAATGAATCACGTTGTCTACCTACTGATGAATATTGCTCAAGTTAAAATAGGGCTTATGTGCCAGCTGACATATGAAGCTTTAATAAGACAACAATGACACTATCAAAACATTGCAATGATGATGCAGATGCACGTAAATGCCGCACTACAATGATTTTTGCTTTCTTTAACAGTCGTTATATTTATAAATTAAATTTAAAAAGTCTCTCGTTTCCACTTTGCCCAAATATTTGTGGTATATAGTTTGTATTTTCTATATTGTTGTTTGGAAATTGTTAAGGCTGTCCTCGACTAAAGAAAGTCTTGGTCAGGTCGGCTTCTCGCTCACCCAGTAGAGTGTGTGCCCCATGTAGGCTGAGTCCTTTGCAGAGGCCCGGGTTTGAATCCAACCTGCGGCCCTTTGCTGCATGTCATCCCCTCTGTCTCTCCCCACTTTGCTGTCTATCCACTGTCATTACATTATATTATATGTCATTTAGCCAACGCTTGTATCCAAAGCTACTTCCAATTAAGTGGTGCAAACTCCAGACAACAAGTAGTAAGTGAAAGTACATTACCTTAAATTAGCAAAACTACAAAAACATTTTTTATCCGAGGTGCAGTCAGAAGAGATCTGTTTATTTTTTTGTTTTGTTTTTTAAGATGATTTTTTTGGGCATTTTCAGCCTTTATTTTGATAGGACAGCAGAAGACATGAAAGGAGAAAAGGTCGAAGAGTAAACCTCTGTACATCGGCGCCTGCTCTGCCAACTGAGCTATCTGGGCGCCCATACCTTTCTTGGGAATAAATCATTTAGAATGAAAAAAAAAAGCATTAAAAGGACTAATGGACTAGAGAACTCTTAGTCGACTAAGACCAAAACAACCGATTAGTCCACTAATCGACACATAGGGGGCAGCCCTAGATATCGTACTCTCATATGTAAAGTAGGGCTGCACAATTAATTGGAATTTTATCGAAAATGCAATATGGAGTAGTACGATATCCAAATTGCAGGGGACACAATATGTGTCAAACCATTCTGAATTAAGAAAAACATCCTTGTTTGGTAGATCCTCCCAAGAATCACACTATTCAACATTTTGGGGATTTTAATATTTCTCAAAGAAAATGAGAATAATGTTACAAAAATGATCATTCCCTCCAATGTAAATTATATAATCACAGTATCAGTGAAAAATAATCACTATTAGATATTTTCCTCATATTGTGCAGCCCTGCTCTAAAGCTGAACTGAAACTAGTGCTTGGTGTTTATGACTGGAAAGATTGTTGCTATGATCACTCACTACTTGGCTCGCTGTCCATCGACAGCTGTTTTGCTCAGTTCTCTTTACTTTCCCGTTTCCCCCTCTCTACTTCACATTCTGCTTTATCTTCTTTATCTTTCACCCCTCAAAACCACTGTGGCCCTTCCTTGTCTCAGCTCTGAGTCATCCTTTTCTCGCCATCCCACTGACCCAGAGTGCATAGTGTGACGTGTTTGCCTGACCCATTCAGCAATGAGGAAACAGACTGGCACATTATGTGACAGGCAGAAAACAATTAACCCTCTCTCATAATCATCCTGCTCTGCAGGCCTCTGCTACACAATGGATGTGTGTGTGTGTGTGTGTGTGTGTGTGTGTGTGTGTGTGTGTGTGTGTGTGTGTGCATCGTCTTGCTGGGTCACCGCTGACGATTTCTGGGAAAGTGCTTTTATGAAAAAGAAAGTGTCCTAAATAGTGAATGCCTGTGTGTGTTCTTGATTTTTGACAAAAAAAGTACTCCAAAGATGGAAATTTAAGGAAAATGTTCTTTTGGAAGACATTTAGTTCATTTCTACATACTGCAAAATGGGTTAATTTAGGATTGCATAAAATTGGGAAGTATTGTTGTTGTTCACCTCCTTGATACTTCTCCATCTCCGTCCAACACATATAGAGTTGCACAGCAGGAGGACTTACTTCAGTAAAAGTCCTGTTCTCTTTTCTACATAGACAATGCCAGGTGACTGACAGCTAGGATGGGCATAAAATTCTGGCTGGAACCTCAGTACAAACAATATATTGTAAGCCTGTGTACATAACTAAATCTCCACAGTGCATTTCAGTAAGAGGCAAAATCATTGAGCGTCAGATTATAAAAAAGTCTAAAAAAGTTTATAAAAAAAAGTCTTAAATTTGCTTAAGTATTGTGTTATAGGTTTTACATCATTTTAAACAAGTCTTACTTTTTCTATGTCCGAGTAACGCTTCCTTTGATGCTCATTGAAATGTTTTTATTTATTCTGTGCTGTGTTGTAGTTCTCTCTTTCGCTCATCCAAATATAATTTGCTGTATATGTATATATATATATATATATATATATATATATATATATATATATATAGAGAGAGAGAGAGAGAGAGAGATTATTACTCTGTGTTGCTTTTATTAAATTTGACTAAGATTATTTAATTGCAAGTACATTTGTGACTCTGCAGTTGTACTTTTATGTTGTGATTTAGGTCTTACATTTAGTTTATAAAGGTCTTAAAAAGTCTTATATTTGACTTGGTAAAACATACAGAAACCCTGATTTTAGAACGGTACTTAACGGGGAAGAAGACAACAGCAATATTCAGTCAGAGACCATTTATAGGAAATGGTTATAGAGTGACATTTGGCAGAAGTTTTTCAGGGCGCTCAACTTTAACAAACTAACCCTTTAAAACTTAGTTAAAACAAAAATAGACGATAAACAATGATAAATACAGCACATAATGTGGAGGTTGGGGGGGTGGAGTAATAGTGACCAGTGTCAAGCGCTATAGCAACTGCACTTTGTATATGATTGGAAATGACTGGTCAGCTGACAGCTACACAGCGTGTATCAAACAGCTGATGCCATGACTAACACTCTGCTTCATTAGTCTCATCAGTTTTTTTGCTGCCATTTATAGATTTTATAAAATATGTCACCATATGTGGGAGGAAGCATTTGTGCATGATATTTAGATTATTTAGTCTTATCAATGGAGTTATTTAATATTCCACTTTGTTGGGCAGTGACATTCCAGAAGAATTTGGTGACCAAATCATAAAACAGGAAGTGAGTCATGCCGATGATTAGGTAGACTATTGCTTTGTCCGTCTTCTTTCTGTTTACAAGGCTGCTTCTTCTACAAAATAGAGCTGAAACAATTTGTCAGTTAATTGATCAACATACAAATAGAATTGGAAACAATTTTGGATGGTCTAATTGTATCTAAAGTAAGAAGTGCCACATATTCTCAGGTTCCAATTAGAGATTAATTAATGGTGAAAATATTCATCAGTTGTATCTAGGGCTGAACAATATTGTGTTTTAGCATTGACATCGCGATGTGTGCATGCGCGATAGCCACATCGTAGGATGTTGCTATGTTGACGCTAATCCTTTTTTTCTGCTTGATAGAGAAGTAAACTTTCACTGTTCTCCTTTTACATGATTATTACTGGCCGACCCTTCCCCTTTAAGACAGGTAGCCATGTGGACAACGTTACGATCTTACGTAATTTACAGCCTTAATTGTTCTTAGATACACAGAGTTTGTTGCTAGTGCGCGTGACATGCAGGTCTGATCAATTTATCAAACAAACGAGCTAACGAGCTGGCCCCGCTAGTCGACCACAACCTGATATTTAAAGGAAGCAACATGCAGTCATTGTCATATACTTTAGCCTGGATTGAATATTATATGAATACAATGGTGTCATGCTAGTCAACCAGCGTATTTCTACCTAATTTCCCTCCAAAATCACTTCAGAAGAGTAATGTTAGTCACAGTGCTTACTTGCATGGGTGTTTGTAAAGCATTAAAGTTTAACAAAGAATGGTTCACATTAGAAAAGATCCTTTTTCATATTTATCTTCTATGTAGATGCACTCCCCTACAAAATCACCACGGTAGTCGAGAATGATTTATAATTTCCAAATAGTGCTATTCGTGTCATCTTTTAAAAATTACTTTGTCTGTTTTCAGTTTTTTTCCAATATTGTGCAGGCCTAGATGTATCCCTTATGCAAACTTTCGTATTGCTGATATTAGACAATTTGTTTTGTAGTGAGTGTAATAAGTTCCACATTATTTACATTTGTAAGTCCTGAATAAAGGCATTTGTATTACATGTGATACCGTTTGTGTTCAGTGTCAGCAGGCTATGTTGTAAGACTTTTCTTGTGATAGGAAGATCATGGGCAAAAATGTTCACACATGGCCTTAACAACATTATAAAAATAGATTTCCTCCCTGCTTGAGTAATCAATCTGTAAAAAAAAAAAAAAAAACAGACCATCATCACATGAGGTTACTTTTTGGCCTAAAATGTTTTACACAACCCTTTTTTTTCTTTTTTCAGCATTTTAGGCCTTTATTTGATAGGAGAGCTTAGACACGAAAGGGAAGAGAGAGCGTGAATGACATGCAGCAAAGGGCCACAGGTCGGAATTGCACTGCAGTCGCTGTGGCGAGGACAGCATAACAACATGTCCACAGATAGAAGTTGGACAGGACTGTGTGTATGACTGATTTAGTGAGACACAAATAAGACAGATGTGCTAATAAGCTGTATCTTACTACAGCTTTCACTGCTGTTGATGCACAGAGCAGCCATGTTGGATTTCTGCGAGGTTGTCCGACTTCCCAACTCAGAATTCGGAGTTCAGTGTCCGAGTTTCCTGTAAATCAGACCTCCGAGTACAAATGGAACGCACTATAATTTTTCATTTCATCCAGATGGCACGCCATTATATAGTTGCAGTTCTATGAGAATTACCATCCTGTTTTCTTTGTAAAGTCCTTTGAGATGACATACTGGGATTCAAGTCTCTAGTTAGCTACAGAAACATGAACTCTGATTAGACAGATCTCCGCATCTAGATCTAGATCTAGCATCTGCATTGGCAGAACAGCCAATAGGAATGCTCTCTCTCTGAAATGACCTGTGATTGGCCAAAGTCTTCCGTGACGGGCTGGATTATCTAAAGCCTTAAAACAGAGCCGAGAGGTGGTGCAGAAGTCTAGTTCTCTCTCAGCATTACAGTATGCTGAAAGATTATTTTGGATCTTTTGCCCAACAATGCCAGCTTCCCCAAGCTTTGATGGCTAATTTCAAGAATTTCAAACTCCATACTAAGAGTATACCATGACAGTAAAATACAGAACACAACTTATATCCATGTCAGTGTCTTTATCCTAGTGTTAGCAAACACATCAGCACTTTTGGGCCCACCTGTGGTGTGATATGTAGAACTGATAAACATTCAAGTAAGCAGGAGAGTTGCGTTCATTGTGTACTTGTGTGCTTAAGAATCCCAATACGGCCCTGTACAATGAGTAGGCCTGTATCTGTTTCTGATAGTAGGATGTGGACAGTTTTATGAACTCTGCAGTTATGTGTGGAACACCCCAGCCATTTATTGCAATACATCTGGCAGTGACAACACTGGCAGCAACGACACAAAACAGGAAGTTAATCCTCACGATGGAGTCAAGCTTTTTTGTGTAGCTTTAGTAAAACGGAAGTGGTGACCTTAGTGATTACCCAGTAACTTGTGTTTCATTACCAGCAAACCAGCAACAAAAAAAATACATTCATCCAGCTCCACTGTCTTCTCCCAGCTCTAACAGTCAGTGGTTATTGAAGATAAAATGTGAGCTCCAGTGAGGCTTGTGGTGACTTCAAGCTGCTAGGCCGGTCAGCGTGAAATCCAATGAATGCCAGATGCTCCCTGACCTAAAATTTCATCAGAAACACATGTCTGCTAAGGTGTGCCTCTTCCCCGAAACCCTGTGCTCTGTTTTCTCTTCCTCTTTTAAGACCCAGCTTGAGTGAGCTACCTTAGCTTTTGGTCAAATGTCATTTTATAACTGCATTACCTCTTGTCTCTGCAGGTTATTTCAATCTGCACAATGGTAGATAACAGAACAGTGTACTTTTCAATGTCAACCACAACACAGCAGATAGGACAGTTTTTAGATCGCACAAGCATGTGTGGGCAGTTTGGGGTAAAAGTGTTAGTTAGGCCTATGTTTCGGTGCAGAGCAGACTTCCTGTGTTAGTCCAAAATTGGAGCCCCTTAACCTACTATGTGAGCTAAACTAGTCAGCTGAGCCTTGAGTAATGGAAACCTCGCACTGCTGCTCTGTTGCAAGGGTTTGATCTGATGAGTTCCACCTCGCCCCATCAATTCTTTCCATGTTCACCCGTGTCAGAGGCCACTCTGTGCCCGAGGGTGCTTTTCTGGCTCGCACAATGAGGCTGGCTGCTTTGTCTTTATGTCGTGAACTTATCCTAGTTGCACTATCCATAAAGTGGTTTTACAAAGTAACTTTTTTATTTATTTTGTCCTTCTCATTCTCGGTTTGGCACGTCCACGCTTGGCGTTCCTTTCTTTGCAGCTGCACAGCTGTTTACCTAGTTGAGACACACTTGCAGTTATAGTGAAAGTGGAAAAACAGTTTAATGACCTCCCACCTAATCCCAAAAAAAGAAAAAAAAAAGATATCCTGTGTGGAAGTTCCTCCAACAGAAACAAAGGCTGTGCATTTTGCAGACACCTGCATATTGTCTGGATGAAAAAATGAGTATCTGGGTTCACACAGAGCTTACTTCGCAAATCTATATATATGCTGTATATACTGTATATGCAAACAGTCTATTTTTCATAGCGGTTGACAGCACTGGTGTAGTCCGCTTGGATTCACAGCAGTTACCTTACAATGGGGACCAAGTTTCAGTGGGAAAATGATCAACACTTTCACTTCCATTAGCTTAAATTGGTTGCTGAAGTAAACACCAATCCATGCTCCTGTAAATGTAAGTTTCACATTCAGCCATATTTGATGTAGTCTCGCATTGCCAGACCTTCCTGCTCAGCGCTGTGGAGGAGGGTCTGGCTAGGATGGGAGAAAAACGTGCTCTGGTTTATTGTCATTTCTTTAAACCAATCACAATCGCCATGGGCGGTGCCAAGCACCGTATGGAGCCACAGTGCTGCTACAAAATAGCCTCGGAAGGAACTTGTTTTGGTGGAAACTGTGTACGTGTTTTAGTCGTGCGAGAGAAAACTCAGATTGGATAGATAGTCTAGCTAGCTGTCTGGATTCACCCTGCAGAGATCTGAGGAGCAGTTAACCATAGTCCTCAGAAATCCAGTTTAGAACACCAACACAAAGAAATAGGAAGATAACAGACATCCAGTCGAAATGAGGAACATCTGGCGAGCAATTCCGGTAGTGGAACATTGTTGATATACTGTAGACTATTTGTGATGATAATGATGAGCATGAAGTAGAAGTTGGTTGGTTGGATAATTCCAAATAATTCAAACATAAATTCAAAATTGATTTGTGGAACCACAGCAAGAATTTAGCAACAAATTGCCATGGTGTTGCCACCACAGTTAACTTTTCCTGTTTGTTGCACATGACCACATTGTGGCTAAAGTGAAACCAACAAACAAGAGCGTACGGAGGACAGTGTTGAAGTGGGCTAGCTGGAGGAGTGGTTTGAGAAGTGTGTATGGATGTTTTTTTTTCTTTCTGAAATCAAACAATTGAAATCTTTTGTAACTGCAGAGTTTTTTAAAGGTGTTCTTTGCATCCTTCATTACCAGAACACACTGGTATTGTTTGTATACGTATGCACTGGCTGAACACAGCATGCACCAGTCTGTACCATTACAGTAAGTGTTTCAGTTCCTTTACATTTTGCTCACAGTTTCATTATTAATCCTCACATTGTGTGTGTTTTGTGTTGTGTAGCAGCTGTGCTGTCATGCTCTTTATTTGTACCCTGATACTGCCCTTTTTGTGGCTGCTTTGTTAGCAGAAGTGACATGCTGTCACTCACTATCCATCTGTGGACAAATAGCGATGAGACCAAACATGTAGGAAGCTAATGTGCAGAGCAAAGATCAAAATAAATACTGCCCAAAGGTGAAATAGTCTGTGGTGAGATGTGTCAAGAGGCACTGGGGGCAGAAATGAAAACGTCTGATAAAAAGTGAGGGCTGCTGTTCTTAATAGACCTCAGCCCACGTTCGCTAAAACCAAACTAGCAGAAACACCCAGTGTAAGAGGAACTCACTGCACAACCTCCATCTGAGCTTAACATGATGGCATAGACACATTTCTTCTTAGGAACGTCACCATGTTTTATGTTATAGAACTGGGAGTGGTTGCAAGCTGTATTTTGTTAATACTTCTGCTTAGAATGTAGGAAATGATTGGTCACACTGCCCTAGAGCATAGGGGCAGATATCATTTGATATTGAAGATGTCAATATTTTACTGATTCTTTTATGGAAATCACTTAAACACATGAATGTCAAAACAGGAAGAAGGCATTACATACTAGCTGAAGTCTTACTAATATATATAATATATATATAATAAGTTATTAAGAGTACTGTGTGACACGCATATTTACTCAGCTGTAACATTATTTGTGTCTGAACTTGAAAATGAGCATTATATGAGCTCTTTAAGTTTATATTGTGCTTAGGTGATGCATATTCCTAAATACAAATATGGAGCCCAGAAGAACGTCAATGGTTCACAGGTTAATACAATAACTTGTCAGGTTACACGGCTTGTATTTCCCAAAGCGTGTTGACTCTATTTATTAGCTTAAGTTGAGTGTAATGTTGTCTAGTTTGTGTTTTGGTATTTATAGTGTATGTATAGAGATTTGGGGTGTGTAACCATTGTTGTCTTTTATGTATTTTGAAACTTTTTGCCGCCAGTCTTGGCCAGGACTCCCTGGGAGAAGAGTTACTGTAACTCAATGGGACCTTTCCTGGTTAAATAAAGGTTAACCCTTTCGTTGTCTTCTCGTCAACCTGCAACGTTTTGTTTTTCTGGGTCAAAACTTAAACTAAAATTGGTCGACAGTTTTTCTCACTTTTCCCGACGTATTTGTCACTTTTTTTATTTTTTTTTGCACTTTCTTGAAATTTTTGTTCTTTTTTCCCCCACTTTTTTAAAATCTTTTTTATTGTCATTTTGTCAATTTTTTTAATGTTCATTTGTATTTTCCCCCCCAACATGCTATAAAATTGAATAAAACACCCAAATTCAATGAAAGTAATGAACTGATCTATTATATATATACTGTATATACATGATAGATTATTTATGATTTATTTTATGGAACCATCCACATTATTTATATATTTTTGACAATGTAGTCAAAACAAACCCAAATTTTCTGATAAAGAAACTTTATGAACACATGTCAAATTTGATCCAAGGACAACATGAGGCTCAAGTAAAATAAATAAATAAATTGTTGATGTAGTTGATGAGTTTGGATTGTACAGATTTTACAATATGCTGGTATAGTTCACTATTTAGTCAATAGTTCAGTCCTTTTCTAGTACAGATATACTTTGTAATACCACTTAGTAACAATGACAAACTGAAAGTTATAATAGCAGTCTGCACTCTGCTATTACACTGGTGTGTGTGCGTGTTTGAGTTTGATTTCCTTCCTCTATCGTTGCAGGGTGCAAAAGAGGACCCAGCCCAGAGTAAAGAACCAAAGTTCCTGGGTAAGGCCGGCTGGGTGAAGAAGGCCCCTGGCAGGCTGCTGGCCAGCTATAAGGACCGCTACGTTCACGTGGAGAAGACAGAGATTGTGGTGTATGAAAATGAGGTACACTACTATTTCTGCCACAAGTTATCGCCCTACATGAATAACTTTCACTATCACATCATATTACTGCACCGTGTCATGTTACTGGTGGAATGTCAGATTGTGTTCTGCTTTTTTTTTAAATCACAGAAAGCTCTAGTCCAAACATAAGTATAATACATTCACATCATTGTTCAGATTATTAAAGATGCAAAGATTAATCCATTAGTTGTCAACTATTACATTTATCACTAACTATTTTGATAATCAGTTTGAGTCATTTTTTTATGAAAAAAGTCTAAATTCTCTGATGTCAGCATGTTAAATGTGATTGTTCTAGTTTTCTTCTCTCCTCAGGGAGGATGTGAAGACATTGTATAGCCCAAACAACTAATCCATTCATCCAAAAATTATTCAACAGATTAATCGACTATGAAAATAATTGTTAGTCGCAGCCCAACAGACTATACAACTTTATCAGGCTGAGTTTACAAGGACAATGCGGTAGTCGTTAGTAGAATGTTGATTTGCTGATATGAATAAAATGCTAAAATGATGTAATCTTTATCCTGTAAATCAAATGACCTAATTGGCAAATCATTTACCATTGAATTTGTGTTGCAGGACCTGCAGAACTGCTTAGAGAGGCTTGACCTGGAAAACTATGATAAATGCCATGAACTAAAGAGCCCCTTTAAGAGGAAGCACAGACTGATTCTGATCCGATCACCCAAGTCTGGAAATAAGGTGAGCTAAGAGATGCTTTGGGAGAAAGTAGAATTTTGGGTACATGCTACGGTACGCAATCAAATAAGGCAGTATTTGAATAGAATTGGTGTGTTTGCTTTAGCTGTAGGGCTGGGTACCGATTTCAATGCTTTTTTAGCACCAACCGATTTGCTTCTGAAGTATTGAGCATTGAAAAATGCCTCGTCATCTAATACATAAGGAGTAAATCTCATCAGCTTCAGTGAGCTAATAAGCATGCATCATGCTTCTACCAAGATCTAATAATGTCTGGGATTGGCTGTCTAGCCTCAGCTAGGCAGTAAACTGGAGAGACCAGGCGGGTCAGAGCAGGAAAAGACCACAGAAGGAGATTCAATTCAATTTTGCGGAAATAAGTAAATGGAAAGGAAAAATTGACTGTGCGGAAGGAAGAGGAGGCTGCAGATTCAGAGAGAGGGCCAGAGGCAGAGAGTGATCAGGAGGAGGCCGATGAAGATGACAGGGAGACAAATAAAATAATAACAATATATAGTAGTGCATCAATAGAAAATTTTGATTTTGCAAATGTGTATTCAGAATCCGTGTGTGGTAATCACATTTGTAAATGTGTGAAAACCAGGGATGTCACTAGGATTTAAAGACAGGGAGTGCTTAGTCCCCAGGGTATGTGTAACTTGTAATTTGCACTCACAGCTTCTGTTACTGTATTAGAGCTACACTTATGACAACAACCAGTCAAGGAACCAAGATGTTAACAAGTAAAAAGTGACAGACATATCCTGTTGTTTTCATTTCTACTCTAACAAAAGTTACTGTAATGTTAGCTTTTAGACACATCAAAGCTGCATGGGGGAATATAGGCCAAGACTTTGCTCCTGATGAGTTCTTCTGTAAGCAAGGACTTAAATGCTATCTGTCTGCTCATGTAAATGTGTGATAAATTAATAGCATACTATATCTAATTCCTCTCTCTATAAGATAAGTTGTCCAAAGAATGCTATTTAATTACACTAATTACTGTAACTGCGCTGTGGATTGGTTCAATACGCCGTGTAGTTTGGCTTGCATACAGTATACCCCAAGAACCAGAATTTTAAGGTCACAGGGAAATTTAACAACACAAGTTTGAGCGCTTCTCAAATAAAGATAATATATTCTGCCAAATTATGTATACAATGTATGATTTAAATCAACAATTATTGATATTGATAAAGATATTGATAGGGATTATATTTAAAGTGGCTACTGTCTAAACTTAATAACCTGATGGCAGAAGGAATAAAAAATTTGGAGGAGCGACTAAAGAGTAGATACGAGACGAGATGAATCCTCTAGTTACTTGCAACACCCAGGTCTGCATCACTCTGAAAGCTGCCAGCCAGTAGATACCAAAGCAAAGAGACGGTCTTGATCTTGATAGCACAACGACTCTTTGTACCTATCTAACTTCTGACTTTTCGGCTATTATGTAGCTGGATATATAGCCTATTCTTTGTTGCGTCTGTCACTCTGTCACTTTGAGTCCATACGATGTAAGTCTGCTTTGTTTTAATGCCGCTGCAGATTTGAGTGAGGCTCTCCATACTCAGATTCAAAGGGATATGCGGTTTATCTGCTTTGTTTTAATGCCGATTATTGCAACTTCAGTATCCAACTCTCTGAGAGTTAGAGGCTCTCCATGTGTTAGCCTAAAAAGTACTGTAAGCTGCAACCAGCCAGGCTGCAGCTAATATAGTTAGCCTGACACAGGATATGCATAGTTTTGATGGGTAGTCAATGAAGCTACAGTAGGCTCAGTGTTTTATGTTCAGCCAGGCTACAAATATAGTTAGCATAAAGAAACAAGCACAAAGCTAAAGGCTAAAGCTGATTAGTTAGCCTAAAGAAACAAGCAATCTGCTCCAGCCAGGCTACAGCTAATATTCCCCTAAAGAAACAAGAAAAGCTGCTACCAGCCAGGCTACAGCTAATATAGTTAGCCTAAAGAAACAAGCAGAAAGCTGCTACCAGCCAGGCTGCAGCTAATATAGTTAGCCTAAAGAAACAAGCAGAAAGCTGCTACCAGCCAGGCTACAGCTAATATAGTTAGCATAAAGAAACAAGCACAAAGCTGCTACCAGTTAGCCAAAGGCTACCAGCCAGGCTGCAGCTATATAGTTAGCCTAAAGAAACAAGCAGAAAGCTGTTACCAAAGAAACAAGGCTAACAGGCTAATATAGTTAGCCTAAAGAAACAAGCAGAAAGCTGCTACCAGAAAAGCTGAAAGTTAGCTGCAAGCAGAAAGCTACCAGCCAGGCTGCAGCTAATATAGTTAGCCTAAAGAAACAAGCAGAAAGCTGCTACCAGCCAGGCTACAGCTAATATAGTTAGCATAAAGAAACAAGCAGAAAGCTGCCACCACCCGGGCTAAAGCTGATATAGTTAGCCTAAAGAAACAAGCAGAAAGCTGCTACCAGCCAGGCTAAAGCTGATATAGTTAGCCTAAAGGAACAAGCAGAAAGCTGCTACCAACCAGGCTACAGCTAATATAGTTAGCATAAAGAAACAAGCAGAAAGCTGCTACCAGCCAGGCTAAAGCTGATATAGTTAGCCAATGTATAGTTGCAATGTTTTAATTGCAGCAGTTGATATCGCAACAATGATTTGCAACATATATTGCACTAGGGCTGGGCAATATATCGATGTTGTATTGATATCGCAATATCAGACTAGATATCGTCTTTGATTTTGGATATATCGTAATATGGTAAGCGTTCTCTTTTCCTGGTTTTAACGACTGCATTACAGTAAAATTATGTCATTTTCTGAACTTACCAGACTGTTCTAGCGGTTCTATTATTTACCTTTACCCACTAAGTCATTAAATCATTTCTGGAGAATATTTATCAAAAATCTCATTGTGTAAATAACATTTTGTCAAAGCAATATCGACATCAAAGTATTTGGTCAAGAATATCCTGATAATTGATTTTCTCTATATCGCCCAGCCCTATATTGCGCAGCCCTGGTGGCGGTAGAGCGAATGCCTACCAATCAGAAGGTTGGTGGTTAGAGCTCTGGCCCTGCAGTTCCATGTCGAAGTGTTCATGGACACTGAAACCCTGAATTCTGCGCCATTGGAGTGTTAATGTGTGTGAATTTTTATCTGATGAGCAGGTGGCACCTTGTACGCTAGCCTCGGCCACCAGTATGTGAATGTGTGTGAATGCTGAATGGTTCCTGTAATATGTAAAAGTGCTTTGAGTAGCTCTTTTCTAGTGTTAAATTAGAGAAGCGCTACAGTATATAAATATAATACATTTCCTTTTGAAACACTCTGGCTGTGGCTTAACAACCTGCAATAGTGTTTTTGGATTATAGTAATAACAACAAGTACTTTAAATAGATGATGATGAGGATTATAAAACTCATTCCGATGACCTTGATAAAGACAAGAAATTAATAGCAAACTGTGGAGTTTTTGACCGTTTGACTAGGGTTGGGTATCGCCAATGATTTCCTGAATCGATTGGATTCTGATTAACAGGGGCGATTCTAGGATCAAATCAGTAATTTCACTGGATAACAATGAATATACACTATGTATGTATTATTATAACAGAGGATAAATGCAAAATATTGAATAAACTATGAAAGTCCCTTTATGGACTACCAGAATCAAATGAAATGATAATGAGGCTGACCCCCCTAAAATTGGTCTAAAATCGCCACTGATGATTAACAAGGTCCTGACAACAAGTTGTTTTTTTCCTCAGCCTAATGAAAGCTGAGACTAAACCTAAGTGTTTTGGTACCCATAGTCTTTGTCATTTTTGCAATAACGGGAAGTAAAAAAGGGAAATGTTACACAATTGCGAGTTGATTTACCATCATTTAACATTTATCATTTCCTATTTGTGAAACCCTGAGTTTACTGAATCCGTGGTAGTTTGTAGTCTATAGGAGTGGTTCAGTGTGAATAAAGTGGGTGGGGGGGGTTCTGAACAGCTACTTGGCTGCCTCTTGCTTTCTCCGGGGTAACCTTCTGCAGCTCTGTCTCTGCGTGGCGGAATCATTTTATTAAAGCAGCCCAGCAGCAGCGTATCTCAAACCCAACCAACCAACCTGTGGCTGCTTTTCCACATTTAAAATAGTTAAGATAGTCCGAAATGTGTGAAGTTTTAAGAGGTAGAGTGAGTGTGATGGATGAGTTCTTCCGATGTAAAAGAAAAAGAGTTTGGAGAAAGGAAACAATTTTGATAATCAACCTTAAATGGAATAACTATTCTGACCATTTTAAGCAGAATGACTATTAAACAAATGTCAGCATCAAGACAAAATTAAATATCTAATGATTGTGGTTGGTCCCCAGTGGACTTCTTTAGCAAGTTTTGCCTTTGAAGATTAGTTTTTTGGCCATTTTTTAGAACTTTATTTGTATAGCACAGCTTAGATTTCAAAGGGGAAAGAGAGAGCGGGGAATGACATTTGGCAAAGGGCTGATGGGTGAAGTCAAACCCCCGACTGCTGCATTGAGGGGTAAACCTCTATGTATTGCCGCCCGCTCTACCAGGTGAGCTACCCAGGCGCCCAGCAAGTTTTCTCTTTAAACTTTTTGAGTGTTATTTATTATCTGCTCTAGCTTTTCCAATGCTTTAGACACATATATGATAAAAACTTAACATTTTCTTGAGGGAGGACCCCAAAACAACTTCTTCCTACCTCTTTAGAACATGAACAATATTATTTGAGTTGCTTATTTGTTGCCTATGTTGCTGAGGAACCCATTGGTTATTCTTTTTTTTATTGTTTTTGTTTTGTTGTTAACACCTTTTTTATTGCTTGTTAGTTTTGCTTTGTGTATGTATTTTTATTAACATGTTAAACATATAAATTATATAAATTGACTAAATACAAATGTGACTGACAGGTCCATGATGTGAAGTTCCAAGCTCAGACTGCAGAGGAGAAAGAGGCTTGGATTAAAGCTCTGGTCGATGGCATCAATCGAGCAAGGAACAAAGTCTTTGATGAGGTAAACATCTGTGTCATGGCCACACAGAATCATAAGTGTCTCCCTCTTCCAGTCAGTGACATCCTCACTGAGTTTGTGTACACGTTTAGCTATTAAAAGCTCAAATGGATTCAGTGGCAGAGGCAATGAATGGGTTTAATGTTTTCACAGGTGACGGTGGATGAAAGCAGTAATTTAGAGCATGTTACTCGGACAAGGCCTAAAGCGAACCGTAACCGGCGGCCACCGACCAGGATACACATGAAAGAGGTTTGTGTGTGTGTGTGTGAATGTGAGAATCCATTTGTGTGTGTGTGTGTGTGTAACAAGACACTGCATGGTTAGCTCTGCAGCTCACTTACTGTAGTACGTGGGTTTAGAAACTCTCTTTGTTGAGTTTCTTGTTCTTCTCGTTTGGATGGGTCTCTTTTTGGTTCACGCACGCACACGCACACACACATACACATTCACACATACGGACATACTGTACACACACACGGACACACAAGCAGACATACACACACACACGACCACACACACTAAACTAATTAAACAAAATGACTAAACTAATCCATTCCTGTTGATGATTTTGTGCCAGACTGAAATTTACATGCAGTAGTTCACATAAATTATTTTCTTATGGTTCTGAATTTAAAAGCTCAAGACCCCTCAAGAAATTCAAATAACAGTTATTACTGTTACTGTCTGTGTATACTAAGTGTGTTTAAAATAACTATAACTAAATTACTGTTTAGTAACTAACTAAAATAAATATAAATTATATATATATATAAAGTATATTTTAATATATTTTTAGGAAAACATCCTTCTATCCTGATCTGCTTTTGTTTTAGTGTGCAGTAATACAGACTCTAAACTTCCATGTTTTCCTGATGTCTTGGCCATTTTTAGATAATAATCATTATTCCAATTGCTGTTTAACAGAAATATTGTTGTTGTTCACTAATTAATTACATCGATTCTACTTTGCTTTACTTTGTTTTTTGACTGCTGTTCAGCTTCTTTCAACCAAAGTCAACACATTCATAATCACGTCCCTTTCTGGTAGACTTTTATTGTGAAACATCTGTGCAGGAAGTGCTGAGTTTCATTGACAGCAGCTTAAAGGCAAAATGGAAATGATTGGAACACATTTGGGTATGGAAACTGTATTTCTGTTCAAAAGAAATACGTAGGATTAGGTCCTTTTTTCCCTAATCATTAGGGCCATATGAAATGGATTAATTGAGTTCTAAGGTTCAAAGTCAAAATTCTAAGTTTTCTTCATAATTCGGTCAGGAATAAAGTCAGAATTCTAAGATTATTTCTAACAAGAAATCTGAGAAAAGATTTCAGAATTCTGACTCTAAACATAAAGAACCCTAATCATCCTCCGTATGGGTAAGACATGACTCTTCTTCTTCTTTTTTATTAGCAACCAGTCCATATGTTTGTGTAACATAACAGAATTGGTATATTGGTTTTTAATTCAATTAAATGTCTTGTCTGTGTGATATCGTTTTTCTTCTAGGTAGCTGATATGTCATCTGATGGTGTCCAGCGTTTGGATCTTGATCTTGAGAATGCCTCAATGCCTAATGGAACCCATCATACCAGTGTTGATGGCGCTCAAAGCCCAACTCCTTCATCCAATGCCGGTGAAGCTGCAGAGCAACAGTCAGGAGCTAATGAGGAAGCTCATACTGAGCCAGAAGTCAGCCCCCAGAAAAAGGTCATCAAACCTCCCATGCCTCCTATCAAAGAGGCTAAGCCCAGTTCAAAAGCTGAGGAGGAACTGGATGATGGCCCAGAGAAAAAGGTGGGAGGGGGGAGAATCAATGTAAAATAATTTTAAAATGATGATACAACAGACCTCTGTAGCGGCTAAACACAGCATTGTGCTATCTCACTATTATCCGTTCAGGTTACAGTGCTTTGCTTAGTTTAAAATACTTATTTTATAGGTATATACAGTAATACTGTATATGGTCTATTGGTGAAGTAGCAATTATCACTTTAAGGGGGGGGAAACATTGTGTCTCCACCTTGGATAAAAATAATCAACAGAGGCAGGGATATATAGACCAGAAAAGGGGGAATCCCACGCAACCCCTGTAGGAAATCACACCCTGGAAATAACGCTTATAATGCAATGCAGAAATATTTGTGTATGTTTTTCTGTTTAACATATTATGTCATTTTTTTAAGGTCCTGCCTATGTCTCCATGTAAAGAAGCAAAGCCCTGTGCCTCGCCTTTTGAAGAAGCTCCAGAGGAGGCAAAAGCTGAGAAGAATCCTGATGCCAGGAAGAAGACAGGTCCACCACCAACCCCTCCCAACAAACCCAGCTCCAGCAGCTCCATAGGCAACCTCGCAGAGGCCCCGCAGACCAGGCCCAACTCCCACCCTCCTACCCCTCCATCGAAAGAGCAGAAACCCTCCCATCTTGCTGTAGAGCCAGACCAAGTGGTCCAAGGCACGGCTGAAGAAAATAAGGAGAAGGAAGAAGTCGATAAGGAGGAGGCAACAGAAACAGCTGTGGAAACAGATGAGCCAGACCGGTCTGTTTCTAAAGAAGCTCTACCCAGTGTCAGAGATGATGAACCTGAGAGTCTCAGCAACAGGTCCCAAGGACAGGTTTCTGAAGAAGAATCAGAAGAAACTATAAGTAGTGGTATTAACAAAGCATCCGACGATGAGCCACTCAGAAAGAGCCCCAGTGCTTCTTTAACCCCCAAGAAAAAGCTTGAGAAACCTGTTCAGCCCCACACGCAACACGCAGACAACAGCACAACTATAACACAGACTAATAAGGACCCTGCTACATTACTGCAAACTGCCTCACGTACCTCAGCCAGTTCTCCTCCAGCAGAAGAGGCACTACCCAAGATTGTAGCCCCGGCAATAGTTGTCTCTTTGAACAACCCAGTAAATGACAGCCTCAGCCTGAGTCCGCTGCTCTGTCACTTGCCTGGGGAGAAGAAAAAGAAGACAGAAGAGAAGTCTGTAGACAGCGGTCAGCACTCGGACGCCGACAGCGAAGGTTCCGGGAGTGAGGACACGCTGGCGGCTTCCACGGCCGCGTTGAGAGCAAGTCAAGCTGGTCTGGATGTGTTGGACGCTAGCGAGGGCGACATTCAGATCCCTGTTAGTTTCAGCCCGACACAGACCCGAGCCAAGCCTCAGGTTAGACCAAAGGTCTTTCCCTATCAGCACTCACAGCCTCCCACTCCTGCTCTCAAACCCTCAACCAAGGTCCGGTCTGCCTCCATTGGAGATCTGCTGTATGATTCTCCAGTGTGCATTCAGGCGAGTCCGCATACCAGAGCTGGGGCTGGAGACGGCAGTGCTCTTCGTGTAACGGAACTTGAGACTGAAGTGGCGCTGGAGATGGAAAAGACGAGGGAGCTCCTGAGCAGAGTGTCGCAGTCCCAGAAGGGAGGTGGCGGGGAGGGCATACCAGAGGATCTGCTGCTCACGGCCATGGAGAAGCTGAAGACAGCCGACAATGTCCTGAGGGAAGTCAATAAACTGAAAGTTGCAAAGAGCCCAAGCATCAGGAAGAGCTGGTGAATGAATGTCAGTCATAGCAGGTGGACTTGGAATTGACCATTCGCTAAACCCCTCTCCTGAACAGTGATTGTCCGATCATAGCTTGGCAACCTTAAATAGGCACAGCAAGCCTGTCAAGCTTTGGATTTTCATACTTTACGGTTTGCATGATATTCGGTTATGGTTGCCACCCGTCCCTTAAAATATGGAATTGTCCCGAATTTCTAAATAAAATAGTGTGTCCCGTTCATGTAGAAGCCCGAAGTCCGTATGAAATCAACGCGTGTGTGTGATCACGGAAGGCTTATATGATGTGGACACGCCGACAGTGATGCTTTCATTACTTAGAATTCCTCATGGGGTTGACAGAAACTACGCACTATATTTAATGTGTTTCATACTGTTTTGAACAACTTGCTGAGCTAACAGTAGCCTGTTTAGCTAGCTGATATAATATGCCTGCGCAAGAGCAAATTTTGAGGCACAAAGCTCCAGCAATGGTACAGAATAGTACAAGCTCAAACACTGAGCCACAAAATACAAGGGTATAAAACCCATCACCGAATTAAATTAAATCAAAAGTTAGCTGCCTCGTTGTCTGTTGCTAGCAGGGTCGCTGAGGGAGTGATGGTGTAGAGGTGCTGCTGCTATTCCTTTCAGTTACGGTTGCTAGGTTTTCTGACTCAGGCCTTTTAGCCTGGGATTGATTTATGAAGAAATCCAAAATGCACTTTCGTGCCATGTTATAGACAAGCTAACGTCTGTACTGTTGACCCACTGGGAAAGTGGGTCAACAGTACTATCTTCACTCATGAATGAGTGTCAGCTCTTGGCACAATTGGCAGATTCATTCTGATCAAATTATGTGTTTATTCCTTACTAATCAAATTTTTAAATCAAATTACATTTAATTGTAATGAAAGGGAGTATAAAATAAATGTGTGTAATTTTTAATTATGGTTGTAGTATGTCTACTTTTCGCTAAGCACCCTCCGCACCCCTAGTTCCCGGCAATGGTTGCCGGCAAGAAATGAGAAGCTGCTTTTGTCTTCCTCTGACTGAAATCAAAGCCTGACAGGTGTAGCAATAATAACGGATCAGGGTTTAGCAAACGGCCACATGAAGGACTTGGGCAGAATGAAAGAAATTTCTTATTTTTTAAGGTTAGCACATGCAAGTGTTCACTCATTATTAACGAAGTGCAATTATTTTTACTTTCTCTGCAGCTAAAGGTAATGCTTAATGTTCTACTGTGTATTGTTGATTTCTTGTTGTATATGAAATACTGGGACATCTTCAAGAAGGATTACTTGAAAGTTAATAAGAGAATTAATAATATAATGGCAAAGCAGTACTGCAACGTACAAAAACGTACTCAAAAGTGTTAATACCAAATGACACAACGTTTTAATAGTTTAATCTTCTTTGTGGAATCAAGGGGCCTTTTCCCATATTTTTAGATACTATGTTTTTGCTGGCAGTTTATTTGAGGGAATTTATATTGTACATATTTTAAACGTTTACTTGTTCTGTTTAGTGTTAATGAGGACCTAGCACAGGAGCTTTCTGAAATTAATCTTTTCAGACCTAATCATGTAATTAAAGCAAAATGAAAAACTGCTACTCCACATATTTAGAATGATTCCAGTTTTGATATTAATGTTATGATATTAATGTTAATGGTATAGTACATAGCACCGAACAAAGAGCTTGTAGCAGCCCCTTTGGCTCTCACTAACCCATCTTACAGTTTAACTTCACAGTCATTTGATTATATGAGGGATAGTAAGTCAACTCTTAACTCTGAAGAATTTCCCCTTTTCGTGTCCAATGCTTTCTTAAAAGATGCGATATAGTGTTTAAAACTATTTTATGTCATGCCATTTAGAGTATGCAAGAATATTTTCAAACATTAGATATACTTTTGTACTCTTTGGTTAAGTGTGCTATTGCCGAAATAAACAAAGGGAAACTATCTGTGTACGTTTTGTGTCTTTAATACAGTACCGCTAGAAAGCACCGCAAATGTGTTTTTTTAGATATTGTTACATGTGTTCTAATTTACTTTGTATTATTATCTATTATTGGTTTCCTTTTAGAAAGATGTGTTTTCAAACCTTGCTGAAACCTACCAACTTGATTTTAGTCTGCCCACTTAAAATAGGATTTACAGTACTTAATGCTGAAACAATATTATATTAGTTAATCAACAGAAAATTTTGGACAAAATAAGTAACTTGGAGACATAAACCTGGGCTTTTCAAAACCGTGAGTGGCATTTTATAGCCCAAGCAATTAATTAAAAAGTAATTGATAATGTAAAAGATAGCTGCAACCTTTGGCCCTATCCGGAAGTAGCAAAGTTACTAAAAAAAGTATGTTTCAAATTTAAAAAATTGAATATTCGTTTTATTTTGAAGGTCAAGAACGGAAGTCGTTCTTTTCACAGTTTTAGTCTGCGTAGCTTAACCATGAGTTTAACAGAAATAACTGCTTGGCACAACGTCCAGCCTCTTTTCATTAACCGAAAAAAATAATATGCGATAGCACTACCATGAAAGAGGGGAGAAAGTGGAGGAGAGAAAGCCTTTAAAACCCAAACAAAGATGGAGGATGACCTCGCGTCGGAGGATGATATCTGTAAGTAGGAACCAGCATTGGTTTTCACTCAGCCTAAGGGGGGCGACCGACCGGTCATCTGTCGGCAGCGGCAGCAGGATGTCCGTTGACCAGACAGGGATATATGTTAGACTTCTTCAACCTAATAGTATGGAAGCTGCATTTCAAAAGTGTTTTACACGATAGGAAGGTAGACTGTAACGTTACTAACTGTAGAATACGACGTTATATAACCACAGTATTCATTCGTCGGTGATACATCACGGGGCGATTTTCAACCTTATTACCATTTGACTGGTACCGTATTGTAATGTTTTTTTTATAAGGTTATTCTTTTATCCTATTTACAGGACAGCTAGGTGAGAAAGGGGAATTCATGCAGGAAATCGTCACAGGTCGGCCTCGAACCCTTAACCTCTGCGTCGAGGAACAAACCTCTCAGTATGTGTGCCCGCTCTACCCGCCGCTACAACCCGGCCACCCGTATTGTAATATTGATGTAGCTAGGTCTACGCATGTCTAAAGACATGGTAAAGGATATTGGGCAGTCGCCCAGTGGACTTGTTTTCTAGTGTTAAATTCTCATTATCAAGAGCATGTAATTAAGAGCATATATGTCCAGCATGCAGTGGCTCACACCTGTATTAAAAGCCACTGTTTGTACTCATCTGCCATGTGCAATGTGATGCTCAGTGCTTCTTTTTTTGTGCTACACATTTTTGTTATTCATTTTTAACTAGGGTTGCACGATGTTGACAAAATGTGATATATGGATAAGGAATATTCCAATATTGATATTAATTTCAAAAATTTTAAAATTGCAAAAGTTGTGTGACAACGCATGGTAACAATATTCATAGATTCATAACAATATAGTGCACAGTGAGACTTATATACGGCTTCGGCTGGACCACAGGAATGAAAAATATTCAATTTATCCGACTTCAAACTCTGCCTTTTATAAAGTTGCGGGATAGCTACCTGGGAGAGATAGGTGCGGGATGGGCTTTGTACCGTTTATCTACTTTATTAAGAAGCTTTTTGAAGCCTTTTTTATTCACTGTGTGGATGGTCATCATTTCTTCGGCCAAATAATACGTTATAGCATTGGTGCTTTACTTTGTGCCTCTAGTGAAAACATGCTTGTTTGGCGAGCTCTGGCATATTAACTGCAACATTTTTTTTTTTTTTTTTTTTTTTTTGGATAGTATCATGCACTCATGATTCGTTCCATTTTGTTGTCTTTATCTATTTCTTTGTGTACACTGTCACTCTGCCACACAGTAAAACAAAATATTGCATACTAATTGGGACACTTTCGATTGCACAATGTGATCTTTCAATAACAATATTAACAATATATCATGAATGCACCCCCCTCCCCTTGTTTGAAAACTGTTTACATGACATCTTTTCAAATGCCACCACCCTAGCCATCTCACAAGCCCCTTCCAGGATTGACGGCACCCCTTCATTCTTCCATCCTCTTAAAAGAATCTGTCTGGCGATCATTAAACTAGTCTGGACCCAGCTTCTTAGGATAGACCCATTCTCCTAGAATAAATCATCTTGGGCTGAATGGAACCTGGGTCCCTACAATCAGACATAGGTTATCATGTATCCAAAATTCCTGGACCTTATCACATGACCATAGGACATGAAGTAACTGGCCATCCACTGTCATATATGATGCTCAGTGTTTCTCAACACCACTACAGCCAAACAGGGTTAATACCTGATTCTTAGGCACGGAATACAGTGCGATGGCGTGCAGAACACCCTTAACTCTTTGATATCCCTGGTTGTCTATCATTCCTGACAGTGCTTTGGTCAGAAAAGGAGTTCCACGATGCTGCAAAGAGGAACGACCCTGAGAAAATGCAGGAACTGATCAAGAAAGGTGTGGACGTCCAGGCCAAAAATAAAGTATGTCTGCTATAGGACCAACATGACACTTTTGTGAGCCTTAAACCAGTCATTGCTTTCAAATTCTATAGGTCCTCTTTACGGCAGTCTTTTAGATTTCCATAGGAAGAAAAGCAGAGGTAAATGTCAGCTTTGTGAATGTCCACCTATAAACTGAGTTGTTGTTTCCTGTCTCTGCACAGATAGACCGCAAAGCCCTGCACTGGGCAGCAGGAGCTGGGAACGAACAGGCTGTACGCCTCCTACTGGGCCATGACCCGGACGTTGATGAGAGGGACACTGTATGTATGCATGTTATTTGCGAGATCCCAGTGACGATTTAAACTGAATTCATTTATTCCCTAACATTAAAATTGTAGTGATTCAACTCTTAGCCTGGTCATGAAAGCCTTTACATTTTCTGGCTCCTTTTCATCTTTCATATAACCAAATAACTCCTAAAAGAATTAATCTTAAGCAGTGTATTTGTTAGGATTTTTTTTTTTTATATCCAAACATGTTTTTTTGTGTTTTTAGGCGTCCTTTTCTTTGAAGCCTGAAAGCTGATAAATCGGCATATCGTATTTTTAAATAATCAAATATTCGTATCGGTAACAGCCTTAATAAACCTTTATCGGTCAAGCTCTAGTTTGCACCCCGCAAAAGTAAATGCCACATACAATTTTTAATGAAGTTAACTGTTCACACAATACAGTAACGTGAACCATTTAAATGAGCTGGATAAATGGTTAAATCTCATTTGCTCTAACCAGTGTATCCCTGTGTGTACTTTGTCCACATCAATCCCACCAATCGGTCCCATAACGTCCGAGTTAAAGAGGAAACACTGTAAACATATTCCTTGTAAATCCTTACAATCATTCCCCGAAAGAACCAAGCAGGGTGGCCTTGTTGCACGATCCAAATGTGCAACAAATGCCATTTTCAGCCTGCAGCTTGCTAGCTCAAAGGTTGTTGTTGGTTCTCGAAACAAAAGGAGTTTTGCGAGGCGACGGACACAGGATCCAGCACAATTATCTGGTAAATGAACCGTCATCCATCCAGACTACTGTACTCCTGCCTGCTTCCCCAAACTGGGGGCGTGCCGCTTGCCATCTACTGTTGTCTTTTTTTCCCTTCTGTGTAAATTGGTGTACTGTGGTCAATACACTGACTCTGGAAGTACCTCATGCAACCACACTTCAAAATTTGCAAAGTATCCCTTTAACTCTGTTAGGAACCTTTCTAACATTAAAAAAACAATCAACCACACAGTAAGACAGAGACAGACCAGGGCTAGAAGGGCATATTCTACTTTATGTACTTGTATTATCAGAGCTTCACTGTCATATAAGTTCTAAATGTTTGTCCACAGTTTGGCATGAATGCTCTGCTTCTGGCATCGTGGTTTGGTCACCTAAAGGTCCTGCAGATCCTGGTGTCCTGTGGAGCAAAGCTCAACTGTGAGAACAAAGTAAGAGCTGCTTCTGGAGCTGCACCCATTAATCCGTTAGTTGTCAACAAATCACTTTATTTTGATAATCCATTCATCTGAATTTTTTGAATAAAAACTAAGCTCTTATTTTAGCTTGTTAAATGTGAATATTTTCTAGTTCCTTCGCTCTTCTAACAGTAAATTGTATATCTTTGAGTTGTGGACAAAATGAGAAAGTAATCGTGATAACCGTTCATTTTATCATCACTACGGACGCAGACAATGAAGTTTAGTCTAATTTATATCTCATAACTGTTTGTGTGTGTGTGTGTGTGTTTGTGTGTGTGTGAGAGTGTGTGTGTGTGTGTCAACCAATGTGTCCCTGAGTAAGACACTTAAACCCTAGTTGCTCCAGAGGCATGCAACATGACATACAGTCAATAAGTATTTGAACACCCTGCTATTTTGCAAGTTCTCCCACTTAGAAATCATGGAGGGGTCTGAAATTATCATCGTAGGTGCATGTCCACTGTGACAGACATAATCTAAAAAAACAATTCCAGAAATCACAATGTATGATTTTTTACCTATTTATTTGTATGTTACAGCTGCAAATAAGTATTGAACACCTGTCTATCAGCTAGAATTCTGACCCTCAAAGACCTGTTAGACTGCCTTCAAAATGTCCACCTCCACTCCATTTATTATTATTTATATAATTAGATTCACCTGTTTGAGGTTGGTAGCTGCATAAAGACACCTGTCCACCCCATACAATCAGTAAGAATCTGACTACTAACATGGCCAAGACCAAGGAGCTGTCCAAAGACACAAAATTGTACACCTCCACAAGGCTGGAAAGGGCTACGGGGAAATTGCCAAGCAGTTTTGTGAAAAAAGGTCATGGCATGGGGGTGGTAGCATCGTGCTTTGGGGATATTTTTCTGCACATGGGACAGGGCAACTGCACTGTATTAAGGAGAGGAAGACCGGGGCCATGTATTGCGAGATTTTGGGGAACAACCTCCTTCCCTCAGTTAGAGCATTGAAGATGGGTCGAGGCTGGGTCTTCCAACATGACAATGACCCGAAGCACACAGCCAGGATAACCAAGGAGTGGCTCTGTAAGAAGCATATCAAGGTTCTGGCGTGGCCTAGCCAGTCTCCAGACCTAAACCCAACAGAGAATCTTTGGAGGGAGCTCAAACTCCGTGTTTCTCAGCGACAGCCAAGAAACCTGACTGATCTAGAGAAGATCTGTGTGGAGGAGTGGGCCAAAATCCCTTCTGCAGTGTGTGCTACCTGGTGAAAAACTACAGGAAACGATTGACCTCTGTAATTGCAAACAAAGGCTATTGTACCAAACAAATTAACATTGATTTTCTCAGGTGTTCAAATACTTATTTGCAGCTGTATCATACAAATAAATAGTTAAAAAATCATACATTGTGATTTCTGGATTTTTTTTTTTAGATTATGTCTCTCACAGTGGACATGCACCTACGATGACAATTTCAGAGCCCTCCATGATTTCTAAGTGGGAGAACTTGCAAAATAGCTGGGTGTTCAAATACTTATTTTCCTCACTGTATATATATAACAATTGTCGCTTTGGATAAAAAGTGTGTGCGTGCGTGTGTGTGTTTGTGCGTGTCTGTGCGTGTTAGGATGGCCTGACTATGCTGCATTGTGCGGCCCAGCGAGGCCACATCAGAGTGCTGGAGTTCATCATGGAGGACCTGGAAGACATCTGTCTCGACAGAGTTGACAAGGTGACTCCTTGCTTGACACGATTTTCAGGTTACAGACAGATGTACACATTGTTTGAAAAGAACTTAAGAACTTTCTTTTTGTAGAAGATATGAGTCTAAATCCTCCCTTTCTTTCCATGTTTTTACTATAACAACCCTTTAGCTGTGTGTTATCAGAATAACGGCAATAGGCCAATAAATGAAGGTCAATGTAACAGTATAAGTGTGTAAGTATAACTGCTGATGTCTCTCGGAGCAGTTAGGGAAGACAGCACTTCACCTGGCTGCTGAACATGGACAGTTTGAAGTGGTGGAGTTTCTGATTGGAATGGGCTGCACACATAGTTTAAAGGACAAGGTAGGTACACACACACACACACACACACACACACACACACACACACACACACACACACACACACACACACACACACACACACACATATACACATCAAATCAGTGATTGTACTCAAGCAAACTGGCATCACACAAGGCCGTTATACAAAAAACATATTCAAATTATTAAGTTATTTTCAAATAGTGCACAGCTCAAATTTGATACCTCACCATTTAATAGTGCTCAACAGTGACTGCTCACTTTCTGAACGGCTCCGGTCCCTCATTCAATTGTTCCATTGACGTTTCATTAAATGTTTATATAAAGAGTTTTAAGGCTGGATCCAAGCCAACCAGCTACCAGATGAATTGTGACCATAAAACATTTGATTTGGCACAAAATAACATTTTAAAAACGGAAAAAGTCAAAGTGTAGAGAAACTATCATAGACTTCAATGGTTGCAGCTCACAAACCGTTTGCGGGTTTCGAGGGGAGGGGTAAACATTTACATGGTAACAGAGAGCTGCAACAAACAGGCACACTGCTGTTACGCCTAGGATTGTGGGTAGTGTAGTACTTCTCCATAACGTTGCAAATAAAACATGTTGTTTTTTAAATTTCATACAGACGCCTAGCTTCTAGAGGGACATCAATCTCACAGCTTGTGGTCAGTCTACCTCGGATGGTTCAGAGCCACACTGTTGAGCTCTATTTGTTAGGCTGCCACCACCACACCTTGGCCAGTCTAGCATGAGTTGAAATGCATCCATCATTCTGGAGTTATAAAGCCATCTTTAAACAAGCAAAGAGCATAAAGCAGGATGTGTTGTGTAAACTGGGCAGGATTATAGGCCAGCCAAACTCTCCTGCTACGGTTCCTTCCTACAACTGGCTCAAACTAATACACTGTGACTGCCACTTTTCAGTGTACAGCTTGATACAGCATAGTATTGCAATATTTTCAGTGGCATTATTTTTTATTGTATCGTTACACAGGCGCAAGTATCAATCTTTTTTTATATATGTGTTGATCAGTTTGTCTGCTTGACAATCCCATTTTGCAGCAATACAATTGAAGTGATATGAATAAAGAGAAATGTATCTTTATAGATGAAACGGATGTTGACAAAGTTTCCTTTTGGTGACGTTCATCTGAAATTGGGAAAAATTAGAAGTTGGAAAAAAGTTCTAAATTGCAATATATCGCAGTACATTGCAATATGTTTAATATCGCAATAATATAATCGTATATCGCAATAATCGTATTGTGACATAAGTATCGTGATGATATCGTATCGGGAGGCGTCTGGTGATTCCCCCCCTAGTGGTTACCATGTACTGTGGACCACATTATTAATCCATCAGAGTTCTCTTGTTCTTTTTCAACATCTACGGACCGAAGTGTTCCGAAGTGTTCAATATTAAAAAAAAGAAATACGCAACATTTTTTGTGTAATGTCCCTTTTTAATGTGACATTAGGAAAAGTGACACATTTCAACAAGACATAAAATAAAAGTGTCATTGAAAAAAGATGAAATCAGACTTTGTAAAAGGGCGTTCTTTGAAAAATAAAATTGATTAATTGGTTCATTTTTGGTAAAATAATAGTAATTGTTGAAATATTTAGCTTTCTCACTCAAGTGGTAGTGGTATGCGATTCACTTTTGACCAAAACTATTAAAAAAGAAGGGAAAAAAGACAACAAACCTGATCTGGGAGCCTTGGTATCACTTAGAAAAGGTATTAGAATATCACAAAGGATGAACGGCTCACTGGCCTCAGATAATTACTAAGTTAGCCACCCACAGATAAAGTTCATCCTAAAAATTCACTGTGTAACATACAGTATGTGTGTAAGAATTTTAGGGCCAGTTTAAAATGCAACTTCATTTTCTAAAAAATATGGCTTAAAAAAATCGTGGAAGACCCCTTGTTCAGACCTTAAAAGCAGTAAGTTGTTGACAGCCTCTGTTGACTTGTTTTTGGTGGATGTGCTGTATGTGGAGGAAGTGGTCTCAGAATGGGTTTATAGTTGTAACATGTTGTCATGTCTGGACTACAGGAAGAGAACACAGCCTTGCATCTAGCAGCCAAGTGTGGGCACACTGAGGTCCTGCAGAAGATGGTGGAGACTGGAGTGGACGTGGATGAGAGGAACATAGTGAGTGGACTGGGCTGCATGCCCCCAGGCCCAATTTGTCTTACTTAGTTAGAGGGACTGTGGTGCATAATTGGCTGCTTGTCTGTGGAGAAATAAAGGTCAAAATCTATCTTCTGGAGAGAATAAAAATACAACCAAAAACCTGCAAGAGGTTTCACCTCAAGAAGCATGCAAGAGCACTACAATGGGTGGTTTACAATGCAGATTTTATAATAATAATATTATTAATAATAATAATAATAATAATCTTTATTTGTAGAGCACTTTTCAAACTCCACCTACAAAGTGCTTCACAAAATATTCAAATGTGCCCCATGAACAGAGACTCAGTTCTTGACGCAGCGGCCGCTGGTAGCTGTGCAAGAGAAATCTTAATCATTCACAATCAGCAGAGACGGAGAGCGTAGGTATATGCAAATAGATAGGCACAGGCTAATTACTAACTAAAATGCTAGTTAACATAAGTAATTAAACCTGAACAGCTAATGGAAGTCCAAACTGTTTGTGAGCTTGTCCCAAACTGTTCGGTAATTCCTCTATTATGCGACAGCAAGTCGCTTGGTTATGACACAATCCTATTTTACAAAAACGTCTGCTACGGAGCCATACCGTGAGCTACAAGGTAATGGAGCGTTTTATACATTGTTGTATTTCTTTGTAAATAAACAACTGACAAATAAAGTCTTTAAACGCTTCAGATGTAAAGTTATTCACTGTCAAATTGGCGCCAAAATGAATGGCAGTCAATGGGAGGCTAATGGCGGGCCACTAAGATCCTGGGGAAATTACCAGGTTTTTGTGGTGAAATTAACTTTAAAGTTTCTTACTACTTTAAAGTAGTCCACAGCAGTCAATGGAATGCTAATGGCGGGTGAGTGCTAGGTATCATCAAAATGGCGCCATCTAGGCTGGCTTACCCCCTTGGTTTTATGTCATTGGGTAAGTCCCATAGGACTTAATTTGCCTCCTCGAAGCCTCCACTTGCCTCTCTTCCTTGCGTCTTAGTCGCTCCCACAGAGGAGGCCCGGGAGAAACGCGATGAAATCATCGAAGCAAATATGTTTTAGAGGAATGAGACGTCCTTTCCTCTGAAGCGTTACATGAATTCGTCAGCTGTGTAGGCGGAGTTAACAACTCCATCAGCTGCACGGGAAGGCTGCTCTCGTGTATCCTCGGCTATATCTCCTCAGTGATCCCTCCTCGATGCTCAGCCCTGGGACAGAAATAAGAGCTTTGAGACGGCCTTTGCTGAGGACCAAGGAGTCGAGGAGCCATTAAATAAGATGACATACAGCCCTTGTAAACTAACCTTCTGTCCTGCCCGTTGGTTGGTCAACATAAGCTCTTGTAAGATGACACTCTTATTTTGGATAGCTTTTAATGAGCAGTTGTCATTACATTTGACATTCTATAAACTGATTACAAAATGTTCTAATTCTACATAACATCTGGCCTCAACGTGGAGTGTTGTGGACTGAAATGTACCTGTTGTGTTTTTAGGAGGGTCTCACAGCGTTGCACCTGGCAGCTGATGGAGGTCACTATGAGTGTGTCAACCTGCTGTTGGAGTCCGGCTGTAATGCCAATGCATTAACTAATGTATGCTTTCTTTACTGGGTGTCATATATTATTTGCAATAAACACTGAATATTACAAAATGTTTATTAATCCTGATTTTAAGTCCTTGTTTTTGTCTGTGTGCAGAAGAATAGGACCGCTCTCCATTATGTAGCTCAGCATGGCTTTGACAGAGAGGCCAGTTTGCTGCTGGAGGCGGGAATCAACAGAGATGCTGTAGACAATGTAAGTCAACACCCACATGTCTTATTCCTTATTTTGAGCGATGTAGTAGATGTAGTTTTTTTAAAGAGCATCACCACACTAAATCTTTTCCACACATTTCCACACTGGCTTTCTCTTTTTGGGTTGAGAAGTGCAAGTTTCTTACTACATCTGTAATTTTGTAAATGGTAAGTGGCTGCATTTATATCAATGTTACTCAAACTATTTCAAACAAAGGAGCACCTACCCCCCCAAAAAAACCTAACTGCCAAAATATCTCCCAAAACCGCACTGCATTATATTACACAGTATATTACAAATTGCTGATTCACTCACTCGTTGCCATCTGAATGAGGAAAAATGGTGCTCCTTATGCTGAGACATAAAAAAAAACAGCCCGTTAAAAAATATAAATTTTTGAGTTTATTTGACATTATATTTTACCAAATCTATGCGGCAGACCACTATTTCATCCAAAGCGCTTTTCAATTTGCCTCTTAGTTTCCCATGTACACAGTGAGCTACCATGCAATGTTCTGGCCTGACTAATGGGAGCAATTGTCTTGCCCATGGGCACTTTGCCATGTAGCTGTGAGGAGCTGGGGATGGAACGGCCATCCCTAGATCTGCACAGCAGAACATCATAAAGTGCTTCACTGCACAGCGTGAGAACTGAGCACAAAGCAACCACCACTTACTTCCCTCCAGTGGCAATATTATTAGGATTATTTTTTGTGATTAACAAGTTTTTTTTTCAACAAATCATCATGTATAAATGACAACATCATAAGCCCATCATACACGTCTCTCCCCAGCACAAAGCATCCTAGGAGCCCTCCAGAAAGCTTAGGTACTTTCCCCATTTTCTAGTATAGATATCCAGTCTGGCAAACCGTTTACATGACATCTTTTCAAACACGCCACCCTAGCCATCTCACAAGCCCCGTCCTGGATAGACGGCACCTCTTCATTCTTCCATCTTCTTAAAAGAATCTGACTGGCAATCATTAAACTAGTCTGGACCCAGCTTCTTATGTGCTTATCCATCTCGCTTAGGAAGGACCCATTTCCTAGAATAAATCATCTTGGGCTGAATGGAACCTGGGTCATGTCATGTTCTCGTCCTTGTCGTGTGGGTCTTTCGCGTGTTCCCTGTACTCTGTCACTTCTTGGATCGTTTTGACACTTTTTGCAATTTTTATTGATCTTTTGTTCATGTGGATTTTCTCTAGTTTCATGTCTTGTTCTACAGCCATGTAAGACTAAATTTTTGGTTAAATAAATTGTACACCTGAACCTGCTCTTCCTGGTGTCTTGCATTTTGGGTCCAGTATTCTTGTTCCTGCCTCGGCCAGCCTGACAGTATCTTTAATTTCCTGCATAACTACATTAAAGAATAATTAGCATTATCTTTGAAACTACATAGCCCAGATAAATCTTACAATATGTTTGCAGAGGAAAACATGTTAATAGGCAATACATTTTGCTATGTGTGATTTGCCATTCCACCAAAAAAGACATGTTCTTATTAAAGACTTCTTTCTTTGTGTTTGAAACAGCAACACAACACAGCGCTGCACTTAGCTGTGTTCAACAACCACCCTGAAGTTTTACGGCTGCTTATAGACGCTGACTGTGACCTGGACATGACTGACAGTGTGAGTACAGACCTCCACAGCACACACATAAGGGCTGCACGATCTCAGCAAAATGTGCGATAACATTGTTGAATATCGTGATATGGCTTGCGATACTAAAACAAATATTAAAGTGCACTCACTTCTGCATTTCTGCTGCTTTCAGTATTCTGCTGAATTACAAATTGCTTGTTGCATTGGAAACAAAGGAAAGGAAATCATTTCCAACATTCCTTTATTGAAAAAATTTAACATTGAATTTAACATAAAATACTACAGAAAAATTTGACAGCAACATTGCCAGGGTCAAAATGTTAGGCCTTAAAAAGTCTTAAATTCGCTGACATTTTAATTTGAAACGTCTTAATTTTCCTACATCCATGCAACACTACCTCTGCTCATTAAAATGTTTTTTCTTATGCTGCATTCCAGGCAGCTTGTAACCTGTGTTTTCAAAACCTTCTACCCTTGAAAGTGCCCTGGAATGGCAGTCAAACCCGTAACTTACTACCCGTGAACTTGTACCGGTTACAGTTTTGACGTCACACACACATAAACAACAATGGCGACCCCTGTTGATGCTGTACAATCGCCGGTAATTAACAGCGAGAAATAGAAATAAATCGACATAAATAGGCAACGTAAAGTAATTCCACACATTATAATCAAAACAATACACATACGGTTGTGTACTACTACAGGTTATGTTTATATTAGGGCTGCACGATTATGGCCAAAATGATAATCACGATTATACACAATATACAGCTGTGTTAATAACAATTAAAACTGTAGACAAATGTCAGAAGTGAGGACCGGCGCTGGGTGGCCGGGCGCGGAGAGTAAGAGGAGAGAGAGTAGAGGAGAGATCCAAACACAGACACGACTTTACAGAAGAAATGGGTCATGTAACGCAAAATTAAACCATATCTATATAAACAGCATTGCAGCGGATGCGAAGACATTATGTGCACCGTCCTAGAGGAAAAATATTACTCGTGCCCTAGAGCCTGTGAGCTAACAGAAGCTAACTAGCACCGCCACCAACTAGCACTGCGGTGGCATTCTCACTGCTGTTGTCTGAATAACACAGACGGGACAAAATGTTGCGTTTACTGGTAAACTGGTAAACCTTGAGACCGACGTAAAAACGACTGCTATCTCTGTGACTGTCTACATCTAGAAACTAAGCTGCACGATGCAGGGAACAACTGACTGGCACATGAGCAGACAGTGGTTTACGGAGCGGTAGATGCGCTATGCAAAAAAACCCGGAGCGTTCTATGAAATGACGCGTTTAATCGCTCAATCACGCAAATTTGATCGTGGGAAGTCAAAATCATTTTGTAGTACTTTTATGTTGTAAGATAGGTCTTAAATGTCATTCATAGGGTCTTAAAAAATCTGAAATTTGACTTGGTTGAACCTGCAGAAACCCTGAGTGCAGTACTTTCTACTGATGTACTCTGTAGATACTCTCAGAGTGTCTCTATGTCCATTTGAAACCGTGCTGCTGCCACTTGCCAGGACACTCTTGTAAAAGAGATTTTTAAGAGTTATTTATCCTGGTTAAATAAAGGTTTGAATGACTGAATGATATTGTTGTGTGTGATATTGTGATATTTGCAATGTGAATATCACAATGATAAAAAGAAAAAAAATAGTATATATATACAGTATATATATACATATACTGTATATATGTATATGTAAGTCGAAGTGCCCACCCAAGAAACATAAAAGCAGCTGGCTCTGCAGAACTTCTGTGTGCCCACGTTGATTTTAATAAATATAAGAATGCACAATGACATGGGGATGGTTCTCAGAAATGAGACAAGATCCCATTTGTGCAATGTGGTTGACAGAGACAACAGACTGCGTTGCACCTGGCAGCAGAGCACGGCTGGCAGGACATGGCTGAGATGATGCTGATCTCTGGAGTTAACCTCAATCTAACCGACAAGGTAGCACACACAGCACACACCTTCACCCTTCACACTAAGCCTTGATGATTTTCCAACACATACTATGTATTTTTGTCGCCTAAACTATAGTTCCGTTTCACAACGTTAAATACGTGTTTAAAACGGCGGCCCTTACATTCAATAGAGTGGTCACATGATTCAAATGCCACTGCTGTCACCTGTTACACTCACATGTTAAAACAGCCAGTGTGCAGCAGTAAGTACAATGGTCATATATGCCGATTTCGGGATAAAAAGTTTGGATGAATGTACATTTTGGTAAATTGATTGTATATGTTACAGCTGTTTTGTGTCTCATCTCTTTTTTCTGTTCTAATTTAGATTTTTAGGTCATACTTACCTGTATGATGCTGCATCATCTAACTGAGTAATGTACTTCCTATCCACTGTGTTTTCCTGACTATGTGATATATGATGTACACAGCAGGGGAAACGGTGTCTAGAGGTAGCCGCCAGAGGAAATCATGTCATCCTGGTCGACATGATCATCAAAGCTGACCGCTTTTATAAATGGGAGAAGGTGAGTTTATTCTCATGGCATCAGGAACAACTTTATTAAATAGAATAACACATTCAACATTCTCTTCTAATCTAATATGGGGCACTGCTCTAAGGTGTTGCCTTTGTTGTGTGATTGACATTGTCAGTAATCAGCCAGAGTTGTGTTGAAGAAATCACGGGAGATAGTTTCAAATAGAAATAATTCAAAGGAACTCTTTCTGGGTTCTAAATGGAAATGTGCAGCATGCTCTTCAATTTGGGGCTGAACACAAAATAAACTGGTCCTTCGAGCCAGATTCAGTTCAGATCCTTTTCTTGCAGTTTTGTGGAGCTCAGTGCCAGAGGAGTTTTTTTCTAAATGAATTATATGAGGTTTGTTACCCACACACACTATACTGTTAGCTGTAGATTAGGATGGATGTGTGACATTAAAGTTTGTTTGCATTAGGGGGATCTGGCAGGTGGAGGGCCGCTAAGATCCTGGGGAAATTACCAGGTTTTTGTGATGAAATTAACTTTAAAGTTTCTTACTACTTTAAAGTAGTCCACAGCACTTAAGAAAACTCACTTTCAAAGCTGGTTCACCTGTTACTCTCTCGTTATTCCTCCAAAACAGTGGTGAAAAACAGCAGGAGCATATGGAAGGAGTCGTGTTTTCATTAAAACTAAATTATGACTGGTGTGTTAACTGCATGCTAAATTAATCCGAGCACACAAGGCCTAATTGCCTCCTGAGTTACCATATCACCTGCTGCTGACAAGCATTTAAAAGGCAAATTGTTTAACGGCGTCTCACACAGTCACTCCACATAAAACACACCGGGGGTATATTCACTTCCAGCAAACCTCATGGAGAACAATGAGGGCCAAACAGCATCAACGATCCATTTGGACTAAATATTCTTCTCTTTTAACTGAATTTTTCTGTGTAACTCAGCTAAAAACATGGGATCAGCAGTACGTTACCATGTTGATATACCGAGCCATTAGACAACGTGATCTTCCCCTGTTCAACTGGTATTACCAGTTTAGGTAGTATGTGTCTGTCAATTCAATTCAATTCAATTTATAGTATCAACTTATAACAGAAGTGATCTCAAGACACTTTACAGAGAGTAGGTCTTGACCACAATCTATAATTTACAAAGCCCCAACAATTCTAGTAATTCCCCCAAGAGCAAGCAACTAGTGCAACAGTGGTGAGGAAAAAACTCCCTGTCCTGCTATTTTACAGACATTTGAACTAACCACCGACAGTTGCCTTGTTCATGGACTCACGACGCTACTGAGAGGAAATAGAGGAAACACTAGAATGGAGATTTGGCGTTATTTGAAACAAACGGGAAACACAGATGGATGAAACTGCCAGTTAGATTGATTTACTTATTAATTAAAGGTGCCTGAAAGCAACTTTAACCCTTGGGCATTGTTAAATCTATGTGTCCAGCCATAGGATTCTTGCATAACCTTCACTGCTGTGTACCAGGGTTGGTGTGGGTTTGCTACTGACAATGTTACATACCTTTTGATTTTATTTGCATCAAGTAGCAGGACCCCTACCATCTTGAACATCTCCAAGATTATTCAGAGTGAGCTTTGCTGGATGTAACAGTTATTTAATTTACTTCAAATGCATTGCACAGTACACCACATGTACATGTACACTTTGTTCATTACATTATATTACATTACTCATGAATCCCTCTGTTCAGGATCATATGGGCAGTGAGCAGGACCCCTGGGTGGGAAAGCCTCTGAGCTTCAAGCAGGACCACCAGCCAGAGACGCAGCACCTCCGGTCGGTCCTGTGGAGCCTGGCCACCAAGCACCTGTGCCGCGGGGAGTGGAAGATCCTGGCTCAACACTGGGACTTCAGCGATGCACACATACGAGCTATAGAGCAACAGTGGACAGGTGTGCTATGCTGACTTCTTGAAATGGTTTAGAACACAAATTAGGGCCTGCAGCTTTATTATTCCAGAGGCCGGAGACGGAGGACGGAGATGACGGATAAACAACAGAAAACCCTCCCGCTTCTCTGAAGTCACACATGTAGCAACATTTTTGCTTTGGTGCATACAGGTGTACCTCGTGAAATTAATGGTGCATTCAAATGCGTCTCGGAAACGCTGTGCAAGGTAGAGCTAGTGGCTCTTATTGTGGCGTTGTCTTGCTTGTTGAAAAACAGAATGTTCAAACCGAAAATCAAACCGTGACCTTAAAATCAAAAGTTGAATAATTACATGTTATTTAAATATTGATATGTATTATAATTCTGGATTGAACCTCTAGGTATGAAAAGCTTCAAAGAGCATGGCCACCGAATGCTTTTAATCTGGCTTCATGGAGTGGTAATGGCGGGGGAGAACCCGATCAAAAGCCTCTACGAGGGGCTAGTGGAAATCTCACGGACAGACTTGGCAGGTGAGCCCGTCAAACTGCACTGGGGTTTGTCTTCTCTTATAACTGCTATACAGAGCGTTGTAATGAAGCTACTGTACTCCTGAAATCCTGTGGGGTATACTGGTAACACAGTTTTTTTTGTCTGCATTAGGACTTTTACTTTAATACCTTCATGTACATTTTTCTGATGATACTTACATGCTTTTACTTAAGTAACATTTTCAATGCAGGACTTTTACTTGTACCAAAGTATTTTTTACAGTGTGCTATTAGTACTTTTACTTAAGTGAAGGATCTGAATATTTCTTCCACCACCACTATTTTATAACTTGTATATTTTTGCCATCAGCTGTATGATTTGGACCAACTCCATACATAAACTAGGAATGCCCAGTAAAGCAACATGTAGTCTTTCTGTGCTGGTATGAATCTGTGAGCTTGTGGCTGTGGAGTGCCAGCATCTGGAATGATGTCTCCTTGTTTTAAACCATCCAGAGTGCATTCGGCAGAAGGCAAATGCAGAGACCAGCTCTCCCAAAATGTGCTCTGCAATGTGATCAACACTGTGAGAGACTGCGAAGGAAACAACACATCCAAGGTTTCAGTTCACTTCAGAACTTTAACTGCCCAGAACTGAGCCCATGAGAAAAAGCTTTGTTCTAACCATGGCATGACTTGTTTACATATTCACACGGAGAATATACTGTGATTGTTGTGAGTTAGATTCACAGAGAATTACATGATGGTTGTAAACCTGTGAAATACCTGGTGAAAATGTCCAATCCCATGTATTTGTTAGTTATATTAATGCATGCATTGAATACATGCTGGCACTACTCATATTGAATTGTTTCTCAGTTATCCGTACACTAAGGGCTTGAACACATTGTTAACGTGCAGAAGGAGGACCCAAAAGCGGAGTTGGATGAAAGTTTCAAAAAAAGGCTTTATTCCAACAAAAACAAAGTCCAAACGGCAAAAATAAGTGAAGGTCCAGGGAGGGAAAAAGAAAAAGAAAAAACAGCAACAGGAAAACCAAAAAGAGAAAACTCACAGGGATGATTAGGAACAACTTAAGGGGGGTACGCAAACAGGACTAACAGACAGGACAAAAGGATCTGACAAGAGACAAGGGAAGCACAGACATTAAATACACAACGTAATTACGTAACGAGAGGCAGGTGGCAACAGGGCAGGGAAGCAGGTGGAAAACATCCGGTAATCACATGAGCTGGAAGACACAGGAAGTAAAACTAAAGACAGGACAAGACAAAAACCCGACTTCAAAATAAAACAGGAAACAGAAAAAACAGACACTCAGGGGAATACGAGACAACACAAGACCGGGGAGAACACAAGATCCACACAAGACAGGACAACAGAACCAAAATGGGGGAAAAGAGCCCAAAACAAAACCCCAACCCACAACACACATCTTGGATTTTACAGTGGGGTAAGCTCTATCAAGGTTAGCCGTTGTTAGCAATAACAGTTGATAAGAACACATTACTCTGTATTTTTTTGCATACAAGCAGTGTAACAACATGTCCACAGATAGAAGTTGGAAGACTGATTTAATGAGACCCAAATAAGACTAAGCTAATAAACTGTATCTTACTACACCTTTCAACCATCAACGTCTCTCGTTAGCAGTTAGCAGGTTTTTGGAGGTTACTTGTTGCAAAGTGACACATGTACAACTCACATCTGCACTCGACGCACATTGGGTGGTGACACTGCTAACTAAGAGAGAAAGGAGGCATGTGATTGGCTGAAGAAGAGGGGGTGGTTACTAATGATAAAGAAGAAACACCTTTATAAGTGACATTAATGTAATATAAAACAGACTTTTGAAAAAAGCATTTTTACATAAAAATGTCGAGGTAAAATAATATGAAAATAAATAATAAAATACCATTTCATAATGAATTGTTTCTTTAATAATTTCACAAATTGTTGGTTCATTTATATATTTTACACAACTTATTCATAGGATTATTTAGTTTGCATTGTCTTTTGATTTATTTGGTATTGACCACCTCCATACTAAACGTAGTCACTAGGCATCTGTGGACACTACTGACACATTTAAAAAGCAGCTCCAGACCCACCTGTGTAGACTTAACTTTGTTTAACTTGTCCACTGTCCCATTGTGTCTCTGTCTGCTTTATTCATCTTTTATTGTGAAATAGTTTGTGATGTTTGCTCTAGGGCAGAGCTTTCTAAATAAATATTTCCAGGAAGAGTGACGACACCGCTGCAGCCCTCAGACAGTAAATACACTGTAGAATCAAATAAACACACAAGCCCATGGAAATGTGCAGATAAACGTACCAGCACCTTCTTTATTACTCTTGTTGTTATACTGTATGATGTCAGGTTTTACACTGTTATGGTTCCACAACAGCAGTGGCTGAGGGGTGAGGGGCAGGACTTTCTGTCTCTGTGGCCTTACATTTATTTAAATTTTTTTATAACCAGTGTTCCGGTTAAACATTCATAAAACATTCAGTTTGGGCCATAATTGTTTTCAAAGAGAGCGTAATGACTACTTCAGTATATTAGTACTAGCAACATTCGGCAGTAGTTTAACCAGGTTAAAGTATAATTTTTTTCAAAGATTATTTTTGGGCTTTTCAGTCATTAATGGACAGGACAGCTAGCTGAGAGAGAGGGGGACGACAAGCAGGAAATCGCCACAAGTCGGATTTGAATCCTGGACTTCTGTGTCGAGGCATAAACCACACCATATATGTGCGCCTGCTCCACCCACTGAGCCAGCCCTGCCACAGGTTAAAATATAAATTATTATTATTATCTAAAGCACAATTGGGAAAGAAAAGACAGCTCCATGTTGACATCACTCACATTGTCTGCTATTTACAACCATTAGATTGTGCCGTGCTGAGTATTGGTTAAACTTGAACCTACTGTCCTTACTATAGTTGTGCACACAAGCTATACTGTATACATGGTGCATAGAGTTTAATGGAGCAAAAAACGTTAATGTCACTTCCTAATCAAGGGTTTAAAATCTGTGAATTGCCAACTGAAGCACCTTAAAGGGTCGCAAGATGTTTATATTTGGCAATATGATAAACAGGACCACAAAGCAGAATACTTTTATGACACAAAAATTACTGTATGTGATTTTTTTCAAGTTTGCTTAGCGTTTCTTTATTTTCCTGTGAATTACTAGATCCTTTAGGTTCTTCTGTAAGTATATTACGAGTTTTGTTGTCAAGCAGCTGAGTTCTAAATCATATGTGCATGCAGGGTATAACTAAAGGTGTGTTTGCATGGGTTGAAGACATTTTCAACCACCTTTTTAAAAAGCCAGCTGGTCCTTGAATAGAAGTAATTGCGTAGAGATGACTTTTTCCCAGATCAGTGCAATAACTTGATTATTCTGCACCAATGCAAATTTTTTTGTATAATTCATGTATAAGCTTTAAATAAAACTATATACATGACATTTTCCATAAAATCAATAAAAACTCCACTTTGAAAACAAATGTCCAAGTTGCAATTTATTTTCAACTACAAATCTGGACCATGCACATACACACAAATGACAGAAATTTGTCTGATAGAAGATCAGACAAATCTTCTATCTAAAAATTTGAGAAGCAAGCTTGTGACTGGGAGGTCGTTGGTTTAATACCCAGAACAGGATCAATTTGGGTAGGGTAGTGAATGATCAGCGCTGAGGGACAAGCGTGGAGCTGCTCGGTGGCATGTGTGAAAGCGACAGGTCGTTATTTCACATGAGAATTAGTTTTCAATCAGCTTTCCTGGATAAAGGTTAATTTGATGAAACACAATTCAATTTTATTCATAAGATCAAATCATAACAAGAGTTATCTCAAGCCGCTTTACAGATAGAGTAGGTCTAGACCACACTAAAATTGACAAAGACCCATCAATTCCTGTTATTCCCCCAAAAGCAAGCATTTAGTGCAACAGTGTGGACGAAAAACTTCTTTTTAGGGAGAAACCTCGGACAGACCCAGGCTCTAGGTGGGTGGGTGTCTGACGGTGCCGGTAACTCAAACACACGCATTCATGGTAGCTCATCCAGTTGCTCTAAGATTGAAAGACATATTATGTTGGGTACATTTTACAACCTCTCTTATTTGACTAAGGTTGGAACAATTATGGCTGCATACATAGAGCTGAAACTCAACAATGTCCCATATTACACACACACACATAGTATACCATTACGTAGAGCCATGGAAAGTCTCCTTGTGTGCCCCCATTGACCCGACCACTTCCCACCCAGTCACCTCCACATTCCCAGCCAGTACAGAGCACATGGCAGATCATTACCTCAGAAAGCACTCAGCGCTCTAATGCTGGAATAATCTGGCACCAAGTTTTCTGTTCAATTCACTTGTGGTCATTTTTCACTTTATTAAGGATTATGACAAATGCACAATGTGGGGAAAACAAGTACAGGAGAAACACTAGAGACTAAGAGGGCCCTCTATATGACATGGCCGCACATTGAGGTCATAATACAGGACCTGTGCTAATTGTACTTCAGATGTAGACTGGGTAAACTCTGCCGGCAATTTGATTTTGCCCTGCAGCTCGGTCTGGAAACCTGGACCCTTAATTCTCTTGCTTCCGTTCACATTTTTTCAGGAAGCAATCACAAAGTGGCTTATCTAGCTGGCGCGCTATTAGCAGGATTAACACGATGACGATAGAGAAGCGACCAAGCACCTTCTTATTCAATATAGCGGCCACCGAAAGTGCAGCAACCCGTTGATGCCGCTGTTGCTTCCACATCACCCGGATTGTTGGTCTGATTGGTTGAAGGACTTTTTATTTGCATACAGAGTCATTTGAACTATGCCCGTTGGTCACAACTCTTGTGCAGAGAAAATACAGAGCAGACTCCCCAGACCAACGCTGAATCTCAAATCTATTGAGCTCGGCTTGGTCTGGTGATAGCCAGACTACTTCAGATGTAATTCTCTAACAAATTTGCAATGAATCACATAACCAAAAAACTAACCTAAACATAGTTTACCTGTTACTTTTGGGGTCCCTGAGTGCCTGGGGCCCCAGTGCAGGTCCAGTTGGTAATGCAGTTTTGCAGCCTAGGTCACCAGATTACCAATCTAATGTGAGAGAAAATAATCTTTTACATCACTTCAACTGAAGGCCTAACACTGTGTAAGGCACATTTTGAATTAATCCTGTTTTTTAACTTGATGTTATATTCACATGATTGCCTTGCTAAATATTTTAAAGAGACAGTGCTTGCACATCTAGACTCTTGCCCAGACAATATCGTGATGTCTTCCCGCCGATCTGGACATTTTTGTTTTTCTGAGTCAAAATTTAAAATGACAAACTTGACCCAAAGACAACAGGAGGGTTAAGGCCTACATGGTGACTATCACACAAATAGTAATGAAAGGTAAAATCAATGCTTATTTGGGGGAATACAAAAAGACAACAGGACAATAACTGTAACTTTCAAATGTATTATTATACTCATAGACATATGAAGAGTAGAAGCCGCATCGACCGCTACTGCCTATTGGCGCTGACGAGACGCGGGGCCGCCATCTTGGACCGGTCACCCGCTCCACTCAGTGTAATGTGTTTGGCAGGTGCAATGAGCTGTCAGCACGTTTAATTAATCAATCTCACTGAATACCGAACTGATTTTCATGTTTTTTTTTGCTACAAAAGGTCATACATGTAGCTATGATACAGGACACATGATTAGGCGTATTTTAATATTCATAATGTGCTTAACAGTAATAGAATATTCTGATATGAGATAAATTCACCAGACGTCCGAGATGAATATTGCAATATCAATATGAATTCCGATATTTTTAAACATATGTAAAATTACAAAATAGATTCATAACAAATTAAACAAGTTTTCTTACAACAAAAGGTTTATTTTAATTGACAGTCATACTGGACTGGTCCAAAATGAATAAATAACCAAGGACCATGTCTACAGAACAGGACGGGTTCTACTGGTTGGACAGTATAAAATATATAAAGTTAACAGGACAGCTCCACAAAATAAACTAAATATTGCATACTTATTGCGACTTTCAATATATTTTATAAATGACGTCAATATTTGGACAGATCCACCTCTTTTATGTTGTGTTGGCTCTGTACTCAAACACATTGCTATTGAAATGGCTAGAAGAGTAACGTGAAAGTCGCAAATCTTAATTTATGAAGCAATTTTCAAAACACAGATACAAAATGCTTTACAGAACCCAGAGTGAAAGAGATGAGATAAAATGCAATCACTAGCACAAAGAGTTCATGAAACACAAACAAACAGATTTACAGTAAACTGTACACATGCCCGCCGGCTCGCTTGCTAAAACCCCTGAAACAGGACTGTTTTGCAGAGCTTCTTTCTCGTGCTCCCTTTCTGCAGTTCAAGAGAGGTGAGTTTTGCAATATCAAAGCAAAATCATCACGTCCAGCCATAACTGTCCAAATGGACAGACAATATTTAGAAATAACTTTTAGCCGCAGAGGCATAACTTTTACAAATAGGTCTAAAACAATGATCATTTACCTGCAACATATTACGTGCCAACTTGAGCATGTGGCAAGCGTCCATCATTACAAATAATTTCTCACCAGTCACTGGATGCAAGAAACTGGTTTGAAGTGGCTCTCGTGGGTCTCCCTTCAGCTCACACCCAAGTTGGTTACACATGCTGACATTGGAGCATGCCTGAGAAGGGCCCTTTGTGTTTCTGGAGAGAGAGACTTGGCCAGGAAGTAAGCAATGGGAGCCTTCTAATGTCCTTGTAGGCCAACCACCATGAACACAAGAGCCTCAGTAGCAACATCAGTCTCACTGATTCCATCACCCATGTCTACAAAACCAGGCATTGACTGGGTACGTGGATTATATTGCACATGTTTTCTGATGGCCATGGCATCCAACATGAGGGAAACACATCCGTATTTAGCTTGGTCTCCCTGGCATCTTTTCTCCAGCATATCCAGCTTCAGGCCAGGCTTGGCATCCACCTGTAAACAATTGAGAAGAAGCTATTTAACATGTTTGCATCGGTAATTTCAAGAAAATTCAAAGGGACAACATTAAGCCTACCTTTGTAATGTATGTGGAAGGGGGAAATGTTGAGTCTCTCTGAGGTATTTGTATGCCTTTGGACCATGTAGATGGAGAGTGAGCTCAAACTCTCTGTAGTCCTTTGTGTACTCATAGCCCTGCTTTGCCATGAGGTCTATCTGAAGATCTGAAATGTTAGGATTTAAAATGAATAAGTCCCCTTCAGATATAACTAAGGAGTTTAATAAAGAGAGTAAGAATAACGTGTACATGAATTTTCAAAGTGCTAATTTTTGTCTTACTTTATCAAGCTTCTCCTTGAGCTCTTCATTAAGGAGGTTATTTTCCCTCAACTCCCCCAAAAGACTGTTTACTGTGGTCCTTGCCCTCTTTTCTCTTGCCTTAGCATTCTTCTTCTCTCGCTCCAGACCTTCCACTCTTGCCAAAGCTTCATTGAGTCTGGTCTTAAGAGCGGTAGGAGACACAGGCAAGGCATAGCCATGATCCTAGTAGAAAGAGGGATGAACATGGTTTGATTAATGTTTCACTTCACAAACATCCCTTTAACACCACTAGTTTAATACCACATTCTTTCTTATAGTCGTCGCACACACACACACACACACACACACACACACACACGAGTGTGTTTAATATGAGTGGAAGCAAACAAGTGAGATTTTAATATGTCCAGGAAGATATCATATGATGCTTAAAGTAAAAATATTCACATCATTTGGCTGAGGTTGTGGGTATGAGGTTGCCGTTTCGCAATCCTGAGAGGCCACAGACGGGCTTTCTTCAGCTCTTCTGGAGGTGGATGTAGCCCTGCCCTTTTCCATCTAAAATGAAGAATATATATAAAGGGATAAGTATCCCACCCTGCCCTGTGATTGATAATATTTATGGACATTTATGAATGAAACAATAATAGCCTTATGATGATACACCTACTCTTTGGATGTGTACCGGGAAGCTGAAGACAGATGGAATAACACCATCTCGAAGTCGGACAATCTGACCCGTCCTATCCAAATCAGCCTGCTTAAAATGTTGGGAGCAAAGCACTGAGGAAACACTTGCAGTGAATCCTTCTCTCCTCAAAGCTACTTCCCACTTTTTCCTCGTATCTTTGTCCTTGGGAAACCTTCAAAAATGAAAACACAAGATTTGGGAGAGTCTACACAAAAAAACATTTCAAAAGGAGGTCAAGCTTATTTTCTTTCTTCACTTTTCTTAGAACCTTTATTGTTTCAGATCAATCCAAAACCGAACGTTACTTTGAAGTCAATTTGGCCGTAGATGCGATAAAAAAGTGTGATAACTATCATCGGGTATTTCCTAAACTAAAAAATAAGCCAAGGTAACCAGATGTTTTACATCAACTCAAAACTAAGTGTTCCCTGTCACTGACGTAGTTATTAATACGTGACTGGAAGCGACTTCATATAGAACTTCGGTAGCGTTAGCTCACTGTGTAGAGCTGCGGGCTCGGGTATACAAGCTATTTTATTTATTGCCAAAAGATCGAAACCAGCTCGACCCAAACTTGAATGATTATATTGTTTTTACAGCTTATTTTTGTAGGTGGCTGTGATGTGGTTCTTACTTAGACAAGTGTTTTCGCGCCAGGAAAAAAAGGCAGACCACCAACCACTGGAAACCAGTAGGGACCATAGACTGTGGTCCCTACTAGTTCATATTAACGGTCTATGTAGGGACATAACACCGGGTGAACACCGGCCGGTGTTTCGGTTTAACTGGTTTTTGAGTTAACTGGTGATATGTGTTGCAGGCGGGGCTGCACCGCTGCAGTAAACAATTCCGATCAATTCGCCTCTTTTTCCCATTCATGTGTTGGGGTCTTGTGAAACATTACGGTAGGAACGGGTTGGTGGGACAGGAGTTTTGGACCCAATCAGACAGACATGAACAAATGAGCCGTTTTTATTATTAAAATATCACTCTTGTCTGGCGTGTAACTTCTCTACCACGGTCTCTACTGTAAACCACGGACACGGATTTTTTAGATTATTTAGTGACATTCACGCTTAAATTAGTTGTTAAACTGTGCCCAACCTATTATAAATAACAAACAAGCTAACAACAAAGACCCGAGCACAAGCCTGATATTTCACCTTTCCACACCTGCACTAGCTAGCCTAATATCCAAATGGCTACACAATGGGAGTTTGACAGTCGTGACTCGTGTCCAAATGTGATGAATGAGTAGTAATGTGTAGTTTGGATTACCATAGCAATGATGCACGTCCGTAGAATTAAATATAAAACACAATCAACGGGATCGAAGTGACACAAGTTAATCTGGCATGAGTCTTTGCCACAACTATCTCCACAAGCATTACATGTGCGAACACCTCAGAAAGTTTCACTTATCTCTGTATGAAAGCATCTCAAATCAACTTGAAGTCAGATTAATAACGGCATGATAAGGCTACAAATATAACTGTGATAACGGAAAACTTTTGGAAAACACTGCGTTAGTAGCCAGTTGTGAGCAGGCATCGACACAGCCACCCATGTTGTCAGTCTTGGTTCTTGCAACAGCATCACAAGTTAATTCAATGGAAGTATCTGTTTATACTTCAAAACAGCCTGTAAGTTAAACATAAGATATGAGGTTTTACACTCAGCTGGACGCAGCTTGGAGACAGCTGTCTGCTGTGGCAAAATGTGATCCCCTCAGATTAATTTGAGAGGCTATACATAGGCAATTCAAATAGAAATGTATTATATTTCTGTAGGCTACAAGCTTCTGGCTCAACACAACATTATTTAATATTCATTATGCTTACTCATTCATCCAGATAAGACAAGTGCATATATTGCACCGTGGGTCGGAGAGAAATGTATTTTCAAATGTTCTGGATGTCTGGCACAAATTGTAGAATTGACAAATAAAGTTGACTTGACTTAAAGTGGCAGAAGTTTGATCCAGTGTGGGTTCAATAAAGTCCATAAATGTCTGAATATCTGCAATATAATTATTAGGAAACATAATTTCAGATATCTACAATCCAATTGTTATGTTAATTTCAGATATCCATAATGAAGAAAAGAAAATCATTCCAGATATACGTGTAATTTGACGTAACTATGCCTAGAAAAAATGTACACAAAGTCGAAGTCAGATTCCAAATTCTTCTTTTATTTTGTTGACAGATTTGAGTCAATGGGTTACAGAGGGGTTTTTATTTTAGATGTATCCTTTTATCACTGCATTAATCACAATATGGTGTCAACAGCCATAAAATAATTTTTTGCCACGTTTTTAGGTATAAAATGTTACATAAATTAGGCAATGAATGACATCTGAACAAACCCCTCTGTAAAAGCGTTCAGAAGTGAAACTGGAAGCTCTGTACTGCAGTTGAGTTTTCTAACTCAGAGTATGAGGAAAACCCCATTTCAATAAAATGGCCTTTACAGATAGAGATTACAAAATTCCACACATTTAGCAATGTATTTTATGAGTGTTTTAACGGTGAAATGTTTACTAATGTAAATATCACAAGTCGATCTTGCGTCTCTCCGAGGTTTGCAAGTGACACACTCGCCAGACAACGGGTGATATTTCGAAACGACAACGGCTAATGTTTGCATGTCTGTCGGGACCACATGCTCAGCAACTCGTTTCTATAGTCAAGTTTCACAAGAAACCAACAAATGAATGTGAAAAGAAGCGAAGCGATCAGCACATAGACAGTTAAAGAAGATCAGCATGTTTATTTCCTGGTTAGTTGAGAATGGGTCCTGAAAGGCCACGCCTACACCACATCTGTCAATAGGCTCGTTCGAGATGAGCCAGGTCTGCGCAGAATCGATCACCGGCGATCGGCGCCCGTTGCATGCCGGTTAGATTTGTGTCCGACTTGATCCCGACTTGCTCTGACGTCATGCACACGTGGGCAACGATAATCTCACGAGAGCAAGGCGGCCGCAGTTCTGAGACCCAGGCGGCGCAGTTGGTTTTCACCGACTGCAAGAGCCAGGCGGACCCAGAGCATGCTGGGAAACGCCGGCCTCTCAGCTGATTGGTTCACTATCGACTCAACATGATGACGTTTTATATAAACCTTTTATTATTTTTAATCGGAGGGATTTTAATTGCTATTTGTCTGATTTAAAGACTTATTCTCTACAGAACACACGTTGTGTGGCTGATAGTGACGTTTAGAAGTCAGAGAGACTAAATCTGTTCAGATCACGGATCATCTCCAGTCTGTTGTTCATTAAAACAGCAACAGATCGCATGTAGAGCACTTTGACAGCTACTTTGTCATAATTAAAACAACTGGAGACTGTGTACAAGCTGATATGTGGGTCTGATTATATTTTATTAAATCGGAATAGCACCACAGTGTTTTCGTCACTTCCTGTCCAGCCTGAAGGCGGCTGGAATCGGCTGGAATCTGTCCGACTTTACCGCAGCTTTTTGTCCCCGCCCCCGCTGCTGCCGCCTGCTTTCGTCTACTTTACAGGCGAGGCGCAGTTCATCTCGAATGTATGGAGGACCAGGTCTTTCATATTTAAAAATAAATACAGAAATAAATAAATGCTCAATAAATAAATAAGCACACAATTAATTGCCCCAAAAATACAATGAAGAAATAAATGTAGGTAGAAATTAAATTATACAGTGAGACATAAATGTATATATCTCTTTTAATTAGCTTCTTTATTTATTCACCTTTGTAATAATTACCTTATTTATTTATTGTCCGTTATAATCTTCAACTTTATTTATTCCTTACTTATTTTTTAAATGTATTTATTTCTGTGTGTGTTTAATTTTTTTGTCTGTTTTATTCTTCCGTTGCATTTTCTACCCTATTTATTTTCACCCCTGGTATTTATTTCTGCCTGTCACTTTTACATTTCTACATGCATTTCTGCCTCATTACGCAAATGAGGAGGGGCGGGTCTTAAGGGGTTAACTTCTGCCCATTGGTTGGTTAGCATTTTACTCCCTCGGTCAATCTACATGCCACCGGCCACAGACACAACACAGATGGCTAGCTACGGTGAAGTTGTCAGTGAGCTCAGGCATTTAGCAACTGTTTTTGAAAACAATGCTAACGTTATAAGATGCAAAGGGTCTGTCCTGTCATCATGGGTGTTATTTTGTGTGTTTAATAGGTCACAATAAACAACCTGACACAATTTGGAGAGGTTTGCTGTTGTTTATCAAAAGTTACATAGGGGATACCCAAATATCAGGTGAAAAAACGGCCTGATATTTGAGTACCTCCTATGTAACTCATATGGTAGACAGGGACAGGGAGGATACGCCTATCACTCGATATTAAACCACGCTATAAACATTTGACACGTCGCCTTAATGTAACAGACAAATACACGTATTTATGTAGTTAACTGAGACCCATGTTACTATGGTAACCCTGCCGAAGTCTTCCACGCCGCTGTTTGTTCCGTTTAATTCAAAGTGCAGCAGTTAAACAATTCGAAGGGCAGCAGAAGCTCCGCTCTGTGTGCATGCGCGCCCCCCGCGGCCAGGGGATACACGAGTACATTGGCACGACACGCTGACTGAAACACACGTTCTGTCAGAGCGTCTAAACGAAAAATTATAAAGTCAATACTTATAACGTTAGCATTGTTTTCAAAAACAGTTGCTAAATGCCTGAGCTCACTGACAACTTCACCGTAGGTAGCCATCTGTGTTGTGTCTGTGGCCGGTGGCATGTAGATTGACCGAGGGAGTAAAATGCTAACCAACCAATGGGCAGAAGTTAACCCCTTAAGACCCGCCCCTCCTCATTTGCATAATGAGGCAGAAATGCATGAAGAAATGTAAAAGTGACAGGCAGAAATAAATACCAGGGGTGAAAATAAATAGGGTAGAAAATGCAACGGAAGAATAAAACAGACAAAAAAATTAAACACACACAGAAATACATTTAAAAAATAAGTAAGGAATAAATAAAGTTGAAGATTATAACGGACAATAAATAAATAAGGTAATTATTACAAAGGTGAATAAATAAAGAAGCTAATTAAAAGAGATATATACATTTATGTCTCACTGTATAATTTAATTTCTACCTACATTTATTTCTTCATTGTATTTTTTGGGGCAATTAATTGTGTGCTTATTTATTTATTGAGCATTTATTTATTTCTGTATTTATTTTTAAATATGAAAGACCAGAGGCCTATTGCACGAAACTAGGATAAGGGATTAAGCCGGGGGATATTCAAGTTATCCTGGATGAATTTAGCTTTGACTCGGTTGCACGAAACCAGATTGAATTAAACCCAGCCAAGTAACCATGGAGATTTATTCTTTACGGCTAGCCTGGTCCAGAGCAGGCTAACAGCCAGGCTAAAATTAATCCTGGAGTCTCATGTGTCAAATCAGCTGCCGTCTGATCCGAAATAAACGTTTTTAACAGTTATTCCGTTGTCTTCTGCATGTGTTCGGCTTTATTTTCATTAACATGCATTCGCCTACTTGTCACTATTCTTGTCGCGAGTTTGATTTAAACCCTACTACAGTTTAGATGGTTAGAAATGGTTGCGCTGGCATCCTGAAGCGGAGTGGGACTTTTCCCGGGGGGGACGGTACTGTTTCGAGGCTGCCTGGCGTGCGGCTGCTGCCCGGTGGCTGCGAGTCGCGTCAGTGTCCACTCTCTCTGTAAAAGTAGAGATGAGCAGCGCAGCGTCCGTGGTCTCAGCTTCAGGTTTATACAGGACGCACTCCGAAGATTAAGTGTGACGATATTAATGTAGCGATATTCCCAGATGATAATAATGGCAGACTAGTCAGAGATCAATACATTCATGATTTCATTTTCTTGTTGCTTATCCTTCTCTAATAAAGGGCAGTTTGTGTTACTCCTTAATATGTAGGCCTAATGTTTTTTATTATAGCTTACATTGGTTTCATAACCTTCTCATTTAGTCTCACATCCCTGGACCAATAACATGGCCTATATACAGTAGGCCTACGTATTTAGTGTAGTTTACATTCATCACACCGGGAACACCACAATGCTTCTTAATTTTTATTTTGGTGCGTCACTTGTCAGAAGAATAAAAAAAACATGAATATTGTTTTACATATGCTCACAGCGTGTATTGAAGTCATTTACTTCTTTTTCTAGTTGTTGTCCCTTTCTGATTGTTCTGTATGAACATTAATTGTACAAAGAATTAGATATAGCTTATAGAGATTTGTGCATATGGTTGTAAAACATGTTCTAGCGTTGTGAATAAGGGTTTGAAATTAAGCCTAGAGTCATTAGGGTCCATTTCCCGAGGAACATTAATTCCCTCTGCTCACTTTTAAGGCAAAGGCTAAATAATAATTCATTGTATTTATATAGTGCTTTACATGGTAGGCTAGTCAAAGACACTTTACAGTAAAACCAGCACATATTTCATATAAAAACAGAAACATGAAACTAGCATATTTAAAGCAATTCAAACACAGTGTAGCCTCCAACTTTGTAAAAATGTGGAGTGACTATAGGCTAAGTAGATATTTTTACACTCTCACACATTCAGTCGGGTCCGCTATGTTGGGCTTTTTCTCTCCGTTTGATAAGAGCCGTCTCTTTTTGCATATTCTTCCCCTCCTCGTTACTTTCCATTAGAAGTTGCTGCTCATTGGGTGAAACATATGGCGCATGCGTCTTCTCCATCTCTGCATCAGTAAATCTGTGATCGATACCGTGGTCTATGTGAGAAAGCCGTGAACGTGCACTTATCCCAGCTATCTACACCTGGCTTGACTTAGCTTCACCTGTTCATCCTGGCTCGGCAAACGTGCAACCGAATAAGCCGCGATGAGCAGGTCACACTAAGTCAAGCTGAACTTTTTTCATTTATCCTGGATATCTTTATTCTACTTTCGTGCAATATGCCCCTGGTCCTCCATACGAACGAGCCTTCTATCACCAGTTAACTCAAAAACCAGTTAAACCGAAACACCGGCCGGTACAGTAAACATAGCCTAGCTAGCTACGATGTCAGTAGAATAATATCAAAGACCCTTGCTCCTTCTCAACTCTCTGGTAATATTCTATTCACAAAATACAACCAATAGTACGGTAATGTTAAATCTTACTTGTGAAAAGTAATCCCCCGAGCCCTGTTTTCAATGGTCCGCCGATTTGAGCAGGAATATGCTGCACAGTGATCAGGCATCTTGTATCTTCTGCTGCGAAGTAACGAGTATGACCGGTCCAAGATGGCGGCTGGATTTCTCGCGCTCAGCCTGCCTGATTATACTCTTTGTATGTCTATGGCTACGCCCACATAGGACCTACCAACTGAGCTACGCCCACATGGGTCTTACCAACCATAGACATAATAAAGTTAGTTAGTTAGTTTATTATGTCTATGTTACCAACTGCCATATCGTAACGCTTGCGTGTCGTGTTTGTCGCACTGCATTATGGTTCTTGAAGTCCGTTTCTGATCTTCCTCGATTGTCCTCGAGCTGTGTCTGTGCTCCACAATAATGATGTCTTCGGGCAGCACAGCGTTGCAGACACCTGATTCTGGGAGCGGAGGTTTGTAATTTGGCTGAAACATTGTAGCCAGACACCAAACTGATTACGTTTTTACCCCATTATGCTTATAAGCACTAGCTACGTGCCTGAAGCTAGCCAGTTAGCTTGTTAGCATGCTAACCTGCTTGAGTTCTGTCGCTAGCTAGCTAAGCTCCTGGTATTCACACTATTGCTGTAATATAACGAACGTTAAATAGTTAAATTCACGGAGTTGTATTTCATTCATTTTAGGAAACAAGAGGACACCGTGTTCGTTTTACGGCTGTAAGCGGGTGTACTCAGACATGACAGCTCTGGAAAGCCACATCAAGGACCATGACATCCCAGCTCAGTCTCTTCCAGGTAACGTAAAGCTCCCAGTTCTCGAAGTAAATAAGATATTTCACCAGGGTTAGGATTTTTGGGAAGGAGTAGGGGTACTGGTTTTAGGATGTGGGAACGTTTGAGCCCATTATAATTTATTTAATTATTATTATTATTGATGCAATTTGATGCAAAGAGAAATCTCAATCATTCTTATTCTTGCAGACACAGAGAGCGAAGGTATATGCTAGGAAATAATATAGGCACAGGCTAATTACTGCTAACTAAAATGCTAGTTAACATTAGTAATTAAACCTAAACAGCTAATGTAAGTCCAAACTGCCTGCAGCTATGACACAATCATTGGCCTATTTTGCATAAATAAATAAACAATAACTTAAAAATAAATTATGTCAAATACATCTACATATTACATAATTGTAAATTAGCTGGGAATGTGTTTATAAAACTGTTTAATCAGATGTTTTGTAGGCTACATCACTTGCATTGGATATTTTTTCTTTACCCTACTTGCACAAAGGCTACGGGCGGAAAATAGCAATTGTACTACAACCATGGTGCAATGCACCTCTCCTTGTTCTTGTAAGAGAGTTTTCACGACGAGTCATCAGACCGTAAGTCACCATATTGGAGGTACTCCGCATCACAACAAAGCACAGGCACTGAAGTAGATCCCCAACGTCGACAAGGAAAACGGTTATTATTGCCGTGTTTTAGTCAGACCGAGAAAACAACATTTGGAATATTTCAACTTCCAAAAGTTATTCAAAACCAGGAAGAGGAATGTCAGAAGTTATCAGAGGAAAGGAGGCGGTTGTGGTTGGCAAAGCTCAGACTCACTCAGATAATGTACAGTGTAGATACCAAACTAGTGCTCTTTGAAAAAGAAAAAAAATGATTGAGAGTCACTTGGCAACACCTTGAGTATCACAATGATGTCATACGGTTAAGGTTAGGTTGATTAAAGACGTTATTGCATTATTTACTTTGGCCTTTACAACACAACGGTTGTTAATGACTTGGTACTGCGTCTCCCTCACTCATCCACACACCATCTGGTTATAGGCCTCCTAACCTTTGTAGGATTTAAGGTCTGTAGCTGTGTATGGGCTCGGCGAGAAACCATGTAGTTGACTATATCGGGATATGCAAACGAAGGGAGAATCACCGGGTCATGGATCTAAGAAGAGAGAGCCAACTCGTAGGAATCTGCACCGTCAATAAACTGTAATTTCTCGAAATATCGCGCCTTTTCTTGTAGTCCAGGTCCGTCCCTATAGGCCTTGCATTTTGGATGCTTTTCTGTTGTTTAGACATGGCAACATTCACTTAAAGTATCCAAAGTGCACAATACTCAACTGTACTCCGTTCAGTTGTTTTCACAGAGTATCTCCAATATGGCTGTGCATCTGGGTTACTGCCCAGAACGTGACGTCGGTGAAACCCTCTAATTGTGCATTGTCCCTGTTTAAAAAAAAAAAAAATCTATACATTACTGAAAGAATATATTTTAATTTTGACATGAATATTCCATGTTTTGTGTCTTCTGCTGGACAACACTGACCTGCATTACACAAAAAACTAGGACAGCATTTCAAGAAATAGTTTTTTATGTTAAACAAAAAATAAAGGTCCAATCTGGCTTTAATTTTTAGATTTGGTGTGATTTGGGTTGGAGATATTCAACCCAATATTTCTTATTTTAGTGTATTATAGAACTCATGAAGTGTAAGGGATCATTCACCTATTTGGATGATTCTGTGAGAAAACGGATGATATTGGGGTTACGGGAGAAGAAGCGACCCCCCAGCAGGTAAACGCTGTGTGTCCTGTCCTTTAGGGAAAGGTCTTGCTGTGCTCCACTGTCGGATGCAGTGGTTCCTTCCCCAACATGCAGAAACTGATGGAACATATGAGGCATCATCACAAACCCAACATATTCTTCCTGTGAGTTGGTCTTCATTATACTGTCCTGGCACTCTCCGCTGACATACAGTGTATTCATTAGTAAAAACACATGTTGTACTGTGTATTTATTTGTACAATGTGTCATACTGTGTATTTCGTTGTAAAAAAAACAAACGTTTTGAGTAATATAGAGCTGCAAAGATTAACCAATTAGTTGCCATCTCCATAATTTCCATAATAAATTCATCTATTCATAATCAGTTAATTTTTATGAAAGAAAAGTACATCATGTTAAATGTGAATATATTCTAGTTTCTTTGCTCCTGGGACAGTAAACTGAATATCTTTGAGTTGTGGACAAAACATTGGAGGACTTTTGGGAAACACTGATCCACATTTTGTTTGTACCATTTTCTGACATTTTAGAGACAAACCAACTAATCGATTAATTAGGTCTGGGCACCAAATTCAATACTTTAGGCACCGACCAAATACTTAGTATCAAATATTTAGTACTTAGTATCAAATATTGATAAATTCTTTGTAATTTAATACCTAAGGAGTAAATTTCATCAGTGTCAGTGAGCCAATAAGCATGCCGCATGCTTCTACCAAGAGCTAATGTCCGTGATTGGCTGTCGAACGTTACACATCATAGAGACATGCAGAAACAACAAGTTACACACAGAGACGGACTCATGTAGTAGGAGCTGAAAGATTTGTGCTGTAATTTGTGTTAAATTTGATTTTAAGCCCTACGATAATCGTTAGTTGCAGCCCTATTGAAAATGTGTTGTGCTCATAGACAGTAAAAGAAATGGACAATGTGACCTCGTTGATTTCAACGGAGACCAATGAAGGAGATTAGAAGCACTTTTCCAGTGATAGCTGAGCGTTACTGCGCAGCCTCCAACTGAGTTTGACGACGTAGATGTGATGTGAGCAACCTGTCTGAAAGTTGTAAGTCTTCTGGTAGCTGTGCAAGAGAAATCTCAATCATTCCCAATCAGCAGAGACGGAGAGCGTAGGTATATGTTAGGAGATAACATGGCACAGACTAATTAATGCTAACCAACAGGCTAGTTAACATTAGTAATTAGACCTAAACAGCTAATGTAAGTCCAAACTGTCTGTGAGCTTCTCCTGACAATACGGTGATTTGTCAACTATGCAACAGTAAGTGGCGTGGTTATGACACAACCGTTTTTTTACAAAAACATCTGCTACGGAGCCATAAGGTAATGGAGCCTTTTATACATTGTCGTGTTTCTTTAGAAACAAATAATGGGCAAATAGTCTTTAAATGCTTCAGATGTAAAGTTATTCCTTGACAAAGTGATGTCAAAATGAATGGCAGTCAACAGAATGCTAGGTAGCATCATAATGGCGCCATATGAGCTACGCTTTGTCGAGGCTGCCTTACCGCCTTGGTTGTGCTGTGTATTTATTAGTAGAAATGTTTCATACTGTGTATTCATTTGTAAAAAAAAAAAAAAGAAAAGGTTTGTGAAAAATAATGTTGCTTCCTTCTGTTTAGGTGTGAGAGCTGTCGCACAAAGTTGCGATCCTACCGAGGCCTCCTGACTCACCTGCACACCTGTTCCAAAGTGACGCGGGGCAAAACGAAGACGCCCCCCCCGCCTGCTGCGACCACCCTTAACGCGTCCTTTGCCGCTGAGGACCAGAAGCCCCCGCTGCTGGACTCAGTGTCCTCACCCCAGCAACTAACCTATCAAACCCCAAACCCAGAGGCTTCCTTCTCTGCTGCTGATGTGAAGCCGGAACCTGCTGCCCACCTTCTCCTCAACCCCCCCTTCCTATCTAACCTGGAGACCTCCCCTCCCCCGCAACTCACAGAGGCTGATCTCCAGCCTCAAATTAAGGTTGAAGCCTCTGATATACCTATATTGTCCGGCCCAGCAGCAGCTCCTGACTCACCGGATGCCCAGAGCCAGCATCTGACACAGACCAGGTCTCCGGAGCCCGTCCATCCTGGTCCAGAATCAGCTCCTCGCTCTCCCCCTGGGGCCTCCATTGTCTGGAAGAAGGGTCAAGGTGAGCCTTTCCTCACACTAAAAGCCCATTTAGCTTTGGCTGTACATTTATAGAGAAAACACTGTTATTGTGCAATATGTTACAGTAAAATAATTCCTGTGTTGTCCAAAAAAAAGCCTAGCTATAAAATATTTTAACATTAATGTACATTTTTCGTGTGGTGTGTTGCTGTGGGCACATGTGCTTTGTGATATTTATGCAACATTTAATGTGAATGGTGATGTGGCTGGAGAATGATATTCAATCAATGAGTCTATCACTTTTATTGTACGACTACTTGGTATCAGACGGAAATGTATGTTCTCATACTTATGATTATGTCTTTCTAATGTACATGGCCATTCTTAGTTAATGTCCTCTCTTCTTATCCCACTGATGTGCCGATCAGAGTTCAGCAACCAAACGTTCTGAGCTGTCAAACTGAGAGAAGTCTTTTCCGGAAGCAGCAGATACGTTTGCTCTGAGACAATAGTACGGAGCCCCCCCCCGGGGGTCAGCTGAGGAAAAAAAAAACTAAACCGTGAGCAAAATAGGAAAGATATTCTATATATATTCTCCTAGTTGTATTACAGTACTTACTGTTAATGGAATGTATCTTTTATTAGTCCAGCAAGGGGAAATTACAATTTATGCTCTGTCATTACACACATTACACACAGGCCTGAATTACACACACATGCTCAGTACCTACACATGCACTAAAAAACATAGGTTTGCAGACACCACCATATTTAATCATTAGCCTACATTAATAGATATTTTTGTGTTGTAGTTTATTCGGCTGCTACTAGAGACTAATCTTATTTCTCCAGGTTGGAGGACGGCTCGTTTTGATAAAAATGAATTTGTAGCTCATTGTTACCCTTACTAGGTTAGAAAAGATGCGTCATTTGTGATTTAATATAATTTCGTTGTAGAGTAATTGATCCCAGAAGTTTGAATCTCTGAATAGGTTTCCTACTTTGCTCACGTTTATTAAACCGAGAACACGGATTAGTTTTTATTTTTTCTTCTTCTCAGCTGACCTCAGGGGGGCTCCGTACTATAGAGCTCAACAGTGCTTTTTCCTCTTTTCATTGAATTTTTCTGGAACCAAGCCAACCAGCTCTAAGATGAATCGTGACCATAAAACATTGGATACGGCGCAAAATAACATTTTGATAACGGAAAAATAGGCAAAGGTACAAGAGTGTGCAAAAAACTATCAAAGGCTAATTGGAGACGTCGCTGTTACACTTAGGATTGTGGGTAGTGTAGTATTTCTCCATGCGAATAAAACATGATTTTCATGAGTTAAATATCCTGATAGAAAAAATGAACCACGCTGTTGAGCTTTATGGGATTGTAGTAAAATGGACTTCGTTATAACCTACCAATGTTCAGGTCACGGAAAAACATTTTAAATTTGAAATTGATGTGTAGTGTTGGGGGAAAAAATCGATAAAGAATAGCATCGCAATATTTTCAGAGGCAATACTGTATCAATACGCAGGCGCCAAGTATGGATCTTTTATTATATATGTGTTGGTCAGTTGTCTGCTTGATAATCCCATTTTGCAGCAATAAAATTGAAGTGATATGAACAAAGAGAGAAATGTATCTTTTTAGATAAAACAGATGTTGACAATGTTGACAAAGTTTCCTTTCTGGGACATCATTTTAAATTGAGAAAAATTTGAAGTTGGAAAAAAGGTAAGAAATTGTAATATATTGCAATATGTTTAAACTCGCAAAAATATCGTATTGTGATGATATCGTATCGGGAGGCGTCTGGTGATTCCCACCCCTATCTGTGTACATGCAGCACTTTTGTTCAGCCATTAATTTGTGCTTTGATCCATCAGGTCAGGTCTACAGCAGACGCATCCTCTGGGAGCACACTAGAGGGCGCTACACATGTGTGCAGTGTGGCCACACGGTAACCAACCGCAAGGAAATGACTCAGCACATCAGCACCAAACACAGCGGCAACAAGCCTGCAGAAGACACGGGGAGCTCTGCCTACAACACATAGGGTGGAGCAGGAGGACACATTACTGAGTGATGCTTGTGGATGCACATGTCTTTATGTTGTCCCCGAGGACTGATGGGTTCCATTTACCTCGGGAGCCAGAGCCGGGAATGACATTACAGCCGAGGTGAATGGGTTCCATTTAACAAGTCCGATTTCACAGTGGAGTTAGCCATTGTTAGCAACACCAGCAGCTAACAAGGCACCAGTCAGTTTTTTGTGCATACAAACAGCGTAGCAACAGACAAAAGTTGCAAAGGAGTGTATGTGAGACTGGTTTAACGAGACAAAAATATTACAGCTATGACTTATTGTAAGGTTTCCTGTCTTTCCAACTCTGATATCCATGGGCTCTTTTTTCTTGTTTTTAACTTTAAATTTTGTCTTTTGAGTACAAATGGAACGCACTCATGTGTTTCTGTATAATATACCATTTTCCTTTTGAGCAATATTCCTGCATCAGCGAGTTATTAAATGATTATTTTGTAGTGATCTTAACACATCACTACATACACACAATGGCTTTTCAATAACTTTCAGACTGCTGGGTCACTATCTGTAACATATCCTCTACACATTTGAAGACGTCTTACCTTGATTTTGTACATACGACTATTCTTTTAGTTTGATGTTGTGGACTTATTGTCATTGACGAGCCGTTGGAGGTTGTCAGATATTTGAACTGTAGAATTAAGTATGGAAAACATTGAGTCTGAACAGTTGCAGACATGAGGTGAAAACTTACGTTGAGTTTGTGTCCCTCATGAATAGTACACAAATCCCTTAATGCAGCACTCTTAGTTGACTATATTACAGAGGTCTTCATTATGGTGAATGATGTTTTGGCCTGAAATGGAAAATAACAAATAGTGGAGACTCCAGTCTGTAATAGACAGGCAAAACCCCATGCAAAAAAATAACATCTTTAAAAACAGCTCACAAATATAGTTTCACTTTTCAGAAAAGGTTATTTCCTAAAGCAGATGGTTGTTTTTAGTCAGACAATGGGAAATACTTAATTTGACTAATCCACATTTGGTGCTCTAGTGAGTACTGGGGGCAGCAGATGTGACGAGATGGATTTTATATTGCGAGGACCTAGCTGCTGAGGAAGAAGATATGTCAGGCTTTGGATACAGAGTACTTGTTGTAGATACATTCACTGTTAATTTGGTCTGTTGATAGGCTTCAATGGCACTAAGAAACATTGTCCTGTACCTGAACTCAAACTTTCAGAAGCTCATTGATGCCACACTTGATGGTGTTTGAGTGCATGTCCCATTTCACATATATTTCTTAAACTCTACACCAAACACATTTACAAGAAAGAAAGGTCAAAAAAAGCTGTTTTTATTCGGGTCAGAATGAGCTGATACAATTGCTCAGAGTGCCAAGACATATTGGTCAGCTCTGGTTAGCCTGCATACATCCAGACATGCTCCTGAACATCCTCCGGGTCCTTTTCCTCCTTTCCACTAGCATTACTGCCAAGCAGCGAGCATCATATTAATTAATAGACAATACTACACGACAAGAGGTCCCACTTGATCACTCAAGTGAATTATTAGACATAACCACATGCAGACTGAAGTGCTTTTTTTCAACAAATTCCATCACATGGATGAAGGGAAGTCATTGTCAATATTCTAGATTTAAAAAAAAAAAAAAAAAATGGGGAGGGCTTTCACATTGGTTGTAAATCTATTCAGACAGGTTTGACAGCTTGAGCAATCCAATCACATTTTGTATGTTTTTTTTAAAAGATGTAACGCTCCATCTCATCTTACAACACTGTAGTTTTAATCTGTTAATAAAAACAAAACCTAGAAATTAACTGGGAATTAATGTTTTTATTTTCACATGGCAGGTTATCAAGAAGAAAAACCCTCATAGTAAACAAGTGCATACAAAAAAAAAAAGATTAAGTGCCGACTGTCCATCCCCAGGTCAGGCAATGTTGACTTTTTTTTTTTTTGTTTCATTATCACAACTATGTTCAGCTCAGTTCTCTTGAGGCTTTAAAAAAATCTCTTCTGGTCAATTGCGTACATCTTGCCTGCCGGAAGCTTCCGGAAAAATAAACTGTTGCCTCTGCTCATGTTGCCCTGGAATGAAGAGAAGACAGAAGAAGTGTTTAGTGGTGGCTGGTGGTTACAATATATGTGTTACCAAACGGCCAATCCTCAGCATTGTACGTTGGAATTTTGAAGTAAAAAGAAGTTGGCTGTCTTGTAATGTTTCAAAGGAACAGGACTCCTACTGAGAAACCTAAACTACACGGATTAGGAGCCAAAAAACAGAACTCTGTCAACTTGTTTTTACTCTGACTGACGAGTCCCAGCACTCCTGTGCATACATGTCAACAAGCGTCGAGCTCCAAGCTTACTCTGGTCCGAAGGTTTGGTCTGCACCGGGGTTGAAATGAACCATACCAAAAGATCCCATTACATGGTGCTTTTTGGAAGCTTTTATATAGACCTTAGTGGTTCCCTAATACTGTATCTGACGTCTCTTTCCCTAAATTCAAAGTGTAGGTTGAGGGTTTGGGCTTGACCAACTGCCACTTTGCTCATTTGAAAGCTATGACTTATCTTTCTCATGGGTGGGCCAAATTCTCTGGTAGGGCTGCACAATTAATCGAATTTTAATCACAATCACGATTTTGACTTCCCACGATCAAATTTGCGTGATCGAGCGATTCTTTTTTTTAAAGCGTCATTTCATAGAACGCTCCGGTTTTTTTTTTTTGCATAGCCCATCTACCGCTCCGTAAACCACTGTGTGATCATGAGCCAGTCAGTTCCCTGCACCCCATGCAGCTTAGTTTCTAGATGTAGACAGTCACAGAGGACAGAGTAACGGGAGGAAAACTCAACAGATAGCAGATCGGTCTCAAGGTTTACCAGTTTACCAGTAAACGCAACATTTTGTCCCATCTGTTTTTTTCAGACAACAGCAGTGACCAGTGCTAGTCGGTGCTAGTAGCGTCTTTTAGCTGTTAGCTCCTCTAGGACACACCGGTGCTAGTGTCCTCGTATCCACTGCAATGTTGTTATATGGATATGGTTTAATTTTGCGTTACATGACCCATTTCTTCTGTAAAGCCGTGCCTGTGATGGATCTCTCCTCTACTCTCTCTCTTCTTACTCTCCGCGCCCGGCCACCCAGTGGCCGCCAGTCCACACTTCTGACATTTGTCTACAGTTTTAATTGTTATACTTAACATATACAGCTGTGTTAATGAGGGGCAAACCTGTATTTGTACCAGTGTTTCTGCGGGTAACTGCTATAGCGGCCGCCACAGCGATAAACACAGAAGAAGTTATTGAATGTAACTAACTTCAGGTGGTAGAGTAACGGCGTGTGAGATGGAGCTGCTGGACCTGGACCAGAGATGTGACCCATGGCCAGAATATCATAGTTCATAAAAATGCAGCGCAGTGACGATACAGACATTTCATACACACGACGTGTGTATCCGCCATTCGACCCGTGCTGGACCCGTTCATAATGAGTCGGCTGTCTCTCTGTGAGTAGCGTCCATCACACTACCTCTCGCAGTTATAAATGGCCTATGTAACGATAAAATTTGTTTTGGTTAAAATTAAATAATCGTGAGAATAATCGTGATCAAAATTTTGATCAACATAATCGTGATTATCATTTTGGCCATAATCGTGCAGCCCAATTCTCTGGGTGGGCAAAGCAGAGAAAGGGGAGGTATGAGGTCATAAGGGGCAAGAGTCCAGATCGGCCCATATAAGCTTTCATTTCTCATTTTCTCAAAGGCAGCGCAGGATACCCAGGGCTCTGTTTACACCTATCTCAATTTCTAGCCACTGGGGGATCATAGGCAGGCTGGGGGAACTCATATTAATGTTTAAAAAACCTCAAAAGTGAAATTTTCCTTCCATGGGACCTTTTAATGCCTGAACTGACTGTGGTAAACTGTGGTGCTGATGATTTACCTTGGCATACAACAACGTGCTATAGTGCCAATACCTTGACTCAGAACGTAGCAGCAACCTCTAGTATGTAATTTGTAGGGTTGTCTATCCAAGCTGATGATGTGTACTTGAATAAAAAGGGGACTACGTTACCTTTATCATTAATTTTCAATAGCTGTTGTCATAAGAAAAAATACCTCTGCCTAGTTTAACCGCATGACACTATCTTCTCCAAAACCTTTGGCATCTATTAAAATGTGCTGCTTTATATTAAATATAGGGTTGTCAATTTATCGTTCTAAATTCAAACTTGTTTGAATCTGGGGGATTTTCTTTAAAATTAATAATATTATATATTGTTATGCTAATAAGGAATTGTGTGACTTTTTGAGAAAGTGACCTTAAACTGTCTGAACCTGTGAAAAACTTAAATGCTTAAAGCTGAAACGCATCAAAGTAATGTACTAGCAATAATTGCTATATAATGTAAATAACTGTACACACTGTACAGCACTGTGATGGTTACTGATGACTATGCCAAGGTTGTTAAACCGCTGCTTCCTACCTAGGGTTGGGCATTGTCTGAATTTAAACACGCCTGATTCCAATTCAGATTCTTAATTTAGGTTTTTAGAGGGGTGGAGTTGAAATGGGTTAGCCAGACCCACATCGAGCTGTTGGGTCTGGGAACTCCCCCATTGGCAGGGCTCAATCCAAGGGGCGGGTTAAACGGTTGTCTTTCAAATTCCCTCTGCACACAATAGGATAGCGCTACAACCAACCAGAGCAATGAAGAAGGTGACGTAGTCAAAGCGGAGCTAGTTGATAGATTCAAATTTTGCCGTATCCGGTTGGCAAAACTCTGAACACATCTTCCTTTTTTAAGAATGTCTTCAGTTCCGTTTTTGTTCTTTTCTCAAAGAAAAGCTCAACTCCAAATCTTCCAGAGCTGCATCCAAAGCTGATTCCAAAGACTGCTGTTCGCCAGCAGCAGCAGCCATCTTCTTTGTTTTAAAGTAGCAGGGAATTCACGCTGAACTGTCGCAACTCTGCAGTCATTATGTTAAGCCCGCCCACCGACTCTATACACGATGTGATTGGTCTTACCATAATTTGGTTATTCCAGCTCGCAAGCCAGCGCAGAGTTGCTAGACTGACCCTGGCTGCGTCTAGATTTCTAGGCTAGTAATGGGATAAATGCTTATTTCAAAAGGTAGTGGAAGATTTTATTTTGACTCATTGGAGATTTACAGTTTTAATGGGCTTTTTGAACATAAAATAAAGCCACATTTTAGAGCGCCACTTACTGTACTCCATGGCTGAAACACAACAAGCGCCTGCTGGAAGTAAGGCGGCCGCTACAGAAATCAAAACCTGCGTGGTAAATTTGCAACGGTAGCCTGATTCCAAACCTAATTTTTCCCCATACGATTCCAATTTTAAAAAAAACAACTCCAACTTGGAATCGTTTCAAAAGTTACGATTCCAAGATGGAACCGGGCGGTCCTCGATACCCAATCCTAACCCTACCCCTGTAGTGCTTAATGTGACATCCGTATCTCTACGGTGTAGATGTATAGGTGTTTGGCATGGGATGTTTTTACCTCTCTGCTTAGATGCCTCCAGCAGTCCACCCAGGTGGGATATACTGATGCATAGGGGGGCAGGCCTCCAGCAAGCCTGCGAGGACAGCAGAAACATGAAAAGGCGGTTTGATCAAGACTCAATATTCCTTTTATTGTCATTTAGCAAAACACAGAAAGGTTAAGCATGAGTTAAATTACGAGCATGGCTCCTTTAAAAACAGATTTAAAATAAAACAGGGCAATAAAATACAGTTCTATGAATTATATAAAAAAAAAAAAAAAAAACAATTTCAGTTTAGTGGTGCGTAGTGTTAGAGTTGAGAAGTCTGATAGCAGCTGTCTTTGAGTCTTGTCACTGAGATCCTACAGCGATGAGGATTTACGACAGCGTACGACCTACCAACTCACCCGCAGTTATTGACAGCCATGAGGTTCGACACCAACACAAAAGGGTATGTTAGCATACTGGCGAAGAACTGGAAGAAAAGAGCAGAGGAGGAACGTGATCCAACAACGAGCTGCAAGCTGACTGACAGCCATACTGCTTATGTGTGGTCACACTCACCCCGGTCACAGCCTGAGAGCAGTTCTTGATTTCTCCTGTGTGACTCATCTGTACAGAGGGGACAGAGGACAGAGGACGTTAACTCTGGATCTGGAGCTGCTCAACACAAACCCTCAGCATTCATCACACAGCACAATGAGTAGTGTTCCAACTAGTACTGTCTACGTCAGATGTTGAGTGACACACGACCAGGGATTTTTTTTGTTAAGTTGGATTCCGATTAAGTTTTTTGCCCTCGTCAGAATCTGTTTGTTTCTTCTAGAGTTGTTCCGATACCGATTCCAGTATCAGAAATGCCTCCGGTAGCGTTTAATATGTTGGTGTCGATATCAGCGAATTAGTGAGTCCGATGCCGCGTAAGTTAGCAGTGAAAAAAACAACTTTAAAAAGTAGTTTGTTCTATATCTAGATATTTCAGTTTTTTTTCAATATACGGGCTCTGCACACCCATAAGCATTTATTTATTTTCATGTATATAGCTAATATCTCAACTTTTCTACAGTGTTTAATTATTTCTGTGCTGTATTTTTTTCTAAGCTGTGAACTTTGCACATAATTTCGTACTACAGTGTACTGCGGAATGACAAAGAAATCTTGAATCTAATTATATAATGAATGAAAGTTCTATGGCATTCATTCCCTATATATATTTTTTAAGTGTTTAGAACCTGAGCCAAGCCATTCAACATAGCACGCTGAATCTCATCTAGTTTATGTCCTGTGTGCATGTGTATGTTGTGCAGCATTAGTTCCTACGTTTGACATTTTGAACTTGTCTGATCAACTAAACAGGAAGCGCAGCAATTTTAAGTTAGGCATTACTTTTCCTTTGTTATATATAGTGTATTATCGTAACACAAGTTATCTCAGAACACTTCATGAAGAGCAAATCAAGACCTCACTTTAAATTTACAGAGGCCATTATATACCTAACTTTGTTATAAATTAAATGATGCCTTTTATTATTGCTGAAATAGCTCATTTACCTGGAGTATGCAGTGATTATGGGCCATGCCGGTAGTTTATAAATGTGCCTAAATTCTTAAAAGTAAGGAACTTCCGTCCATCCTTCCTACACTGAACTGTTTCATCTTCTGCATTGGTCGTTCGGTGTAACAAGATGCTGACATTCCAGAGACAATGTTCCAGCTTATGCTTTGGCTACATTGAACCACATGCGGCCCGTTCGAGGTGCGCATGTGCACCGGAATGTACCTTTAAACCGGCTACGCCAGCTGTGCACACACAGCGTAGGATTGTTTGAGTCACAGTCGAGACTGAGAGCATTTTGCTTTGGGATTGTTGTCATTTCTTCAGTTTTTTGGAGCAGGCACGGCGCTGTGAAAACGTCAATCTGTCAGCTGTTTTCAGAGGACGCAGGGGAGGGAAACAAGAAATAAAAACAGAAACTCTCAAAATGTAACCGCAAATACGCTCACTGACTGTTATTAGGTCATTTCCTGTACATCTGTAGTTTTAATTTAATAGAAGTATAGACATTTTTTGATCCATGTTTGTGTATAAGGGCCACAAAGACCTCACTTGAAATCTATACTTAGAAGATGTTTGCTTTTGTCTGTAGAGTGGATCTCTGTGGAGCATATGCACTACAACGTGCTGCTCTCGTGGCCGGTGTCGCCAGTTTCTTTGATTATAGCGGAAGCGTATGGTTGGAACTTCCGATCCGTGTACCTTACACGTGCAATGTAGCCAGCACGCTAGAAAAAATACAAACACTAGGAATCCTAGAATGTGCAGAAGGGACTCCAGTTAGAGTGCACTAACAGGAGTAACGTGTGCATCGACCCCAAAAGAGAAATGAAAGAAGTGACATACCGAGTCATCAATAGCGTATGTATTGATGAGGTGAGCCAGCAGGTTACAAATCCACAGAGACAGGACATCACCGAGCAGACGAGGAATCAAACCACTGGTGGGGAGGGGGGGCGAGACACACACAATTATTTCTGATTAAAACATCAGGAATATGAGGACAAATAATCAGCACGCTGTATATAAGATCACACCCTTGTAAAAAATAAATGAATGAGTCGGTTCAGGTTACAATCCAGTTTGCCCCTGAACCACTTCCATTCTCAGGCTGCAACTGTTGTCCAAACAGCCAGATTCATTTGTAACTACCCTCGGCGGGAGGGAGACTTAGACTTCTCTTTATTAATCCTTTTAGGATGACCCCCGCAAGGAAATTGAAATTTCCTGCGACAGTTTTCAGCAAAATACAGTATAGAGAGAAAAAAGACAGTATAAAGATTACAATAATAATAATAATAATAATAATAATAAAACCTTTGGCTATAAAAAGACATTCTCCATAGATTATTAGTTAAGAGCAGTTCAAGTGTCCAGGTATTTATGAGAGTTTAGGTAAGGGGGGGGTTTTCATTTTGCCTTGAAGTGATGAAAGCACACAAAAATGATGGTGTATTAAATAGAACAAAAAAGACAAGGAATGGAAAACTTACGCAAAGAAGCCCAGGATGCCCTCTTCTCTGTAGATTGTGACAATGGAGTCAAACACCCCGCTGAGAACAGAAATATATATTTACACATTTTAAGTTTTTTTTTTTTTTACTTATTTTCATGGCTCTTCTCATTGAGGTTTGTGTCTAAAACCTGAAAACTGTACCTGTGTTTTGTTTCTCTCCCAATAAACTGGACCATACATCGCAAAGTAATCACTGAAAAACAAGCCGAGTAAAACATAGTTGACATGCATTCCGTTTCTCCCCAGATCCAATCAAAACATTCAAATCCCTCACAAGTTAAACCACAAAGCTACATCCTCTGAAGCACTGTGCCATCAGCCAGTTAAACCACGTGGAAGAAGAAGTTCATTACGTACCATGAAAGGGATGTGTGACGAGGGTGGCACAGGAGCGAGCTATCATCTCTTTGGTCGTCTGAGGAAGAGATGAATGGATATGAAACATCACACTGTACATATATTCCCGTAGACATGACCAATTGCATCTTCTGTAACTCCATTCTACACATATGCCTAGTTTGAGCCTAAAAAGAATATAATAACCAAACTTGCCAGACCACAATGAGAGAAGTGAAAGTTGGGGGTAACACAGCACTTACAGTGGCTGGCATTAATTTACACACCCAGTCTAAAGTAAATTAAAAAGAGGAACTAAAAAAAAAAAAAAAAAATCAATCTTAATGCCTTAAATCAAAAAAATGAGGAAAAATCCAAACTTTAAGAAAATCAATTTTCTTTGTGAATGAATAAGGTATCGTAAATAAATAAATCTTAAGTATATAAGTATACACCCCCATATGTTAAATTCCAATAGCAGCAGATTTTTATTTTTAAAGGCCAGTTATTTCATGGATCCAGGATACTATGCCTCCTGATAAAGTTCCCTTGGCCTTTGGAATTAAAATAGCCCCCCCATCATCACATACCCTTCACCATACCTAGAGATAGGCATGGGGAACTTTCCATAAGATCAACCCTCAACGCTAATCAAACCAGCTATTAGGCTAACTGAAATAGAACCATGCCAATCAATATGTATTGACAATCTATCAGTTATGCCCCCTGTATTCTAAGGAAGAGCATTTATTTATTTATGATACATTATTCATTCATGAAGAAAACTGGTGTCCTTAAATGTTGGATTATTCCTTTTTTTTTATTCCTCTTTTTAGTCAACTTCAGCACGGGTGTGTAAACAGCCACTGTATTTGAAAAGAACATTTTTTAAAACTTGTTTGCCTGCAACTCCAGTTATTTCCTTTCTTCAAACAAATGAAATAAGAGCCTGGCACTCCACATAAAACGCTTCACTACACAGAACAGTAAATCATCCAACTGTTTTAACTGATTATTCTCTGTTCAGCTCAGATAGAAACACACAGAATCCATGGTGTTCATCACCAGGTCTGTGTGTAACCACATAGGATATTAGTTTAACATTTGGTTTCTAGAGCCACTTTTAAAGACATTATTGTTGGAATAAATAACCTACACCAGTAGTAAAATAAAATACAGAAACGCATTACGCATTGCAATAAATGTAACAGACACTTCCGGGGCCTGAGTGTGTGCTAGTTCTTCTTGTGTCCTCATAACTTTACTAGGGCTGCCAAATATCAAAGTGTACTCAAATTTGCTGCTTTCAGTATTCTGCTAAAATACAACAAATGAAAGAAAATCATTTCAAATTGTCTATTGAACAAATTGAACATTGAATAAAAAATGAAGTAAAAAAAAAAAAAAGAATGACACTTGTGTGTACTTATATAATTAACCAACTCAAGTGTTATTTGTGATACGTCGCAGCCTTTCAGTGATGTGTGTATCACAGCAGTTGATATTACGATGATGAAAAAAAACAATATAGGCTATTGTTCAGATGTTCACGGTACCAGTGTCTTACCTCGTTAACAACGTGCTGTAGGGAGCCCTCCACAGCCTTCTGCTGACCTCCCATTACCTGGACAACACAAACAGACCTCAGCATCAATCGCTCATCTAGCTTTAACTAGTTCCTGAAAAAAACAAGTACAAAAAAAACTGTCTTACCTGAGGTGTGCCTTGTTCCTGACATTTCTGTAAGAAACTAGAGGTTAACATAATAAAAGTGTCCTTGTGAATAATGATGACGATAATGTACTGGCAGAAATCAAGAAGTCAGTTTATCCAACCTTAAAAATCAATGCCATTTGATTTTTTAAATTTGACTGTTCCTACAAATATTTTTATCACCTCCACATAGGTGGCAAATTAGTAAATAATGACCTGTACAATATGCCATTTTTGAGATCAGTCACAAAAAGTGACAGGATTGACATACTGTATGTGTTTGTATGTATGCACATATACAGTGAGGAAAATAAGTATTTGAACACCCTGCTATTTTGCAAGTTCTCCCACTTAGAAATCATGGAGGGGTCTAAAATTGTCATCGTAGGTGCATGTCCACTGTGAGAGACATAATCTAAAAAAAAAAAAAAAAACATAATTTCCAGAAATCCCAATGTATGATTTTTTTTAACCTATTTATTTGTATGATACAGCTGCTAATAAGTATTTGAACACCTGAGAAAATCAATGTTAATATTTGGTACAGCAGCCTTTGTTTGCAATTCCAGAGGTCAAATGTTTCCTGTAGTTTTTCACCAGGTTTGCACACACACTGCAGAAGGGTTTTGGCCCACTCCTCCACACAGATCTTCTCTAGATCAGTCAGGTTTCTTGGCTGTCGCTGAGAAACACGGAGTTTGAGCTCCCTCCAAAGATTCTCTATTGGGTTTAGATCTGGAGACTGGCTAGGCCACGCCAGAACCTTGATATGCTTCTTCCAGAGCCACTCCTTGGTTATCCTGGCAGTGTGCTTCAGGTCATTGTCATGTTGGAAGACCCAGCCTCAAGCCATCTTCAATGCTCTAACTGAGGGAAGGAGGTTGTTCCCCAAAATCTTGCAATACATGGCCAAAAGCATCCTCTCCATAATACAGTGCAGTCGCCCTGTCCCATGTGCAGAAAAACACCCCCAAAGCATGATGCTACCACCCCCATGCTTCACAGTAGGGATGGTGATCTTGGGATGGTACTCATCATTCTTCTTCCTCCAAACACGGTGAGTGAATTATGACCAAAAAGTTCTATTTTGGTCTCATCTGACCACGTGACTTTCTCCCTTGACTCCTCTGGATCATTCAAATGGATTTGACATGTGCTGGTTTAAGCAGGAGAACCTTCCGTGCCATGCATGATTTCAAACCATGACGTCTTTGTATTACCAACAGTAACCTTGGAAACGGTGGTCCCAGCTCTTTTCAGGTCATTGACCAGCTCCTCCCGTGTAGTTCTGGGCTGATTTCTCACCTTTCTTAGGATCATTGAGACCACACGAGGGGAGATCTTGCATGGATCCCCAGTCTGAGGGTGATTGACAGTCATGTTTATCTTCTTCCATTTTCTAATGATTGCTCCAACAGTGGACCTTTTTTCACCAAGCTGCTTGGCAATTTCCCCATAGCCCTTTCCAGCCTTGTGGAGGTGTACAATTTTGTCTCTAGTGTCTTTGGACAGCTCTTTGGTCTTGGCCATATTAGTAGTTGGATTCTTACTGATTGTATGGGGTGGACAGGTGTCTTTATGCAGCTAACGACCTCAAACAGGTACATCTAATTTAGGAAAATAAATAGAGTGGAGGTGGACATTTTGAAGGCAGACTAACATGTCTTTGAGGGTCAGAATTCTAGCTGATAGACAGGTGTTCAAGTACTTATTTGCAGCTGTATTATACAAATAAAAAGTTTAAAAAATCATACATTGTGATTTTTTTTAGATTATGTCTCACAGTGGACATGCACCTACGATGACAATTTCAGACCCCTCCATGATTTCTAAGTGGGAGAACTTGCAAAATAGCAGGGTGTTCAAATACTTATTTTCCTCACTATACATACCACCTGTAAATACAATAAGTTTTTATAGTGTACATTTTATCGTTACTCTTTTTGTCTATTTCCTATTGTTATTCTCTTTTGTGTATTTTTCTCCTTTTATATTTAATGTGTATTTTTGTTATTTTGTTGTGCTGCGACAGGTGAATTTCCCCATTGTAGTATGTCTATTTATCTATCTATCATCTCCATAGAAGTGCAATTAGTCTATTACTTCCATCTGAAGAACAAGCTGTAGGGGTGATTAGATCTTTTGATCAGCTCAGCCCTACCTGCAGAACTCTGCTGTGCACTATGGTGCCGATGGAGCCGGCACAGAGCCTGGGAACAAGCCCATTGAAGAGACCCGCTTTCCCATCGATCTTGATGATGTGTTTTGCTGAAACATTTGGAAAATACAATCAATCCCCTTGCATTTTGCAATATAATGCAGAATCTGTAGACTACAGGACAAGATTTTGTTATTGGAGGAGTTCTGGTTTCCATTTGTAGTCAGAGTGGTAGTGACCAATCACGTTTGAGCGGGCTTGGTTACATGCAGGTAAACTATACATCTGGACATGCATTCATATAGAGATGTTGTCTCATGTTCCAGCACACGGAAGAGAAAGTATTTGCCCAGAACACCCAATATACTGGCCATTGCCCGCAGAGGAGAAATAGTCGTCAGGCCGATAGCTGATGGGACATACAGTACATGCTCCAACAAAGACAGGGAAAAGTAGACTGCTAGCCAGTAGGGGTAAAAATCGATACAGCATAGTATTGCGATATTTTCAGGAGCAATACTCTATCGACACACAGGCGCCAAGTATCGATCTTTTATTATATATATGTCTTAGTCAGTTTGTCTACTTGACAATCCCATTCTGCAGCAATAAAACTGAAGTGATATGAACAAAGAGAAATGTATCTTTTTAGATAAAACAGTTGTTAACAATGTTTCCTTTTGGGGACATCATTTGAAATTGGTTAAAATTAGAAGTAATATTAGAAATATATCGCAAAATATTGCAATATGTTTAAAATTGCAACAATATATTGTGGCATAAGTATCGGGTGGTATTGTATCGGGAGGCGTCTGGTGATTCTTACCCCTACTATCCAGTAAACATGGGTGTACATAAAAGTATTTTTTTTTTTTTTTAAATGCCTTTGCTAATATTTCATGAGAAGCAACTGATACGAGACATTAAAAGCGCATCTCTTCCTGTCTTCTTAAGAGCACTCTAGGCCAATCTGCATCTCATGTCTCTCATTTTATGGCTCCTCGCCTGAATTGGAAGATGTTCTGCCCCTCCTTCGTGAGAGGCTGTCTTAAAGTTTTTATTTCTAACCCGAGGCCTAATTCTACAATACCACAGGCCAAGTAAGCGCCCGTTCCAAATAGGCACATTTTCAACAGGCATTGCACTAGTCCAGCCTAAATGATCTGTAACTGAGCAAACGGAGAAGTGGAACGACGTGGATATCAACTAGGCAATGCGAGACTAAGAGCACTGAAATAAGTTTAACAGATTCCATTTCTGAACTGGGTTTAATGTGGACAGTCAGACTCACCATAAGCAAAGAGTCCAGGAAGCTGGTGAACTTGTCTGCCAAACAGGTTCCTGCCCAGGGTGGGAGGGAGCGGCTCATGTCCTACCTAACAAAACACAAAAGTAATAATAAAAAGTCATGAGAAGCAATAGTCACTGGAACTGTGTGCACTTTCGTTATATCTCAGCGCCACAAACTGGCTCATCCACACTTCTTTTTTGAGTGGCTCTCCCAAACTTCCTGGTTTCTATTTAACACATTTAGTGTTGCCATTTTTACCTCAACATTGAGTCTTCACAAAAGTTTCTCTGTGAGCTAACTTAATTATTTTGTCTTCAGGGTTCAAAACTAACTTTATCCTTCTCCAGTCAAATGGCTAGCTAGTGAATATACAAATTTTACCAGCCACTTGTTGTTTGGCTAATGAGTAAAGCAACGCTTCCAGACACTTGCATATTTACCAGCGTTTGGCTGGTAGATGGTGATATTTTGAACCCTGTTTGACAACTTTAACAGTAAAACTAAAAGAAGTTGACTTGCTGTAACGTTGACTTTAGCTAAGTAGCAACGGCTAGAGTTAGCTTACCAGCTATTTTAGTGGGCCAAAGGACACAGTTCAGTAAATGACACAGGTGCCCGCACAATATGCTCGCAACGCAGTAATTTGTGTCATTAATGCGTTGTTCGAGATAGAACGACAGTAAGCTAGCTAGAGTGCTGGAAAACTAACTGAATAACCAGAATGTTAACGCCAAGACATGTTTGCTCTCGTACCTGACCTTTTAATGTTACACAGGTCAACAAAGCCAATGTGTGAGAGTTTTTCAGCAATGGAAATCTTTTTGTCAATTCGAGAATTGCTCTAACATGCAGAAAAAGTAGATAACGTTAGATAAGATAACAGACCTAACTAGTCGGCAAATATTAGCTAACTTACTAGCTGTTATATCTACCAGTTCGATGTAAGGCAGCCCAATAGGTCGTTTAAAAACATGACTTGTTAGCTATGTATCTAGGAATATGTAACAGGGCGATTAAGTGTTCTTGTACATTATGCATACAGAAAATTAACGAAGCAGAACTACACATTAGTACAGTAAAAACATTTAAGATTTGGTTCACACACTCACTTCCGCCTGCTACAGAGTATTTTGAAACAGAAGGTCACAGGGACAGCTGACCGAGTGTGTAGTTGATGTTGTTAACGGAACATTTGCTATTATGTGTATAAGATGCCTGTTTAATTAAAGAGTCCATGATAGTGATTTACGAAAGGGCTCAACTTATGTTCGACACTAAGTGAGGCAACATTAAAGAAAGTGGAGTTTGACAGTTGTCTCTTCAGGCTGCTAACGTTAGCTAACATTAAGTTATGCTGTATTTACATATCCTAACAGTAACCAAAGCAGCTCCTGGGCCACTGACATCTTCCCAGCGGCTGCACAAACACTTTTCCTCTTACCTGGATCAGGACTTTAATGTACATCAGCGGGTGGGAGAGGACGGTGAGCCCTGATCCCAGCAATATTTGGCCACACGCGTCCGCCATTTTTGGAGAGACAGGGGAGATAGGAAGTTCGTCTTGCGTCAGACCAGGCGATGGCGCCCATATTTTATGTAGTTATAGCGGTACCGCCATCTAGTGTTCCGTACTTTTTATTTTAATAAGAAGGTAAATGGAAAAAGGGAAGGATGGAAGAGCATTAGGGCCATATGGGGAAAAAAATATCTGAGTTCTAAATTTAAAGTTAAAATTCTGAGGAAAACAAACTTTATTCTCAGAATTCTGACTTTTTCCTAATGTGGCCCTAATGCTCATCCATAAAAGTCAGACATCATAGATTTCACACAACATCAAAAAAGGCATAAACAATAAAGAGATGAAGAAAAAATCAATTAAAATATAGACAGCATTTAAAAATTATATAAGTACCCTACACCAAATAAATGGTTACAATTAAATAGCTACACTTTTCTGATTATGAACATGTCCCAGAGACTGCATTAAATAAAAAAAATCTATCACATTTATTTTATACAGCAAAACTTTGCAAATTCAAATATGTGTAACGTTATATTACATTTACCAAGCCGAAAGTATGTGATATGATGATCTATCTATCTATCTATCTATCTATCTATCTATCTATTTATTTATCTATCTATCTATCTATCTATCTATCTATCTATCTATCTATCTATCTATCTATCTATCTATCTATCCATCCATCCATCCATCCATCCATCCATCCATAATTCCCAGTTAGTACTCCCTTGTTCAACTGTAGCCTACATACATTTAAACCTGAACGGCTACTTAAATGTATGTAGGCTACAGTCGAACAAGGGAGTACCAACTACTGATTCATATAACAATATGTTAGAATGTACTTTATCTTGAGGTGACTTTGCATTTAATTTTCTCAAAAACTACAGTAAAAGAACTTATTGAACTGAAACATGTGTGTGTCCATAGTGTCTAAATGTTGAATTGACTTACTGTTATTATTTAGGCTAAATAATAACGATTAAAAAACTGTGTTTTTCATAACTATGGACTGACTCAGATGGAGCCCACACACAATAAAGGGCCCACTCTGGACTTTATTATCTCCAAGGGTCTGACAATGTCCGAGGTGACTGATGTTGCTCTCTGATCATTCCTGTGTGTTCTTTAACCACACTTTATCTGTGTGGAGATTTGCTCATAGCTGACTAAACTTACTTTACTACATAACCGACCACTGCTCTGAAACCGTCATAATTATACCATTGAAGTATTAAGCTACTAATCATCATTTGCACAAATCAAACGTTGTAGGCCACTCTTTGCCTTAAAAGTAAGCAGAAGAAAATGTTACTAAGAAAATTTATCATGAAGATCAATCTTTTACAACGCTGGAATATGATGCATAAATATCTCTTTCATTCTTTTTCTCCCTCTCTCTCTCATGGGCTAAAATATAAATTTTATAAGTCATATTAACTTCCACTGCTCGCTTTTGATGCAAAGTGTACAACTGTTCGTTTTTGCAAATGACAAGTGGCTCATTGAATGGTTTCAGTTAAGAGCAGTAGTGTGTAAATGTATATTTTTAGACTATCATTCAGTTGGTCCGCTATTATCTGCCATGCTTGTCTTTTTTTTTGCAGAGGCTGAGTTTCCTTGTTTACATATTGTTTTGCTCCCTCGTATACAGTATATGGACATAGAAAAGAAAGACATTGAAGAAAAATTGGACTCTAAAATCTAGAAACTATGAAGAGAAAATAAATCCTGGCATTTAGCCTGATCAGGACCAGGCTAGCTGTTGAAAATAAATCTCTATGGTAACTTTGAGGCCTCTACTTTTAAAAAAATATATATTACAATACACAGACATTGGAACGCATCCCAGAGACAAAAACCAAAGAGAGGAAAGCTGGGAAAGAGACAAAACAGCTCACGCAAAAACAGACACAAAACAAGTAACCAAACACATGTGCAGGTTGAGTTCTGGGCTGTAGCACAAGTGTGCTACACTTGCTGCAAGTGTGCAATGAGTCAGTGACTTTGCTCCAAGTGTCCAGGGTCTTTCAGGTGCTTCTGCTGTTGTGCAACCAAGTGTAGGCTAAATTCATCCAGGGTAATTGGAATATTCTGGCTTAATCCCTTACCCTGGGTTTGTGTAATAGCCCCCTGGTTGAGTAATGGATTTACCCGTTCATGATTTTATAGCATGCATTTCCAAGCCATTTCACTTAAGCAACCCCTCTGATACATGGTAGAAAAAAATTATAAAATTGTGTTATATATGCAGTATAAGTTCTGTCATGGGACAAAAAGCAAGTTTCTCCAATTTTTTTTGTCTTCAGTTGGATTATACAAAACAGAAATTACCCATCAGTGAGCTGTAGTAAGACCAGATGTGTTGTTGATTTGACCTCTTATGAGTTTCTCCTAATGTCAGCAATTGAGTTTGTTTCCTGATGCTGCAGAGTGACTGAATTAACCCCACAATTCTTTGTTTCTATACCTTTAGTTTGTAATGTTGTTCTAGTATTACATACATTACTACAAACACAAATAAAATATATACAGTACAATATACATTGAAGCAAACTGCTGATTTTCATTCCTTCTTGTTTTTAAAAACGGGTATGTTATAAAATAACAAAATATCATTTCACTCTTTTCTTTAAAGAAAGTATTGATTAGTGTGAAGTCATACAAATGATTGATTCTGATGAACCAGACAGATTGAAAAACTGGTTTGGACTCTTGTTTGAATCCTACTGAGGCATTACATTGTGGCTATAGGTAATAACCCATCTGAGTGGACAAATATGACGTGCAGAGTTCCCCAAGGCTCCTTTCTGGGGCCTCTTGTGTTAGATGAGGTGTTAAACATGCTTCCAGTGGCTCAGAGTATGGAAAACAACAAAATAAGTTACCAAAGTTATGTTGATGACAAATTTACATAAACTTTTCACCAGGGGACTATAGTCCACTACAAAAACTGAGTAAGTGTATTGGACAAACCAACGATGGCTATTCTCTCTTAAATTAAATAAGAAAACAAAGGAGGTGGTTGTTTTTGGCGTCGAAGAGGAACGATTAAAAGTCAGTGCTCAGCTTCAATCGACAATGTTGAAAACAAAGCCAGAAATCTTGGTGTAGTCATGGACTCCGACCTCAATTTTAATAGCCACATTAAGACAATTCTAAAGTCAGCCTATTATCACCTTAAAGCTGTAGCTTTTTAATATTTATGTGTGCGTGATCACGGAAGGTTTGTATCATGTTGTACAATGTTGTTGTCATTAGGCTACTTAGAATTCCTCATGGTGGGTGACAGAAATTACACACTATAGCTTTAAGAATATATCAAGGGATAAAGGATTTATGTCTTATCCATGCTTTCATCTTCAGTAGACTTGACTACTGTAATGGGGTCTTTACAGGTCTCCCTAAAAAATCAATCAGACAGCTGCAGCTGATTCAGAACGCTGCTGCTCGGGTCCTCGCTAAGACCAAGAGAGTGGATCACATCACTCCAATTATGGTCTTTACAACGGCTTCCTGTCCTCCAACAAATTGATTTCAAAATACTGATTTCTGTCCCTAGAGTCAAAACTAAACACAGAGAAGCAGCATTCAGTTTTTATGCTCCATATATCTGGAACAAACCCCCAGAAAACTGCAGGTCTGCAGCAATTTCTGTTCTTTTAAATCAAGGCTGAAGACTTTCATTTTGATGCGGCCTTTCTTTAAATAACTGTTAATTTCTAATGCTGGACTGTAACTTTTATTCTCATATTTTATTTGTTTTGATACTTTAACACACTTTGAATTGCCTTGTTGTGGGAATGTGCTCTACAGATAAAGCTTACTTGCCTTGCCTTTTCATCATTACCAACTGAGACTTTAACCTTTGACAAAACAAACAAGGATGTGATGAAAGAATGAAAAGAGAGTGTTGCATTCCAAAAAACTTTATAGAATGATCATTGGCTGTTGTGCTGATGAGTTCAGGGCCCCAGCTTCTGTTGGTCAGAGTTGTAATTGTAGGGAGTGCCCTGGTTCAGGGTGGCAATCTTATTGAAGTTGTGCTGCATTCCTTAAACACAAACAAAAAAAAGAATAAAGTTAAGATTAAAGTTACATTTGTTTGGTTTGACTTCACATTGACTCTGGACAGAAAGGAGTCCAGCCACTGGAGACAGATCCAAATAATCTGCGGAGGTCCGTGGTTTGGTACTGATGGTTTCATGTTCAGAGAAGTGCAGTCACACAATGATCTTCTGTTTCATGAAGGATCAGTGAAGGATCAGGGATTTGCTAACTTGTTCAGGGTCTTTTTGTCCACTAGGAGGCACCAGGGACCCACCATACTTATATATTGCAAACAAGATGGGAAGAGACATTTCAATTCTTCCCATATGAAGCAAAAGTTGTCATGTTGAAATGAATACACCAACATGATGGATGTAGTATCTCTCTTTTGAGGAGCAGTGAAGTCTGATGGTCATTATGAGAACTTGGGAAGATTTGAGAAACATGCTCCGGAGACTGTTAACACGCGTTAGGACAGAGTCATTTATCAGCTCGTATAACTTCCTCTCAAAGGCACAGGGCTACAAACAGACATTACAGCAGGTCCTGCTCTTAATCCACCTATTTCAAGAGCGTTTTAAAATCACTAAATCTAAGAGATTAGAGCTACAGAGATCAATGGACTAATATATAAGTGGTCAACTTTTTACCTTTATTTATTCAGGGAAGGTTTACTGAGAGGCAGCCTTTCTTTTGCAGGAACACCCTGATCACATTCACACAGTTACACATTCATACCTGGAAACTGCCCAGTACAACCACAGTCCGATCTGCTGGCCACTGAGCAGCTCCACTGGAGCCAGCTATTTTGATAATCAATTAACTGTTTGAGTAATTTTTGTATGAGAAAAGTAAAAGTTGCGTGATTCCAGGTTTTCTATATGAATATTTTCTAGTTTCATCCCTTCTCTGTGACAGTTAACTGAATATCATTGAGTTGTGGACAAAACAAGACATTTGAGGATGTCATCTTGGACAACTGATCAACATTTCACCATTTCCTGAAATTGTAGAGACAAAACAACTACATGATTAATCAAGAAAATAATCAACAGATTAGTTGACGATGAAAATAGTCTTTAGTTGCAGCCCTATCTGGGATAGGAAATTGCTATTTTCAGTTAGCCCCCTTAAGGAGTGGCAGAATGTTGTTCGTGAGAATAAGAACAAAAGCAGAAATGTGAGGTCTATTAGGTTGCAAATTTTAAGTGTATTTGTTCACAAGGTTTATGCATTAATTACTGTAACGTTAGGCCTGCATGTTTTCTTGCAGAGCAAAATCTAATGAGTGTGTCTTATGTGAATGTACTGTCTGCAGTTTTTTGGGTTTCCTCTGTAACAGTCTGAATAATTAGTAGCTCCCTTACCAGACTGATCGTTTTCCAGCATGACTCTAATGTGGTTGTCCCTGTCAGAGCGGGTCTGTTCATGGTTGAAGCCCAGAGCATGGAGCAGCTCGTGCTGCACCGTGCTATGGTAAAGGCATCCACTCCGGGCCAGAGACACCACCTGCTTCCCACCACGACGGCCAATGAAGGAGTAGCAGCTGGACAGGAGCACAGAGGAGTTGAAGAACACTGCAGTGTGAGCAAAGCTTCCAACTCAAAGTCTTCTATAACAACACTGTCTTACCCATTCTGGGACTCGATACTCAGCCAGTCACGGTCATTGCTTTGGGTGGTCCTGAAGCGGATGCAGGAGAAGGAAGAGATGGACTCCAGTCCACGAATGATAATGGCCAGGACCACAGTAAACAGCATTTAGCTTCTTAGCATCCATCATGAGAAAAAAACAACACAATATTGGACAACTTAGATTTTCTGGACAGTACAGTTAAAAAAGCAAACTTATTGTTTCCAACTGTTACTCATTTTTCTGCATCATATTTGTATCCCTGGGGTGTCACACAACAGGTTTACATGCTTTTGGCCAATCACCGAGACTTATATATAAAATAATATCAAAGTAATTTGAAATGGGGGGCATTTTCTCAGTGGAAGTTACGCCTTAACCTCCAGGTGTGCACACAGCCGTTCAATATACACTCCATTGGCTTTTAGTTTTTTAAGGCCAAATGTTTCACCCTTGGCAAGCACAACAGGTCATTGTGGTATTAATGCTTTATATGGACAGACAATTGTGTGAGATGTGTGTGAGACTTACAGAAGTGGTTGGTGATGAAATAAGGACCTTCCCGTCAGTGTATTTGCCCCACTTTCAGCCTCGGCTGGTGCAGGGGTCGGCGTTTCTCTCGCCCTCGCTGCCGATGGCGATGTCTCCTCCAATCAGGAGGTGGCTGCAGCAGCATACCCTCACTCAGATTACTGTTGGCTCTCTCCAGAAGTTCAGACACAGAAAGCTCCGCTGAGTCATCCTCATTTATCCTTCATCCTTCATTTATTTCATTCATTTTTTTATGTGACACAGGAGTCCTTTCATGGTTGTTACTGACAGTCCAAGTTACTAATTCAGTTCATCTGAATGATGTAAAACATGTTGGGCCCTGTGACGGTTCTACCTCATTGTCAGCCCAACAGCAGGCAGACAGCAGCAGCAGAGCCAGAGCTGAGAATCTGAAAACAGACATGCGAGCCATCCTAGCAGACCTGCAGGATAGAGACAGGAATCAGACAAAGGAGGAAAGATATGCAGTGTTTGAACCAAAAATACAGACAGCTGAGGGTTCACACACTGAAACAAAGTGCACGTTTCTTCACTACATTCTGCAGCAGACATTTGAACTCATCTTGGATCCTCTTTGTGGCCTCCTGCAGCTGAAGATGTACTTCAGGTTGTTATATATGTTCAACTGCATCACTGAGCCCAAATACGGATTATCTGGGTACTGAGAAAGCTAAAGAATCAGCTAAACTCACAAGCTTATCAGTCACATATGGTTTGGACACATCCATTTGAAAGATATATGCCTACACTATATGGGTGGGAAGGGAACACTTGTAGAAAATTGAGTTGTCAGCATCCAATGACATCTGTCGTCGTCTGATATGAGAATGTTCCACGCCTTGGCAGTCTGTAAATATTCAGGTATTATTGTAAGATGCACCGTTTCCCAAAGCATAAAAAGTGGGGTGGGGGCACAACAAGGCTGTAAAAGAATCATATATTGGGGTTAGGATGAAACTTTAACCAAGTTGGTGTGGATGGGGAATAAACCGGTGAGAAATATATCATTTTACATAGATGATATTCTTCTAATTGGATAATATTTCTAACCTCTTCATTGTTTTTATTTATTTAAGACCAAGTATTAGTGTTAGGATTATCAGTACCCAAAGTCACGAAGGTAAATTAACTATGCATTTCTATACTGCAGAAAGTTCAAGGCTGCCAGACTGGTCAGAGTTATTTAATTCACAACCCAATTTCCCAAAAGTTCATACAACTTTTCGCTCAATACTGTTTCAAAGATTTTTATCCACATTAGTCACTTAGACACCAATGCATGGGATAATACAGGCCATTTTGAAAAACAATTATATTAATTAATTATAAATATTATAAGTTTTGAGAATGGAAACCTAAATGTCAAAAACATTGTAATAAGGACATGCGTTGGAAGGAAGGAAGGAAGGAAATAAGGGGGTGTACCAGTATGTAACCTGCAGATCTTAGGAAACATAAGGTTGCATAAGATTTTTGTCTGCAGGGCATAAATACAAAATAGGAATTTATAGTCCACAAAAGCCTATTTAGACACACAATGTCAATGCAGACATTGACGGATGGTCAAAATTATTTATTTATGATGATTAAAGCAAAGCAACACACACACTGACACACACACACACACACACACACACACACACACTGATATATACACTGATATAGCATTATCTTGTGTCACACACACAACACAAAGCTGATTCGCTGCTCTTTTACTTTTGCACTAATTTGATTTTTTATCATATTCTATGTATTTTAAATACATTTTATACTTATTGAACTTGTTTTTAACTATACATACAATGTGTCAAATGTAGCTGGAAAAAATGAATAATTTATAATAATATTAATAATCTCATGATAGGGACAGTAGAGGAAGAAGTACTCAGATCATTTACTTAAGTAAAAGTAACAACAGTGTAGAACTACTCTGCTACAATTAAAAGACCTTTAAGTATGCCAAAAGTATTGGCATCAAAATATACTTAAAGTACCAAAAGTAAAAGCACTCATCATGCAGAATGGCTTAATAACATGTATTATTGGATTATAATTATTGATGCATTAATGAGTAAACTTCACTATTATTACAGCTGGTAAAGGTCGGGCTTATTTCAACTACTCCATATACTGCTGGGTAGCTTAATCCATTATATCATAACTTATTAGTTGATTTGTATTTTGTTTGAATCATAACTTCTGCAAAATAACTTATAACTAATCAAATAAATGAAGTGGAGTAAAAAGTACAAGCCTCTCCGGGAACCATCACCTTATCGTGGTGGAGAGGTTTGTGTGTCCCTATGAACCTGAGGGCTGTGTTGTCTGGAGCTGTGTGCTCCTGGTAGGGTCTCCCATGGCAAAGTGGTCTCAGGTGAGGGGCCAGACAAAGAATGGTTCAAAAGCCCTATGCAAAATCGAGGAAGAGAGGGAGTGACCCTGCCCGGAGGAGGCCCGGGGCCCCCGTCTGGAGCCAGGCCTGGACGGAGGGCTTGTCAGCGAGCGCCTGGTGGCCGGGTTTGCCACGGAGCCCGGTCGGGCACAGCCCGAAGAAACTACGTGGCCCCCCTATCTCCATCCCATGGGCCCACCACCTGTGGGAGGAACCGCTGGGGTCGGGTGCGCAGCCACATGGGTGGCGGCGAAGGTCAGGGACCTCGACGGACCAGCCCCGGGCGGCAGAGGCTGGCTCTGGGGACGTGGAACGTCACCTCTCTGTGGGGGAAGGAGCCGGAACTTGTGCGGGAGGTGGAGCGCTACCAGTTAGATCTGGTGGGGCTTACTTCTACGCACAGTCTCGGTTCTGCAACCGTACTCCTGGATAGGGGTTGGACTCTGTCCTACTCCGGAGTTGCCCAGGGTGTGTGAGGCATCGGGCGGGTGTGGGGATACTCACAAGCCCCGGCTGAGCGCCGCTGCGTTGGAGTTTACCCCGGTGGACGAGAGGGTCGCCTCCCTACGCCTGCGGGTGATGGGGGGAAAACTCTGACTGTTGTTTGTGCATATGCACCAAACAGGAGTTCGGAGTATTCGGCCTTCTTGGAGACCTTGAATGGAGTCCTGTATGGGGCTCCAGTAGGGGACTCCATAGTTCTGCTGGGGGACTTCAACGCACACGTGGGCAATGATGGAGATACTTGGAGAGGCGTGATTGGGAGGAACGGCCTCCCTGATCTGAACCAGAGTGGTTGTTTGTTGTTGGACTTCTGTGCTAGTCATGGATTGTCCATAACAAACACCATGTTCGAACATAGGGATGCTCATAAATGTACGTGGTACCAGAGCACCCTAGGCCAAAGGTCAATGATCGATTTTATAATCGTTTCATCTGATCTGAGGCCGTATGTTTTGGACACTCGGGTGAAGAGAGGGGCAGAGCTGTCAACTGATCACCATCTGGTGGTGAGCTGGGTCAGGGGATGGGGGAGGACTCTGGACAGACCTGGTAAGCCCAAACGGGTAGTGCGGGTAAACTGGGAACGTCTGGAGGAGGCCCCTGTCCGACGGACCTTCAACTCACACCTCCGCGGAGCTTTTCGTGCATCCCTGTGGAGGCTGGGGGCATTGAACCTGAGTGGACAATGTTCAAAGTTTCCATTGCTGAAGCTGCGGCGGCGAGCTGTGGTCTTAGGGTCTTAGGTGCCTCAAGGGGCGGTAACCCACGAACACCCTGGTGGACACCGGTGGTCAGGGAAGCCGTCCGACTGAAGAAGGAGTCCTTCCGAGATATGTTATCCCGGAGGACTCCGGAGGCAGTTGCAAGGTACCGACGGGCCCGAGGGGCTGCAGCCTCTGCCGTGACAGAGGCAATGCAGCGGGTGTGGGAGAAGTTTGGAGAAGACATGGAGAAGGACTTTCGGCCGGCACCAAGGTGCTTCTGGAAAACCGTTCGCCACCTCAGGAGGGGGAAGCGAGGAATCATCCAAGCTGTTTACAGCAAGGATGGGACGTTGTTGACCTCAACTGGGGAGGTAATAGAGCGGTGGAAGGAGCACTTTGAGGAACTCCTAAATCCAGCTGGCACGCCCTCTGTGGTAGAGGCAGAGCTGGAGGATGATGGGGGATTGTCGTCAATTTCCCTGGTGGAAGTCGCTGAGGTAGTAAAACAACTCCACAGCGGCAAAGCCCCAGGGATTGATGAGATCCGTCCAGAAATGCTGAAAGCTCTGGGTGTGGAGGGGATGTCTTGGTTGACACGCCTCTTCAACATTGCGTGGAAGTCTGGGACGGTGCCTAAGGAGTGGCAGACCGGGGTGGTGGTTCCCCTCTTTAAAAAGGGGGACCAGAGGGTGTGTGCCAATTACAGGGGTATCACACTTCTCAGCCTCCCTGGTAAAGTCTACTCCAAGGTAATGGAAAGGAGGGTTCGGCCGATAGTCGAACCTCGGATTGAAGAGGAACAATGCGGATTCCGTCCTGGCCGTGGAACAACGGATCAGATCTTCACTCTCGCAAGGATCTTGGAGGGGGCCTGGGAGTATGCCCAACCAGTCTGCATGTGTTTTGTGGATCTGGAGAAGGCGTATGACCGGGTCCCCCGGGAGAAATTGTGGGAGGTGCTGCGGGAGTATGGGGTGAGGGGGTCCCTTCTCAGGGCCATCCAATCTCTGTATGACCAAAGCGAGAGCTGTGTCCGGGTTCTCGGCAGTAAGTCGGACTCGTTCCAGGTGAGGGTTGGCCTCCGCCAGGGCTGCGCTTTGTCACCAATCCTGTTTGTAATATTTATGGACAGGATATCGAGGCGTAGTCGGGCGGGGGGGGGGTTGCAGTTCGGTGGGCTCGGGATCTCGTCGCTGCTTTTTGCAGATGATGTGGTCCTGATGGCATCATCGGTCTGTGACCTTCAGCACTCACTGGATCGGTTCGCCGCCGAGTGTGAAGCGGCTGGGATGAGGATCAGCACCTCTAAATCTGAGGCCATGGTTCTCAGCAGGAAACCGATGGAGTGCTTTCTTCAGGTGGGGAGTGAGTCCTTACCCCAAGTGAAGGAGTTTAAGTACCTTGGGGTCTTGTTCGCGAGTGAGGGGACTATGGAGCGTGAGATTGGTCGGAGAATCGGAGCAGCCGGTGCGGTATTACATTCTGTGTATCGCACCGTTGTGACGAAAAGAGAGCTGAGCCAGAAGGCAAAGCTCTCGATCTACCGGGCAATTTTCGTTCCTACCCTCACCTATGGTCATGAAGGCTGGGTCATGACCGAAAGAACGAGATCCAGGGTACAAGTGGCCGAAATGGGTTTCCTCAGGAGGGTGGCTGGTGTCTCCCTTAGAGATAGGGTGAGAAGCTCAGTCATCCGAGAGGAGCTCGGAGTAGAGCCGCTGCTCCTTCGCGTTGAAAGGAGCCAGTTGAGGTGGTTCGGGCATCTGGTAAGGATGCCTCCTGGGCGCCTCCCTAGGGAGGTGTTCCAGGCACGTCCAGCTGGGAGGAGGCCTCGGGGAAGACCCAGGACTAGGTGGAGAGATTATATCTCCAACCTGGCCTGGGAACGCCTCGGGATCCCCCAGTCGGAGCTGGTTGATGTGGCTCGGGAAAGGGAAGTTTGGGGTCCCCTACTGGAGCTGCTGCCCCCGTGACCCGACTCCGGATAAGCGGATGAAGATGGATGGATGGAAAAAGTACAATGCTGGCTCCCAAATTGTAGTGGAGTAGAAGTAAAAGTAAAGAACTAAAAAAAGTACAAGTCCCTCAAAATTGTTCTTGAGTAAATGTAATTTCAGTTTCAGACAATGTTTGTCTTATTAATGAATTTCTTTTCTCCAAATAGTCAATGTTCCTGTTTTTTGGGGTTAAGACTGTTGCAAAGAACTTTGCAAGACTGTGTGTTAGGCAAACACATCACGCTCTGATTCTAACCACACAGAGGGGTTGTGAAAACACCAATAGAGAAGAGGTCTTCAACGTTTTAAGGAACCTTTAACTGAGAGAGACAGATCAAGGCATGACCAATACATATATCTATCTATAAATCAGGATAGCTCTGCGTCCCCACATGCCCAGTATAGCCTACAGCAGCGGGGTCGGGAGTTGCTGAATCCCTACATGGCTCATTGTTTGCGGTTCACCGTCTACAGGTGTATTGCCAAAAACTGATCATCTGCCAAAAAGTCATTGCTGTCTACCCTACATGCAAATGGAAAATGATGAAATAGGGGACATACTGAATGTCTAGATGAGCCGCAGCCGAGCCACGACTGGCGTGCTGCAACATGTGTTTACAGGTTGGGTTTAGACCTTCCTCCACAGCAATGCGAAGGAGGGTCTGGCTAGTCCACACAGCATTCCGGGATGGGAGAAAAATATGTTCTGGTTTATTGGCATTTCTTTAACCCTCATGTTGTCCTTGGGTCAAATTGACCCGTTTTCCTATATCAGTGTTCTTTTTAATTCCCCAAAATAACATGATTGATTCCACAAAGTGTACAACTGTTCGTTCTTGCAAATGACAAGTGGCTCACTGAATGGTTTCAGTTAAGAGCAGTAGTGTGTAAATGTATATTTTTAGACTATCATTCAGTTGGTCCGCTATTATCTGCCATGCTTGTCTTTTTTTTTTGCAGAGGCTGAGTTTCCTTGTTTACATATTGTTTTGCTCCCTCGTATACAGTATATGGACATAGAAAAGAAAGACATCGAAGAAAAATCGGACTCTAAAATCTAGACAACAACACAAGGGTTAAACCAGTCCCAATTGTCTTGTAGTGCTACGCGCCGGACGGAGTAACAGTTCCGCTGCAAAATATCCCCGGGAAGGAAGTTGTTTTGGTGGAACATGTGTACGTTCAGAAGTGGTTTTAGTCGTGCAACAGAAAAACTCAGATTGGACAGATAAACTAGCTAGCTGTCTGGATTTACCCTGCAGAGATCTGAGGAGCAGTTAAACATAGTCCTCAGAAATCCACATCAACACAAAGAAAGAGGAAGGTGACGGACATCCGGATGAAACGAGTGAGATCCGTCAAAATTTTTGGTGACACCGGAGCAATCTGCCTTTGATTTTCTCACTACTTACACACTTCTGTTGCTTATTTTACATGCAGCAACTGATAATAATAACAGCACCTTATTGATAAGTGTCTAAAATAACCAAATATGAAACAATAATACAGTGTAGTGATACATTTAATATACAGTGCCTTGCGAAAGTATTCGGCCCCCTTAAACTTTTCCACCTTTTGACACATTTAAGGCTTCAAACATAAAGATATAACATTTTTATTTTTTGTGAAGAATCACCAACAAGTAGGACACAATTGTGAAGTGGAACGAAATCTATTGGATATTTAAAACTTTTTTAGCAAATAAAAAACTGAAAAGTGGTGCGTGCTAAATTATTCGGCCCCCTTGCGTTAATACTTTGTAGAGCCACCTTTTGCTGCGATTACAGCTGCAAGTCGCTTGGGGTATGTCTCTATTAGTTTTGCACATCGAGAGACTGACATTCTTGCCCATTCTTCCTTGCAAAACAGCTCGAGCTCAGTGAGGTTGGATGGAGAACGTTTGTGAACAGCAGTTTTCAGCTCTTTCCACAGATTCTCGATTGGATTCAGGTCTGGACTTTGACTTGGCCATTCTAACACCTGGATACGTTTATTTGTGAACCATTCCTTTGTAGATTTTGCTGTATGTTTGGGATCATTGTCTTGTTGGAAGATAAATCTCTGTCCCAGTTTCAGGTCTTTTGCAGACTCCAACAGGTTTTCATCCAGAATGGTCCTGTATTTGGCTGCATCCATCTTCCCCTCAATTTTAACCATCTTCCCTGTCCCTGCTGAAGAAAAGCAGGCCCAAAACATGATGCTGCCACTACCATGTTTGACAGTGGGGATGGTGTGTTGAGGGTGATGAGCTGTGTTGCTTTTACGCCAAACATATCCTTTTGCATTGTGGCCAAAAAGTTCCATTTTGGTTTCATCTGACCAGAGCACCTTCTTCCACATGTTTGGTGTGTCTCCCAGGTGGCTTGTGGCAAACTTTAGACGAGACTTTTTATGGATATCTTTGAGAAATGGCTTTCTTCTTGCCACTCTTCCATAAAGGCCAGATTTGTGCAGTGTACGACTGTACGATTGTTGTCCTATGGACAGACTCTCCCACCTCAGCTGTAGTTCTCTGCAGTTCATCCAGAATGATCATGGGCCTCTTGGCTGCATCTCTGATCAGTCTTCTCCTTGTCTGAGCTGAAAGTTTAGAGGGACGGCCAGGTCTTGGTAGATTTGCAGTGGTCTGATACTCCTTCCATTTCAAAATGATCGCTTGCACAGTGCTCCTTGGGATGTTTAAAGCTTGGGAAATGTTTTTGTATCCAAATCCGGCTTTAAACTTCTCCACAACAGTATTACGGACCTGCCTGGTGTGTTCCTTGGTCTTCATGATGCTCTCTGCGCTTTCAACAGAACCCTGAGACTATCACAGAGCAGGTGCATTTATACAGAGACTTGATTACACACAGGTGGATTCTATTTATCACCATCAGTCATTTAGGACAACATTGGCTCATTCAGAGATCCTCGCTGAACTTCTGGAGTGACTTTGCTGCACTGAAAGTAAAGGGGCCGAATAATTTTGCACGCACCACTTTTCAGTTTTTTATTTGCTAAAAAAGTTTAAAATATCCGATAGATTTCGTTCCACTTCACAATTGTGTCCCACTTGTTGGTGATTCTTCACAAAAAATAAAATTTTTATATCTTTATGTTTGAAGCCTGAAATGTGTCAAAAGGTTGAAAAGTTCAAGGGGGCCTGCCAATTGGAAGGTTGGTGGTTCAATCCCTGGCCCTGCAGTCCCATGTCGAAGTTTCCTTGGGCAAGACACTGAACCCCGAGTTGCCCCCGATGCTGCCCATCGGAGTGTAAATGTGTGTGCATGTTTAGCTGATGAGTAGGTGGCACCTTGTACGGCAGCCTCGGCCACAGTGTATGAATGTGTGTGAATGGTGAATGTTTCCTGTATGATGTAAAAGCGCTTTGAGTAGTCGTTAAGACTAGAAAAGCGCTATATAAATACAGCACATTTACATTTACATCCTTTCTGTCCAATATTATCAAAATGCGTGTTGATGTGGAAGGCATTGAGAGCTATTTACCAAGTTGTTTTTTCTGAACTTGTACGGCCTTCTCAGTCCTGCCTGACCCCCGCCTATCACTAGAATACTTTCAAGAAGGATTCAACCTTAAAAAAGTCTCTTTATCATTTACAATTTGTCTGGCTGAATTTTGGGATAACTGTGTATAAAATGATGCACAGGACATATGGAATATTTCTATATGGTCTAGTGCTGCAACCATAAAAATCATTACATCTCTTTTTTGTGAATGTCCATTTTTCAGCTTTAACTGAGATCTGAGATATAAAAAGAAGTAAATAGAAGAAATACAAACATGGCTTTCTGCCAACCATGAGATTACTAAATCAGGCTGTTTTTTAATGTTGCAATCTCAAAAGAGATACATGTTTTATCACTTGTAAATTCCTTTAACCTTTTTTAGTATATATCATTGACTGCTAAAATGTGTAATCTGCTCCTGCCTGGGGACAGACAACCGGAAACAGCCTGCATCTTACACAAACAACCGTCTCTTTTAAGTAATAACTACCACTTCCAGTTCATCAGAATTTGTCAACATGTCTTTGGCGAGCAGTATGCCATATAAGGATGAAGGTTAGGTGGGTTTCTCACCCATATATGTTGTAAAACTTCTGTTTCCCCAGGTTAGTCTGCTGCTGCTGTCCTATAACCATGATGCTCCAGGCGGCTGTGTTTGGTGTCCTCTTCTTCTCTGTCCACAGTTTTACTATACAGGTATATTTCATCAGACACTTTGCATGCATATGCACAGACAGACACTTACATGTGTCTTACTTGCCTTTCAGGATTTCCATAAAATAACAAAAAGCTAAATGTGATTTTTTTTTTTCATTCTTTTTATACTTTGGATTGGATGGATTGTATTGCATTCACTGGTAATTGAGCTAAAGTAAACATCTATTAAGTATTTTTACATATAAATTGTTATGGCTGTATTCGGTGGGTCCACCACACCCGTGAACATTGGCTGTGTAACAAAAATATGAAAACCACACAAGTGTTAACCAATATTTACACTCTTTTTTTGTTACAGGCTTCCTTTGAAAAGCGTGAGGAGGACTCTGGTAAGACTTACTGTTCAAATTTGGTAACACTTTACTTGAAGGTATGGACATAAGAGTGACATGACACTGTTATGGCACATAAATCCCAAACCCCTAACCCTAACCCTAACCCCTAACCCTAACCCTTTATGACATGTTCATGACAGTGTCATGTCACTATTATGTAGATCCAGTACCTTCAAGTAAAGTGTAATCAAAAATTCTGTAAAAATATATTTGTGTATTGTGTAACTGATACATGACCAAATTGTTTCTACTTCCCAGGCAACATCACTAAAGATGACGATTTCAGTGTGTCCACGCTGTTGGAGAAGGCCAATGTTAATCTTGGTATGTTCATCTCCACTGCAACTGCTTTATTCATTCCCCTTAGTGACATTATCACTCAAGCAGCAAATGTACAGTAATACTTATCAAACCGTGCATATAAAAATAATAAATAATGCTGGTGTTACAGTACATACCTGAAAGTATACAGCAGAGGCACGGCATTGTGGAAGAAGAGCTTATATCAGACCCAGATTTGTCGGGTTTTTAACACAATAGTTAAATAAAAGAATATGAAATGCAGTTTAATAAGATTAGATGCAAACATTTCCTCAATCTTGTCATGTCATTTTGCAGGAAAGAACTTGGATGACCCTCTGGTGTTATTTGGAGACATAGCAGTGCCAACAGGTCTACAGAATGCTGATCCCTGCACAGCACGTGGCTGCCTGTGGCAGAAAGCCTCCGATGGCAACGTCTACGTACCCTACCGCATCTCCAACCAGTACTGTGAGTACTGAAGGCTTGGCTTTTATTTTGCAAATATATCAGTATTCAGCACTAAGCCTAGTAGTAGCAAAATAGTAGAAGTAGCTGCAGTTAAGGTAATAGTAGTAGAAATAGCAGTTTGAAATCTAGTGGTAGTAGCAGTATAGTCTCGCATTGCCAGACCTTCCTCCACAGCGCTGCAAAGGAAGGTCTGGCTAGTCCACACAGCATTCTGGGATGGGAGAAAAACATGCTCTGGTTTAGGACTTTTTTTTTAACCAATCACAATTGTCTTGGGAGGGGCTTAGCCCCTCTGCAAAACAAACTTGGGAAGGAACTGTTGCGTAGTGTTAAACAAAAGTGGAAAACATTGGAAAAAAGTGTTGAAAAAAGGGACAAAAACGCAAGAAAAAGTTAAAAATATTGATATAAAGCATTGACAAAAGTGTTGACTTTCAATTTAAACCAATCCCAATCCTCTTGTAGTGCTTGTAGTGAATTTTTCTAGTTTTCTTCTCTCCTCTGTGACAATAAACTGAATATCTTTGAGTTGTGGACAAAATGAGACAATGGAGTACGTCATCTCAGGCTTTGGGGAACATTGATGGACATATTTCAAAATTGTATGTAAAATGTTTTAGACCAACAACTAACGATATAGTTATTTGTTCCAACCGTCTAATACGACCCAAAGGAGCGTTTTCAAAGCACAATACTAAAACAGAAAATGATGTCAAGATTTAGAACATAAAGGTATGGGTTTTAAACACGTTTTTTTTTAACTTAGTGAAATTGTCAGTTTGGTAAGGTTCTTATTTAAACGTGGTTTGTTTCTTCCTTACAACTTCCTTTACCCTTGTGTTGTCTTCCCGACTTTTATTGACATTTTTTAATCAATGTTTTAAACTTTTTCTTACATTTTTGTCTCTTTTTTAAACACTTTTTTCAATGTTTGTCACTTTTTTGATGTTTAACACTACGTATAAAATTAACCTATTAACTTTAGTTTTACAGTTGTTTTTGGAATTTATGGTCAATAAACCTCATTTATAGGAAATTATACCTAATGTTTGAGTTAGAAAAGCAGAAATTAGGAATTATTTAGACTAAAATTAAAGGAATGTATGTTGATGGATAATCACAGACTGGAATATGTCAACTTTTACTCAATACTATTTCAAACCACTTTTTTTCAAATGCTATAAAATTGAAAAAGCCACCCAAAAATTATTGAAAGTAGAGATTTGTACTTGCCAAAGAGCGTTGTGTGGAATCAGTCATGTCATTTTGGGGAATTACAATCGGGTAGTTAAAAAGAACATTGATATAGGAAAACGGGTCAATTTGACCCGAGGACAACATGAGGGTTAAATTGAATGAAGGAAAAACTGAGGTGATCGTTTTTGGAACGTTTAAGAACCAGTGCCCAGCTTCAAACAATAATGTTAAAAACAACAGACAAAGCCAGAAATCTTGAGGTAATTATGGACTCTGACCTGAACTTTAGTATCCACAAAGTAAACTGTAGATCGGCACCAACGCTCTGCTCTTTAAAGTCAAGGCTGAAGACCTTCCTTTTCGATATTGCCTTTGTTCAATTATGTTCACTGTAATGTACTTATTCTAGTATTCAACCTGGTTTTGATTAAATGTTTTTAATCTTGTTTCAATCAGTTTTTAATAATATGTCTGATGTTTTATGTAGAGCACTTTGAATTGCATTGCTGCTGAAAAGGGCTATGCAAATAAAATTGCCTTGCCTTGCCTTGTAATATAGTAGTCTACTTGGGAGGTAAAAGGGGTAAAAGTCCCCATTCAATGTAATGGCAGAGTGAATTAGAAGAGTACATTATAAAAACCCACCAAACTGTTAATTAATGTAGTTTTTTTAATGTCAAGCCACGCGCGAGAGAGAAATCATCGTCCAAGGCCTGCAGTCATTTGCTCGGTCCACTTGCATCCGCTTCACCCCCTTGGCTAACGGACAGAGGGACTTTGTGGACATCCAGTCTCGCGGAGGGTATGGACCACACAATGCACATACCACATATGCCTGCACGAATATATTCACTCAAATGTTTGGTTTTAACTTCTTTCAGGTGTTTCTCATTTGTTGGACGTCGTGGTAATGGCCAGGTAGTGTCTTTGAGTCGCCAGGGCTGTGTTTTTCTGAATATCGTCCAACATGAGCTGCTCCACGCCCTGGGCTTCAACCACGAACAGACCCGGTCCGACAGGGACCAGCATGTTCGCATCCTGCTGCAGAACGTCATTCAGGGTGGGTCGAGTTACAGACTTTCTTTATTACAACTATAGATGGAGCTTTAATAATGCATTTCCAATGATACAACAACCAACAATTGGGTCTTACAATTAAGACAACTTGCCTTTATGACGTTTAAGCTCTGAACTTTTAAGTGACAAATGTTACGTACAAATAATGAATAAAAATATGACTTTATCTTATCATCGTAGCTGGAATACAGTAGCTAGGAATGTGAATTATGTGATGGATTCTCATGAACGGGGTCATGAAATGTATGCACAATTTGACAGTTATGTCCCTATCAGTCTTACACAGCAGCCGTCAATGTGGTGCATGCAGTTATAAATACGTGTAATACATAAGAAACTACAGTACTTTGTCTACAAATCTTTCGTGAGAACAGCTTGAAATACAGTATATGCTTATGAAGACCTCTAGAATGAGCAACCTTGTGTACAGAAATAATGACAGAACTAACTATTCACTTATTTCACTTACTGCCCTTTTCAGCCATTTTGACTGGAAAGCTGTAATAAAAACATTGACTCAAGCTGTGTGATTGCCTGCAGGAATGGAGCACAATTTCAGGAAGATTGACACAAGGAACCTTGGCACTCCCTACGACTACGGCTCTGTCATGCACTATGGAAGGTAGTATTCACTCACTGAACTTAACTATAATATACAACAATGTAATTATGCAACTATAAAATCATGAAATATATATATCATGAAATGTATACAGTATATATACAGTATATGTGTGTATTTATATATATAGATATATGTGCTTATATATATATATATATATATATATATATATGTATGTATACTGTATATATGTGCGTATGTATGTATATATATGCATATATTATGTTACAAAGCTCAGTTTGTTCTGTATAGTAAAAAAAACTCCCTGATTGCTTTTATTTTTGAATGTGTCTCCTGGATGAAAGTGTGTCTCCCAGATGGAGTCCTGTGTTTGTCCCATCAACCCAACTTACCTCCTTATGTGTGTCACTATAAACCTGTAAATATGAGTTATAATTGCTTCTTGAAAAAACAAACTGGGTGTTTTTCGAGGACAGTCTCAAACACTGTCCAAGAAATCATAGGGGGGATTTATGTACTAGAAGGACTATAGATTGATTTGTCTGGAACTCTGTCTGGACTGGTAAAATCCAATAGTAGCTTTAGATTAACTTTAGAATGCATTTCTCTTTTTACAAAGAACAAGCACTATGGATTTTATCAATAAATCACTTAGAATCTCTTCACGCCCAGTATGGATCCATACATCAGGTTTTTGTGGTTATATACAGGTGTACAGTGTAAACCTCTCATCACCACTGTGTATTTGCACCATAGGTTTGCCTTCTCTAGTAACAGGCAGCCAACCATCATTCCCATCCCTGACTCCAATGTGGACATTGGCAGAGCCAACCAGATGAGTCCTACTGACATCCTTCGGGTGAACCGTCTGTATGGCTGCAGTACGTATCTTTTTACCCATATAGCATACCATCTCCCTAACTAAATAACTTCCTACTTGTTTCTGTATCTGCAGTGTATTTTCTCTGAGTTACTTACATTCACTCTTTATTCTCATCTGTCTTCCTTCCATGCTTTTCACCCACCAACAGTAGATAGATAGATAGATAGATAGATAGATAGATAGATAGATAGATAGATAGATAGATTGATAGATAGATATTTATTGATCCCAAAAAAATGGGAAATTATAGTGTTACAGCAACAAAATCAGTCACACCACACAGAATATAAATATAAATGAAAGACTGGGATACAATATACATACATACAATTTACATGAAATAATAATAGGAATAAAATATAAGAACAATATTTGAATATATACAAGATGGGAATACAAAAGTGTGCAACTGCTTAAATCGTATGTTAATGTAGATAAACCAATTGTGCAGGTTGGACTTAGTGCAGTATTGTGAGTACTCTCTCATGCTGTCTTTGTACTGATGGAAACTGACAGACTAGGTCAGACTGAACAGATACTGTACCTAGGAAGATCAAAACATACTTATGTTTATGTGCATTGTAGCAGTACTGTATCGGAATCAAGCAGCTTTTAAAGATTTTGCATTCTTTCTGAATTCATGTCAGATTCTGCTTCCAGACGTGGCCTGAAACCTGTGCAAAGAAACCACTTCCTCTAGAAATGAAAGTAAGTTGTGGGACACGCTACACGCTACACGCTATCCTCTATGTGATCTAACTTAAGTATTAAAATACCATTTAGTTTAATCAAGCTGTAAATCACATATTGTTCTATATCTATGCTGAGAATTATGTCTTCAGATGGAAGTTTACCTCTTTTTATGTGTTTAGTAGCTTTTATTTATTGATTAATTAGCTTAATCATACATTTTGTTTTTCTGTCATTTTGCCGTTATACGTCAGATAAAGACAGGAAACATGAATGTGCATTCCACTAGCAAGGTTATTAGGTTATTATGTTTATATTTTATAGTCATGGTCAATATTTTATCATGATCAACTGCACTTGTCACTTTTTAACTTTTTCACTACACACAGTCTACAATAGTATCTCTCCTTATCATGGTCATTGCATTTCTGTGAGTGATTTTTTAATTAATTTTTTTTTTTTTTTTTTTTAATTCTTATGTATGTGTGATATATGTGTGTATATGTGTTTGTTGTGTTATGATTGTCTTGCTACTGAATTCCAAAAATTGTCTTTGGGATGAATAAAGTATCTATCTATCTATCTATCTATCTATCTATCTATCTATCTATCTATCTATCTATCTATCTATCAAAAACCACAACATTAACCAGATGCTTAAACTATTGATTAGGCGGTTAGGCGGATATTCATAGGAATACTAGAAGAGGCGTGTTTGAGGGGGAGTCCTGCTCCTGAAATTAGGTAGGTAGCTTCAATTATGTACATCCATGTTTCCTGTTAATCAGACTGGATTGATAAGATTTTCATTTCCAGGATAATGGCCAGGACATTGGGTGGGGGAAACAACAAACTTCAAGCTAGCGAGCTACAATCTGGAAATGGCATGTTTTGAAGAAGGTTTGGATTGTGCAACAAGGCAGGCCTACTTGGTTCCTTTCAGGAAATTATGTAAAAATTTAAAAATAATATGTTTATGGTATTTACTTTGTAACTTTTGGGACCGATTGGTGGGATTGCTAGGGATGAAATACATGCGGCGATACACTGGTAAGAGCAAATGAGGTTTACCCATGTATCTAGCTAATTTATGTAGTTCACGTTACTGTGTTGTGTACCCACCAGCACTAATATTGTATGTGGCATTTTCATTTGCGCTGTGCAAATATAATCAGCCTGTTCTCATGAACCGTAGGTCCGAAAAGCTACAAAAAGTTAAGCACTGTATTTGTATGATTTCCATGTTTATTTTTTTGCCGTAACAAAATTAAAAGTCAAACTACACTGATATGACAGAGCACCATGCGGAGAACTACAGCCGGTGTCCCAGAGCTCTCTGTACTGGGTTCACAACCAACAACTGTTGCTCGGCGTCACGGAGCTCTGTATCCAATGTTACGCGACCAGCCGGAGCTTAGCTTAGCTGATATACATTGTATGTGTATTTGTAAATTAGCACATTATGAAATTGCTTCCTTAAGTTAGTAAGAGTTTGTATGCAAAACCCTGAAGTGGAAGGCATAAAAATCAATGAAACAATTGTACAAAAAGAGAGAAAAAAAAGAAAAAGGTCTCCTTAACAGAGATGAATACAAATAATTCAGCTTTTTTTACTCAACTTCAAGTGTCTTACGGTACCTGTTTGCGCATACCTGCGTGTGTGTTTGTGTGTGTGTGTGTTGGTGTGTTTGAACATGTACACATGTTCATTCAACATTTTTAAACAAATTCCCTTTTTTTCCAACAGGAAATCCAGAGCAAATGAGGCAACGTTGTACGAGCAAAACCAGAACTGCGTTTGTTCAAAACAAATTTATTTAGAATTTGATCAAATTAGCTTATATGCTGTCCTAATGACAAATGAAGTGTCCAATGAAATCCTCAGAAATGTACAGTTATACGAATAACTGCTTTTGAGCTTGATTGTAGTCTATACTAATACATAAACCATGCTTATTCACATCATAACCTCAGCCTGTGTCTGTTTGTTTTATTGTGACCTGAGAAGATAGAAGGGTACCAGAACACATATCAGCTAACAAATCTTTTTATTTAGAGTTTTTATTTTAGTTTTTTTTTTTTAATTGTTCACATATAATACACAAATACAGAACAATAAATTACAACAAAAAAACTTTAGCTGCAGCTTTTACTCAGAGGAAAGATATACAGTCGTTACACAGACAGCAGAAGGTTCACACACTGAAACAAAGTGCACACTTCTTCACCTTGGATCCTCTTTGTGGACTTGTGCAGCTGAGGTTTCACACCAGTTTTTTTTTAAATAGACATGAAAGAAGGAGAGAGAGAGATGGGGGAAGACATGCAGGAAAGGGCAGCAGGTTGGATTCGAACTAGGGTCACTTCAGGACTCTGCCAACACGGGGCAAATGCTATTACTGGATGAACTAGAGGCCGCCTCTTCACTCCAAGTTTTTATACATGTTCAGCTGCGTCATTGAGCCCAATTACCAGTTACGGTAGAAACCGACTTACATTAGTAGGGGGAATGAATGACAGGCCACAATTGTTGTTATTGTTATTGTGCCACAACATAGGAAATTTGTCTAAATATGACCTTAATGGTCACAAAGTGCATTGTTAAAAATTAAACATAAATAGCAGTGCAGTGATCACAAGAGCAACAATAAGAGTGCAAAAGCACAAATCTGCATCCCCATCATCAACCCAGGCCTGTTCTGGCTTTTATCTGCAGCTTTCTAGGAGCTTAATAGACAGAGGACTACATTATTTTTTTTAAATCTGTTTAGTCTTAACCTCCTACCCAAAGGCAACAGCTCATATTCTATGTGCACAACATGAGACGTCACTAACAATGACATTGTCTCAAAGAAGCCTGTTCATAAATAAATGGATACGTGCTCTTTAACACCAATGATGTTCCACGCAACATGAATCAATCGGAACAGTTTAGTTTTCTACCGCACAGGGAGGATGCCAAACCAAGCTGTGATACAGTACCTGACTAGGCTCTTCAGCGGACTGCTTGATGAACTATCAACGTACATTTTTTATCAACACCATGAACTCGCAAACAACGTAAGAAAGGAAACCGTTGTTGTAGTCTGCAACAGAAGGTAAGAACAAGCAAAGGGAAAAACACCGCAGTATATAGAGCCATGAGTAATTGGAACACCATGCCCATGGGCATACATTTTATCTAACAGTTGGAGGGGGGGGGACAATAAACATGAGATTTCACAAGAGCAATTTTTGAAGGGGACACAAATAATACAGCCAAAAGTGTATTTGTACAGGATATGTGTAGTTGTGGAGCAATTTTATTCACTTTACACATTGGACGAAGTGATTCTTTTCTCTAATACAGATGAAGCTGAACTGAGAACTGAACTTCCTAGGAAGCAAGCTAATTAACTAGCATTTTCTGTAACCAGTAAAAGTATGTTTGGTGGAATTAGCAAGCAAGCTAACATTAACTAGCTATTTATCCAACAAGCTAGGTAACATTATAATTGCTAACATAGAGGATTCATGGAAACATTTTTTTTCATGACTAATTTATTGAGGGACCATTTGGTATTTATGGAATGGACCACCAGAGGAAAAAAGGGGAGGATCATGTCTTTTTATTATTTGTTGATATATATACAGTGAGGAAAATAAGTATTTGAACACCCTGCTATTTTGCAAGTTCTCCCACTTAGAAATCATGGAGGGGTCTGAAATTGTCATCGTAGGTGCATGTCCACTGTGAGAGACATAATCTTAAAAAAAATTCAGAAATCACAATGTATGTTTTTTTATTTATCTATTTATTTGTATGATACAGCTGCAAATAAGTATTTGAACACCTGTCTATCAGCTAGATTGATAACCCTCAAAGACCTGTTAGTCTGCCTTCAAAATGTCCACCTCCACTCCATTTATTATCCTAAATTAGATGTACATGTTTGAGGTCGTTAGCTGCATAAAGACACCTGTCCACCCCATACAATCAGTAAGAATCCAACTACTAACATGGCCAAGACCGAAGAGCTGTCCAAAGACAATAGAGACTAAATTGTACACCTCCACAAGGCTGGAAAGGGCTACGGGGACATGTCCAAGCAGCTTGGTGAAAAAAGGTCCACTGTTGGAGCAATCATTAGAAAATGGAAGAAGCTAAACATGACTGTCAATCTCCCTTGGACTGGGGCTCCATGCAAGATCTCACCTCGTGGGGTCTCAGTGATCCTAAGAAAGGTGAGAAATCAGCCCAGAACTACACGGGAGGAGCTGGTCAATGACCTGAAAAGAACTGGGACCACCGTTTCCAAGGTTACTGTTGGTAATACACTAAGACGTCATGGTTTGAAATCATGTATGGCACGGAAGGTTCCCCTGCTTAAACCAGCACATGTCAAGGCCCGTCTTAAGTTTGCCAATGACCATTTGGATGATCCAGAGAAGTCATGGGATTAAGTCATGTGGTCAGATGAGACCAAAATAGAACTTTTTGGTCATAATTCCACTAACTGTGTTTGGAAGAAGAAGAATGATGAGTACCATCCCAAGAACACCATCCCTACTGTGAAGCATGGGGGTGGTAGCATCATGCTTTGGGGGTGTTTTTCTGCACATGCGACAGGGCGACTGCACTGTATTAAGGAGAGGATGACCGGGGCCATAATATTGCGAGATTTTGGGGAACAACCTCCTTCCCTCAGTTAGAGCATTAAAGATGGGTCGAGGCTGGGTCTTCCAACATGACAATGACCCGAAGCACACAGCTAGGATAACCAAGGAGTGGCTCTGTAAGAAGCATATCAAGGTTCTGGCGTGGCCTAGCCAGTCTCCAGACCTAAACCCAATAGAGGATCTTTGGAGGGAGCTCAAACTCCATGTTTCTCAGCGACAGCCCTGAAACCTGACTGATCTAGAGAAGATCTGTGTGAGGAGTGGGCCAAAATCCCTTCTGCAGTGTGTGCAAACTTGGTGAAAAAAAACGTTTGACCTCTGTAATTGCAAACAAAGGCTACTGTACAAAATTTTAACATTGATTTTCTCAGGTGTTCAAATACTTATTTGCAGCTCTATCATACTGTCCCATGTGCAGAAAAACACCCCTAAAGCATGATGCTACCACCCCCCATGCTTCACAGTAGGGATGGTGTTCTTGGGATGGTACTCATCATTCTTCTTCTTCCAAACACAGTTAGTGGAATTATGACCAAAAAGTTCTATTTTGGTCTCATCTGACCACATGACTTAATCCCATGACTTCTCTGGATCATCCAAATGGTCATTGGCAAACTTAAGACGGGCCTTGACATGTGCTGGTTTAAGCAGGGGAACCTTCCGTGCCATACATGATTTCAAACCATGACGTCTTAGTGTATTACCAACAGTAACCTTGGAAACGGTGGTCCCAGTTCTTTTCAGGTCATTGACCAGCTCCTCCCGTGTAGTTCTGGGCTGATTTCTCACCTTTCTTAGGATCACTGAGACCCCACGAGGTGAGATCTTGCATGGAGCCCCAGTCTGAGGGAGATTGACAGTTATGTTTAGCTTCTTCCATTTTCTAATGATTGCTCCAACAGTGGACCTTTTTCACCAAGCTGCTTGGCAATTTCCCCGTAGCCCTTTCCAGCCTTGTGGAGGTGTACAATTTAGTCTCTAGTGTCTTTGGACAGCTCTTTGGTCTTGGCCACGTTTGTATGGGGTGGACAGGTGTCTTTATGCATCTAACGACCTCAAACAGGTACATCTAATTTAGGACAAAAAATGGAGTGGAGGTGGACATTTTGAAGGCAGACCAACAGGTCTTTGAGGGTTAGAATTCTAGCTGATAGACAGGTGTTAGTAATACTTATTTGCAGATTTATCATACAAATAAATAGTTAAAAAATCATACATTGTGATTTCTGGATTTTTTTTTAGATTATGTCTCTCACAGTGGACATACACCTACAATGATAATTTCAGACCCCTCCATGATTTCTAAGTGGGAGAACTTGCAAAATAGCAGGGTGTTCAAATACTTATTTTCCTCACTGTATATATGTATATATAAGCAGGGACTTATATGGGGATTAAGTGGACAGCATTGTGATTAGAAGATCCTAAAGGTGGTTTAACCATAAAGATGCAGTAGGTAACCCTTATAAAACTAACTTCCTGTCATATTTGCTGAAACTGACCTTATATTCGAGTAGAACTACATGAAGCTGGCACCACCTAAAGCCTGTAGTGCGAATTGCAAAAATCCACCGCTTGTGTACTGCATTGGAAATGTTACTTGAGTAATAGTATATATGGACCAATTATCCAAACAGTTTGGTAAATCAAGTGTTTCAAGTAGGGACTGGCATGAAAAGAAAAGACTCAAGTAAAGTCCAAGTACCTCAAATTTGTTGTTAATTATTATAATTATCAATGGTTGGTGCCGAGCATTTTGAGGAGGACAATTCAAAAGCAGTGGATGGAGGAGAATGGTAAATAAACAAGGTTTCTGTCAGCATTAGTGCCAAACTTTCCTGCTCATCATGTTGATTATGCCCAAGAAACTGGCCTGTTGTTTAAGTGAGGGGATGGGGAGTACAGGATATGAATTTTGAACCGCTTGCTCTGAAAACCAGAATCAGCCTTGTTAAGCTACAGCGCCTATAAAAAACCTATGTGTCTCCGATCCCCACAGCATAAAGTCAGAGTGCACAATAGAATGTTAACGTAATGCACAAACTACTGAGCTGATCATTTCAGACAGGTGAACTGATTGTTTATTTGAATCAGCTGTGCTGATGCAGAGACCCATCTAAAACATGCATAGAAAGAGTCCAAAGCACTCACTGATTAGGTATAAGACTGTCCACATTGGTGGTTTGAACTCACAACCTTTGGTCCGGAAGGTACATTGGAATCTCAGTGAGGTAGTAGCCAGATGATAATGGGGAGCTTCACAAAAATTAATAGACAACGGGCTGGACTGCATGATAATGCAGAATTTTGAACTTCTGTCAAAAATTTGGTTCAGACAAAATAGTCATGTATTTTCACAAATAACAATAAATTACAAACTTATGTTTAAAGATGCTCTGATTGCAATGGGGGATTTGAAGACACAATCCAAATATTTTTAGAAAAAAAAATCACTTTTTGAGATAAAATTCTGAATTTTTGCAAAGTGACCTCCAAATGTTGTGATTTTTTCCCCCATTAACATCAGATTCAAGATTTAGTTTGGAAGATATATTATTTGTTTAGATTAGATGAGATTAGATTATACTTTATTCATCCCACAGCCTTTTATCCCATTTCCTTATTACAGCAGCAGCATTTTCTACAGTAAGAACAAAAACAAAGAAATACACAAGTAAACATACAACAAGCAAACAGCAGACAGTGAGCAGAAGGTATGGCTGAATGTAAGTGACATCAAATAAAGGTTTCCTAAAATGCAATTGCAATGGTACAGAAAAACAATATTGCAGTGTAAGTGAGTGACGTTAAATTAAATTGAATATGTAATTAAAATAGTTTAGCAAAAGTAGGTAACCATAAATAATATTGAAAAAGTAAGTACTTGTAACTGAAAAAAAAAAAAAAAAAATACAGATAGTAAAGATATCCAGAGTGTGTGGAATAAATGAAACACCGGAACAGAAACTACAACAATATCAGGTAGTGCAGGTGTTGTAGAGTCTGACCGCGGCCGGGATGTAGGACCTGCGGTACCTCTCCTTCTTACACCGTGGGTGTATCAGTCTGCTGCTGAAGGAGCTGCTCAGGGACCCCACAGTGTCATGTAGGGGGTGAGAGGTGTTGTCCATGATGGATGTCAGCTTAGCTAACATCCTTCTCTCCCACACTTTCTCTACGGGGTCCAGAGGAACGTCCAGGACAGAGCTCGCTCTCCTGATCAGTCTATTGAGTCTGCTCCTGTCCCGGTCCGAGCTGCCCCCCCTCCAGCAGACCACAGCATAAAGGATGGCAGAGGCCACCACAGAGTCGTAGAAAGTCCTGAGGAGAGTCCTGCACACTCCGAAGGACCTGAGTCTCCTCAGCAGATGGAGGCGACTCTGGCCCTTCTTGTAGAGTGTATGGTGTTGTCAGTCCAGTTCAGTTTATTGTTTAGGTGAACACCCAGGAATCTGTAGCTCTCCACTACCTCAATGTCCGATCCCTGGATGCTCACCATGAGAAATGGGATGTTTTCCTCCTAAAGTCGACAATCATCTCCTTAGTCTTGCTGGTGTTAAGCTGAAGCTGGTTGAGCTCACACCAGCTGACAAAGTCCCTGATAATCGACCTGTATTCCAGATCGTTCCCCTCAGAAACACAACCAACAACGGCAGTGTCATCGGAGAACTTCTGGATGTGGCAGTGGGTGGTGTTGTGCGAGAAGTCTGAGGTGTAGAGGGTGAAGAGGAAGTACCCTCTATACCCTCACCGTACCCTGAGGGGCACCTGTGCTGCAGTGCACCACGTCAGACACACAGTGATGAAGCCTCACATACTGTGGTCTGTTGGTGAGGTAGTCCGTAGTCCATGCAGCCAGGTGTTGGTCAACTCCGGCACTCTCCATCTTCACTCTGAGCAGCGAAGGCTGGATGGTGTTAAAAGCACTGGAGAAGTCGAAAAACATGATTTTCACAGTGCTCCCGCTGTCCTCCAGGTGGAGCAGCGATCTGTGCAGCAGGTAGATCACTGCGTCGTCCGCCCCTCCCAGGCTGATAAGCAAACTGCATTTAACCTGATCCTCCAGGCTTCATCAGGTGAGAAGTCAAAACAGGCCTGAAGTGGTTTGGCCCTTGGGGGCGCGGCGACACACCACAGAGGTCTTCCACAGGGCTGGGACCTTCTCCAGGCACAGTCCCTGAACACACCACAGAGCTGGTCCTGAGGAGACTTGGGCTGATGCCGTCCGGGCCCGGGGCCTTCCATGCCTTGATCTTCTTCAGTTGACTTCTCACCTGATCATCTGTAATGGAGAAAGGGGTGGGGGGTGACTGGGGTGTGGGGGTGAGAGTCTCTGGAAGGGGGAGGCGGGTGGTGAATGTAAATGAAAATGTGCTGTATTTATATAGCGCTTTTCTAGTCTTTACGACTACTCAAAGCACTTTTACATCATACAGGAAACATTCACCATTCACACACATTCATACACTGTGGCCGAGGCCACCTGCCACCTGCTCATCAGATTACACACTTCACACTCCGATGCACAGCATCGGGGGCAACTTGGGGTTCAGTGTCTTGCCCAAAGACACTTCGACATGGGCCAGGGCCAGGGATTGAACCACCAACCTTCCAATTGGCAGGCAACCACTATACCACTGAGCCACAGCCGCTGAACTGGTGAGCTGGGTGCGGGGGGAGGAGTGGGCTGGTGGGCTTATTGTTGTTGAGGGTCGCTGAAGGTAGCAGGCTGAGGAGGGGAGGGGGGAGGGGGAGTAGGCCAGTTTACACTACTATATGCTGTAAAACGTGTTAATGCACTGTAGGCTAAATTGTTGACCAAAATGTGGGAAGAGATACTGTAGGTTTAACAAGTTTTGCAGTTTTGGCAAAAAGTAGAGTGATGGACTTCAAAATTGCTACTGGGTAAAAGCAGAGGATAGTTTATTTTCCATCGGGGCTACAGTTTGACGTAAGTTGCGACGTTGTAGCATGTATGGTTAATTTGTTATGGATTTGTTAAGTTTCAAATTTTAGAAGGCTGTAGTAGCGCCACTATCAGGATTATTAGAACACAAATCACACTGATTAAGTTTGGCATATTGGACTTAATGCAAAGTTTGGTGAGTTTTCATGCATGGGATCATGAATTTCGCTGCTCGGCCCCTTATTACAGTATTTGAATAAATGTAGTTATTCCACCACTTAGGACATGTCAAAAGACAAAGTCACACATCTCTGTTTATTTTCAAATAGTGGTTCTTTGCAAGACTGTGTGTAAAGCAAACGCATATTGCAACTGTGCTCCCAATTTGGAGAAGTCACATGAGCACCTGCAGGCTTTCACAACTCTGCAGCTCTGATTCTAACCACACAGAAGGGTTGTGTAAAGATCAGTTAGCATGATCCTCCTGGCAACCCAAAAGTAGATTTCATCAATAAGTGATCCCTAAAGTGTCAGTAACTTCTAAAAAATTATGAAACATGTAAATATATAGCACTTTTCTAGTCTTAACAAGTACTCAAAGCACTTTTACATAGTACATACCATTCACACACTCACTGTGGCCAAGGATACACACTCTCACATATTCACACTCCGATGGCGCAGCATTGGGGGATACTCAGGGTTCAGTGTCTTGCCCAAGCACACTTAAACATGTGACTGCAGAGCAGGGATTGAACCATCAACCTTCCACTTCGCAGGCAACCGCTCTACCACTGAGCCACAGCCTCCCCAAACTAAAAAGCTAGTAAACTGTTAAACTGTCCATTGTACCAATGGATGGTATGCACATGAGGCACACTTTTTACTTTTACTTACTTACATGTAGTTGGCAGTTGAAATGTATCTTACACAATGTAATGCAATGTATCTTACACAAGACGCAAAACAGACATTTGCAAGATCAGCCATGGTACAGATGCACATGCACAGTATGCTCAAAGGAACCTCAACAGTGCCCAGGATGCAAAGTGGCACCTCTCCAGACACGGCCAGTCAACAACCCATACTTGGTCCATACAGGGACTCGAATCACAACCCTCCGTTTCTGATGCCAAGTCCCAAGAAACTGAGCTTCTGTCAGCAAACCCTAATGTTAGCTTTGCTGAGGTACAATAATGCTAACCATAACCAACACACAGATATACCTTTCTCTGAGACCGGAGGACTTTGAAAGCCTAGCTGCTGGTCATCATGCGTGGCCCTTCAAATAAAGTGCTGACCTGGTTCATCTTTAACATTGATAAATAACATTCATTGCTGCGACCTCATCAATGAAAAACAAATTGTGAAGAAATGTCAGGTGCCCTCTCAGACACTAAAAAGTTAGCAAAAAGTAAAATTCATGAATATCCTACTTGGGTGAGAGCATTGTTCTCAGACATTACTGTTCAAGTGCCTTATGTTGTGAATAAAGCAACAAGAATATAATAATTTATATAATAATAAAATGTGTAATCTGGTCCTGTCTGGAGCAGATAGCGGAAACAAAGCACACTTCTTACACAAACTACCGCCTTTTTTAAGTAATAACTGCCACTTCCAGTTTTTGTCAACATGTCTTTGGTGAGCAGTATGCCATATAAGGATGAAAGTTAGTTGGCTTTTACACCCATATAAGTTGGAACACTTCTGTTTCCCTGGGTTCAGAGTCTGCTGCTGCTGTCCTATAACCATGATGCTCCAGGTGGCTGTGTTTGGTATCCTCTTCTTCTCTGTCCACAGTTTTACTATACAGGTAAACCTCATCAGACACTTTGCATGCATATGCACAGACAGACACTTACTTTCTCAATTATTAGCTAAATACAACAATTTTATGACACAATTGGAAATGATGTTGGTAAAACCAAGATCAACTTTAAGATTATCTCTCATACATATGAGATAAGGTTGTGATAAAGATGAAGATTGTGAAAGGTGCTATATAAAAGGAAGAGTTCCTGAATGTCTTTATCATAAAGTGGCTGGTGGAACAGGCTTGGATGCTCTGGTATCTTCTATCAGATGGCAGGAGCCTGTACAGGCTGTTTAAGTGGGTGGCTGAGGTCACCCTCAATGCTGGTTGCTTTGCGGGTGAGGCGGGTTTGGTAAATGTCCAGGAGTAAGGGAACTGGGACACCAATGATCCGCCCAGTAACCTTCAATGTGTGTTGCACAGTCTTGCAATTGAAGGCAGCGCAGGATGCTGGACAGGGTGCTCTCAATGGTGGTGGGGAGGGGGTGTGGGTGTCTTGAATTAAAAGTCAAATCACTGACTGAAAACTAAACTCTTTCTGAACTTAGAAGCCAATTTTCACATCTTAAATGATAGTGGATCCACATCGATTCAACTGTATTTAACCAACAGTTACTTTGTGTCTCATTACAGGCTTCCGTTGAAAACCGCGAGGAGAACTCTGGTAAGACTTGGTTACTTTTCAGACAGTAAAATTCTTTAGAAATATAAAGTTGTAAATTGTGTAACTGATACACTGAGTAACAGATTTCTACTCCGCAGGCAACACCATTGAAGATGACGATTTCAGTGTGTCCACGCTGTTGGAGAAGGCCAATGTTAATCTTGGTATGTTCATCTCCACTGCAACTGCTTTATTCATTCCCTTTGGCAACATTATCACTCAAGCAGCAGATACAGTAAGACTTATCTAACCGTACATATAGAAATAATACATAATGCTGGTGTTACAGTACATACCTGAAAGAATTCAGCAGAGACACGGCATTGTAGAAAAAGAGCTTATATCAGACCCAGATTTGAAGGGTTTTTTACACAGTAGTTAAATAAAAATATATAAAATTCAGTTTAATAAGATTAGATTAAAACATTTATCTTGTCATTTCATTTTGCAGGAAAGAACTTGGAAGACCCCCTGGTGTTATTTGGAGACATAGCAGTGCCAACAGGTCTACAGAATGCTGATCCCTGCACAGCACGTGGCTGCCTGTGGCCGAAATCCTCCGATGGCAACGTCTACGTACCCTACCGCATCTCCAACCAGTACTGTGAGTACTGAAGGCTTGGCTTTTACTTTGCTTCTTTATTCGGCAGTAAATAATAGCGTTGTAGTAGTAGTTGTAGTGGAAGTGGTGGTGATGGTGCAGTGGATATGACACATGCCTTTGGTGTGGGAGATCTAGGTTCAAGTCCCATGTGCTACATTAACCAATGTGTGCCTGAGCAAGACAATTAATCCCTAGTTGCTGCAGTGGTGTGTGACCCCTGATATATAGCAACTGTTGCATTAAAGCATCAGCTAAATCACATGTAATGTAATTGTAGTAGCAAAAGCAGTTTTAGATATAATGATAGTATAAATTTAGTAGTAGAAGTAATAGAACTGCAAAGATAAAGTAAAGTAAAAATTCTCTGATTTCAGCTTGATTACTGTGAATATTTTCTAGTTTCTTCTGTGGTTTGTGACAGTAAACTAAATATCTTTGAAATATGCACAAAACTAGACATTTGAGGACTTCATCTTGGGCTTTGGGAAACACTGGTCCACATTTTCACCATTTTCTGAAATTTTAGAGACCAATCGATTAATCAAGAAAATAATCAACAGATTAATTAAAAATGAAAATAATTGTAAGTTTTAGCCCTAAATGGTAGATTTGTACAATAGTAGCAAGAGCAACAGCACTAGTATTGCAATTAGTAGCAGCAGTAGTAGTTGCAGTGGTAGTTGTGGTACCAGCATAGTAGGGTAGTAGTAAAAGTAATGGTATAGTAGTCTACTTGTATAGTAAAAATGCTGAACATCTCCTTTTAATATGAAGGCAGAGTGAATTAGAAGATGACATTAATAAAACCCACTAAACCGATAATGTTGTTGTTGTTTTTTTTCAAGCTACACGAGAGAGACAAATCATCATCGAAAGCCTGCAGTCATTTGCTCAGTCCACTTGCATCCGCTTCACCCCCTTGGCTAACGGACAGAGGGACTTTGTGGACATCCAGTCTCGCGGAGGGTATGGACCACACAATGCACATAGCACATATGCCTGCACAAATACACTCTTAGTTGGTCAAAGATTTGGTTTACTTCTGTCTTTCAGGTGTTTCTCATTTATCGGGCGTCGTGGTAATGGCCAGGTAGTGTCTTTGAGTCGCCAGGGCTGTGTTTTTCTGAATATCATCCAACATGAGATGCTCCACGCCCTGGGCTTCCACCATGAACAGAACCGGTCAGACAGGGATGAGCATGTTCGCATCCTGCTGGAGAACGTCCTTCCTGGTGGGTCTAGTTACAGACTTTCTTTATGTCAAATATAGAAGGAGCTTTAGAAATGCTTTAAGCAAAACAAAAACAACCAACTATGGTCTTACAATTAATAACTGCCCTTTATTACTCAAAGCTTCTAAGTGAAAAATCCATCCATCCATCATCATCCGCTTATTCGGAATCGGGTCGCCGGAACAATAGCTAGTCCTGGGTTTTTGCCAATGCCTTCTCCCAGCTATATATGCCATGGGGCATCTTTACCAGATGCCCAAAACCAACTTAACTGGCTCCATTCCACGCAAAGGAGCAGCGGCTCTTCTCCAAGTTCCTAACAGATGAACTTCTCTTCCTATCCCTAAGGGAGACGCAGCCACCTCCTGGGAAAACCCCCATTTCCGCTGCTTGTACCTGGGATCTGGTTCTTTTGGTCATGACCAAGCCTTCATAACCATACAGTGTTTCCCACAGGTTGAAAATTTACTTGTGGTGGTAGGTGATACATGATGGCTGGGTTCAGAAATAAGCTAGTCAAACAAAGGTTTATTAACTATTTATTGAAAAAAAATACTAAATAACATTACAGATTTAGATTTTTTTTAAAAGACTAGAAGATGATACAGATCAATTTGGATGAAGTTTAGTCTTTGATGTGCTTTGTCAATCAAATCTGGTTGGTTTGTTAAATAAATTTTATGGTCCGGCAAATAAAATCCCTGATTACCTGGGGTTTAAATGTTATATAGGCCTATATTAACAACTTCATGAGAGGGAGGGGCTGAATGCCGCTGGTCTGGGTGCGCTGTAAGAAATTGATTGTGGAAAAAAAAATGTATTCTGAGCGGGTCTTAATCTACCTGGGCGGGGCACCCAAGTAGTACCAATGTATGGGAAACGCTGCCATAATGAGGGTACGAACAAAAATTGACCAGTAGATCGAGACGGTGCAGTAAAGCAAATGCAATGCTGACTCTGCTTCTCCGATTCTCCAGCCAATCCCCCGCTCCATTGTCCTCTCACACGCAAACAAGACCCACATGTACTTGAACTCAATCACTTGGGGTAAAGACACCTTCTTTATTGGTTTCCTGATGAGAACCATTGCCTCAGATGTAGAGGTGCCAATCCTCATCCAAGCTTCTTCACACTCGACTGCAAACCGATCGAGTGAGCGCTGAAGGTCACAGTCCAATAATGCCAACAGGACCACATCATCTGCAAAAAAATAGCGGTGAGCTCATCAAATCACAACCCCTCCCCACCACAACTATGCCTCGATATCTTGTCCAAGAATACCACAAACAGGATTAGTGTCAAAGCGCAGTCCTGGCAGAGGCCAACACAGCTATCGCTTTGGACGTTGGTCCACGTTTCTCTTCAATCTCAGGTTCGACTCTTGGCCAAACCCTCTCCTTTCCAGCGCTTTAGATTAGCCTTTACCAGGGAGGCTGAGAAGTGTCATACCCCTTTAATTGGCACACACTCTGATCTCCCTTTTTGAACAGGGGAACCACCACCTTGATCTGCTACTCCTTAGGCACTGTCCCAGACTTTCACACAATGTTGAAAATGAGTGTCTAAGTGAAAAATGTTGAATGCCATATTGTTGTTGCAGTTATTCAGTAGCAATGAATATAAATTGTTAGCGAGACTTTTAGAATGAGCAACCATGTGTACAGAAAGTGTGACATGTGGTTTACTGCAGATATAACGGTTAAGTTAACCTCTTTACTTATAGCACTTTTTAGTCATTTCTACTGGCAAGCTGTGAAAAAAACATTTGATTAAGCTGTGTGATCGCCTGCAGGAAAGGAGTCCCAATTCACCAAGGTCAATACAAGGAACCTTGGCACCCCCTATGACTACGGCTCTGTCATGCACTATGGAAGGTATAATTCAGTCACTGAACTTAATTATAATGTACTACAACAATGTATTTATGCTATGCTAACTATGAAATCATATAAAACAAATAACACAACTATGCATTTTTAATGGAGGATTTCCCATTTTTCAAGTATTTCTTGAAACAATACTCACATGCGCATATGTATTTTAAACAAGTTACTGGACACTTTGGACACTCTTCATACTGGCCATGAAGAGATGCTCTCCTAATGCAATTGCACTGAAAGAGACAAAATCCTAGACTGGGTAAACCCCAGCCCGGTCTGGAAACCTGCACGTTTAATTCTCCTGCTTCAGTTCACAATTTGGCGGGAACCAATCAAAAAACTGGTTTATTTAGCTGGCGCGCTATTGGCAGGTTTAACACAATGACGATAGAGAAGCGACCAAGCAGCTTCTTGTTTACATTCAACATAGCAGCAACCAAATGCCACTGAAGCCAAAGCGCAGCAATCCATTGGTCTGATTGGTTGAAGGACTAAAAGTACTGTGTTTCTTTGACCCACCGCACAACTTGCCCTCTTACATGGAAATGTGGCACTCTTATACTTTGTCACCTCAGTTCCTGCTTTGCTAACTACTATGGCCACTGGAGGGCAATAACACTATAAATGTAAATATGGGTCGTAACTGCTGCTTGGGCGTTTTTCTGGGGGGAGGTCAGTCTCAAGGAAATACTGTCCATGACAACATTAAGGGGAAATTTTCTACTAAAAGGACAATAACTTTGGTATATACTCCATTGATTTGTCTAAAACTCAGACTGTTGAATAATTCATTTTTACAAAGAACAAGCACTGTGGATTGATTTCTTTTTGTCATTCAACAACACAGTTTAAACCTCTCATCACTCCTGTGTACCATAGGTATTTCTTCACTAAGAACAATCAGCCAACCATCGTTCCTATCCCTGACCCCAATGTAGACGTTGGTAAAGCCAACGAGATGAGTCCTAATGACATCCTTCGTGTGAACCGTCTGTATGAATGCAGTACGTACCTTTTTACCCATATTGCATACCATCTCCCTAACTAAAAAACGTCCTACTTGTTTCTGTATCTGTGGTTTATATTCTCTGAGCTACTTACATTCTCACTTGTCTTTCTACCTGGCTACCTCCTACCAACAGCACTCTCTCATGCTGTCTTTCTACCGGTACTGATACCTTGGAAGATCATACTTATGTTCATGTGCATTGTAGCAGTACCATAAAGAAGTCAAGTGTTTTTTTTTTTTATAGATTTAGCTTTCTTTCTGATTTCAGATTCAGCTGGTTCCAGACGTCACCTGAAACCTGTGCAAAGAAAGCATTTCCTCTAGAAATGAAAGTAAGTTGTGTGTGTTGTGTGTTTCGATGTTTTTTTCAAACTTGCTAGGCACACGCTATCCTCAATATCTATCAATCTAACTTAAGTACAATAATATTAACATTTAGTTGAACCTAGCTGTGAATTCTTGTTTGTCTTCAGTTTTCCTCTTTTTCTGTGTTTCGTAGCTTTTCTTTATGATTGATTCCTATTATCATGCAATATGTTGTTTCTCTGGCATTTTGCCTTTATAGTAGTATAGATACAGACAGGAACCATGAATGTACCTTTATGTGCATGCATGTCTCCTGTGTCTCCTGACACACTCCTGATATACAGTGTATGTTTATTTGTAATTTAGGGCATTATTACATTACATACTTTAGTTAGTGAGAGTTTTTTTTGTATTCCACAAAATATCATACATTTCCCAAACATGTAAACAAACAACAGACCAAATGCATGACAGATCAGATCGAACCAGAAGTTAACAACCGAACATCAAAGAAGGAAATATAAATAGAAAAACAGAAGTGAAAGGAAATACAAATAGATTAAAAAAAACTTATTATACTAGTTACATAGTTAGTAAGAGTTTGTTCTGCAGTGGAAGGTATATAAATTAATAAAAACAATAAGAAAAAGGAAACCTGGGACGAGAGGGGCCTGACATTGAAACAGGGGTGTTGTGATGGTTGTTAACTTTGTGTGTGTGTGTGTGTGTGTGTGTGTGTGTGTGTGTGTGTGTGTGTGTGTGTGTGTATGTGTCTGTGTGTCTGTGTACACATATTCATTCATAGCTTTGAAAAAAATCCTCCTTTTTATTCAACAGGAAATCAAGAGAAAATGAGGCAAAATGATGCAACGTACAAGCAAAACCAGAAATGCATTTTGTGTTTAACAAATGTGCTTTCATTGCGAATTTCATAAAATTAGCTTGCATGCTTACCTAATAAGAAATGAATTGTCCAATGACATCATTGCAAATAACAAAAATACCTACTTTGAGCTTGATTATTTAATTAAAGATGCTTATTCACATCATAACCTCAGCCTGTGTCTGTTTTATTGTGACCTGAGAAGATAGAACTGTTGTACCAGCACTCACCATAAGAAAAGATTTAAGTAAAAAACAAGGTCAACAGAAGTCAGTGAAAAGCCACGTTAACATTTTCCGTCATTCTCACGTTAATGGCCTTCATAAACAGAGCCCAGCGCACACACACTACACACAGGTCATCAAACGTGCTGTACTGTATGTAGTTGATAAGGTTTTTTTCTTGGAATGCCAGACATATGGTTTCACACACACCTGTGCCAATAAGTCACTTTTTAATTCTGAAAAGACCCTATAAAATATTGTACTATCCAATACAATACACAAAAAATAATTCATCATGCCACCTATATTCCATCTATACAAACTAAGTTAAGTCCAACCACCTTTATCATGTTTTTTTAACACAGCATACATGTGTTGGTTTAACATGTTAGGCTAGTATTTGCATGCAACTCATTTGCATCTTGTTGAACTTATATATGTTTGTTGTTAGTTCATTTAATTAATTTCAGTGTATTCTGCATTGGGAAAATACTTTAGTAGAACAAAATTCAACCTTAACATATCAACTCATATAGGTCTGTCAGTTATAGTAATGTTAGTGCTGAATGAACTGATGTCAATCTTGTTGGTTTAATTAGTGTTTTCATAGGACAAGAATGTATTGTATATGAACAAATATGTATACAAAATGACAACATGCAAAATCCATTTTTATTTATGTAACATTAGGCTTTATAAAACATTTTCCTGCAAAAATATCTGCAAAAGGTTCCCCACTCCAAGCCATAAGTGTTAAAGGACATTATTAGGACGTCTGTGGTCAAGCCCTCAAGCACACAAGTCTCTCATAATTGTAAATTACATAACAGCTATACGTTTTTAGTAGAAAACAAATAATGTGGTCGTCTCTCTTATAAAGTTTTGCAAAAGGCAGTGCAATGCTTTTTATGACTATGAATCAGTGTAGAGAGATCATCAGTCTTGAAGTGATTCTGACTTATAAGTGGGATAATTCATTTTTTTCAATTAGCCTACATCCCTCTACTGCCATTACACACCAGTTGTAGCAATGTGCTACTGACTAACTGGGAACAATTTACCACATAACATAATAAGATGTTCCAATATCGGAATAGACTCTGCAAGTACTGACGTTTATGCACCGATCCAATACGTAATTTAGCCAAGAAAGAATCTACTTCAAAATAGTTACATTTTTTTTCTTCTGTCACACTCACTGAATACCTTTATTGGATTTGTGAAAAAAGGAGTTATTGCACATTATGGCAATTTGTAATCATTTAGTAACAGACTGCCTTAGATTGTAAAGTATTCCTTTAATTTTGTCCATGTCTTTTTTGATAAAATCTCAGAGGATGCATCTCAGTCCATTACACTGCACAGGTGTTCCTTTTATTTTGTCCATGTATTTTGGACAAAAACAGGTCTTCCTTTTATTTTGTCTTTTGGAGAAAAACGACAGCACGTACATATGGTTTCATTTATAATTTACAAAAACAGCTGAGGTCAATGAAACAATTCATGTGCTGTACCTGAACACTCATCACACAGCAAACCTGTGATAAATGAATACAGTCCACAGAAAAGAGCAAATATTAAGAACAAATCAAATATAACAGTGACTTTTATTTCTTCATTATATGTATGTGTGTTTGTACAGTATGATGTTAAATGCAACAAGTGTCCCTTTTCCCACCCACAGTGGCATTGAGATGTTTCTATATGACTGATAAACTTGTGAGTTTAGCTGATTCATTAGCTTTCTCAGTACCCAGGAAAATCCATATTTGGGCTCAGGGACACATTTGAACATATATAAAAACCTGGAGTGAAACCTCAGCTGCACAAGTCCACAAAGACGACCCAAGGTGAGTTAAAATGTCTGCAGCAGAATGCAAAGTGTGCACTTTTTCTGTGTGTGAATCCTCAACTGTCTGTATTTTTGGTTCAAACACTGCATATCTTTCCTCTGAGTGGAGACTGTGTCTGATTCCTGTCTCTGTCCTGCAGGTCTGCTAGGATGGCTCGCATGTCTGTTTTCAGATTCTCAGCTCTGGCTCTGCTGCTGCTGTCTGCCTGCTGTTGGGCCGACAATGAGGTAGGACCATAGTGGCAAGGCAAGGCAAAGCAAGGCAGCTTTATTTGTATAGCACATTTCAGCAACAGGGCAATTCAAAGTGCTTTACAAAAAAACTATTAAAATAATAAAAGTTACATTGCAGTACAAGAAACCAAACATTAAAGAGCATTTAAAAACAGTTAAAAGCAGATAAAATAGCAGATTTTAGGCTGCCAGTATGGGACAGTGTATAAGTCGCTGCCCCACACACGCTATCGGAGCACAAAAATTACCCATAACCAAGAGTGGAAGTACTTTACTTATATATTTAGGTATACATTTAGTAAAGTTAGTTATCAGTTTGTGCATGGATAGTCAAAGAGTCAATGTATACTGGGAAAGGCTGCCAAATCTTTAAGATATTTAAAGAACATTGCAAAGATAAACTATTCTTTCCATGTGATACAGAGCAGAGTTTTAATTTTTTAAGCACATTTCTTTAGTACTATTTTGATAATTTCACATAGATGATGATACAGGTTTTATGATATCCGTAACCCTAACATACACAACATTTTAGGTTCCACGATGCTGAATGTGTGTTTCATAATCTCTCTTTTTGTACTTTGCTACTTTAAATCACAGAATTTGGTTATTTGGCTGAAAAATGATTCTTCTGTAAACTTTTAGCTGTCATTTAAAGTCATTTCTTTCCATCTATCTCTAACGTGTTTGTTTCCCCCCCCCTCTAATCCTACACTGAACCTGCAGACAGGTATGTTATATGTTCTTATGATCAGATCTAATGTGCTGTGACTGCTGTATTTCTACACAAAGTGAAATGGTGTTGTTGTTGATGTGCAGAGGATGACTCAGCAGAGCTTTCTGTCTCTGAACTTCTGGAGAGAGCCAACAGTAATCTGAGTGAGTGTGAGCTGCTGCAGCCATGATATTTTCTTCTTCTGTCAGCAGCCCTTCAACATGTTTCTGAGTGTCTGTGTGATGTGTTCCAGTCCGTTCGGACAATGATCCCATCCTGATTGAAGGAGACATCGCCATCGGCAGCGAGGACGAGAGAAACGCCGACCCCTGCACCAGCCGAGGCTGCATGTGGGGCAAATACACTGACGGGAAGGTCTACGTTCCTTATTACCTCACCAACCACTTCTGTAAGTGTCACACACATCTCACACATATGCTCTGTCCATATGCATGCTTCCACATTTAATGCATTTGAGAAAAACATGATTGTTGCCAAAGACAACAAATTATCCTGTAGAGCCAACATCCTGTTTTGTATCTAACTGTTCTCCACTTGTTTTCATAATTCTGAAACCAGATTTTTTCATTTTCACTCGTGCCACAGGAAAATATTGTTTGATGTTCCTGTTTTTATGTGTTAGGCTGCATAGGTAGGGTATGAATTTGGCGTAAACAGCATGACAAATCTTGAAACCTATTTTTTTTACACACTGCTGGAGTAGAATGAAAGTTTAGCTTATAAATCTGCTATATTTTGATTTGATTTGATTATATTTTTATTGTTTGCTGTAATATGTAAAAAGCTAAATGTTGTGTGCTGTGGAGTATTAAGAAACTAAATGGTGTGTGCTGTGGGATGAAAAGAAGCTAAAAGGTGTGTGCATGTGAAATAATTAGAAGCTAAATGTTGTGTGCTGTGGGATATTAATAAACTAAATGTTGTGTGCTGTGGGATATTAATAAACTAAATGTTGTGTGCTGTGGGATATTAATAAACTAAATGTTGTGTGCTGTGGGATATTAATAAACTAAATGTTGTGTGCTGTGGGATATTAATAAACTAAATGATTTGGGCTGTGGGATATTAATAATCTAAAGGATTTGTGCTGTGGTATGGAAATAAGCTAAATGCTGTGTGCTTTTGGATGCTAAGAAGCTAAATGCTGTTTACTGTGGTCCTGGCAGCCGACCGTGAGAAGGCCATTATCATTCGTGGACTGGAGTCCTTCTCTTCCTTCTCCTGCATCCGCTTCAGGCCCACCCAAAGCAATGACCGCGACTGGCTGAGTATCGAGTCCCAGAATGGGTAAGACAGTGTTGTTATAGAAGACTTTGAGTTGGAAGCTTTGCTCACACTGCAGTGTTCTTCAACTCCTCTGTGCTCCTGTCCAGCTGCTACTCCTTCGTTGGCCGTCGTGGTGGGAAGCAGGTGGTGTCTCTGGCCCGGAGTGGATGCCTTTACCATAACACGGTGCAGCACGAGCTGCTCCATGCTCTGGGCTTCAACCATGAACAGACCCGCTCTGACAGGGACAACCACATTAGAGTCATGCTGCAAAACGTTCAGTCTGGTAAGGGAGCTGCTTATTATTCAGACTGTTACAGAGGAAACCCAAAAAACTGCAGAAAAGTACATTCACATAAGACACACTCATAGGATTTGTTTTTTACAAGAAATCATGCAGGCCTAACAATAATATGTAATGTATAAACCTTGTGAGCAAATACACTGATAAATACAACCTCCTATCAAAGTAAACAAAAACTAAATAGAATATAAACGGTGAAAAATATTTTTTATAACTTGAAACCAAATTAAAACTAAAACTTTCAAGGAAAACTAAACTGATGATTCTCAACCATTTTAAATGGAGGAGCCCGGCTGGGGCCACATTTTAGGGGTACCAAATACATTTAGCACAGGTGTTACATACTGTAACTCTAACCCACCAGAGGTTTGGTTCTACAAAAGACTAACGATACACATATAACAATAAACACAAGAATATTTATCTGTCATAATCATCAGTGTTAACCTACATTTTATCTATTACTGCACATTAATAATATTCCCTCTTATAGAGGTGAGGCTAAAATGTATAAAAATATTTGCCACAGTTAGGAGGACCAGACAGGGGTCTAGGCTTAATATTATGGGTGCATTGGCCCCAGAACCAGCTCTGTAGCCAGGATTGGAAAAAACAAAAAAAGAATGAAAAATGAATGTAAACCTTTAGTTTTTTAAACTATAATATTGACTAATGAATTTAAAAGGCGATAGCATCAATTTCCATCAACTCTTGTGACATTGAACATTAAAGTAGCACAATGATTAAACATTTTCCAACAATGTAGTTTTTATGTATATGGGAACTAACCGAAGTCAAAAAAAGTCTAAAATACAATAAAACTTTTAGAACATTATTTCCCACATTACAAACTATTATACCATTGCCTTACAAACAGGCAAGATTGGTGATATTAGACAGTTCTGCTTTTGTTCAACTCATGTGCTGTTAATTCACATGAACCACATTCCACCACTCTTTAAAGAGGGCTAACTGCAAATGGCACTTTCAATTTTCTTAGTGAGCTTAAAAAGTTCTGTAGCTACTTGAAAAAAAGTGGAAAAAGAGTAGGACCTGCTGTAATGTCTGTTTGTAGCCCTGTGCCTTTGAGAGGAAGTTGTACGTAGCATGGCCCCAGCAGCCTGTGTGCTACATGAGAGCTGATCAAAGACTCTGTCCTAACAAGTGGAAAAAATCTCCAGAGCAAGTTTCTCAAATCCTCACAAGGGCTCGTCATGACCATCAGGCTTCATTGCTCCTCAAAAGAGAGATAATTACATCCATCATGTAATCGAAAAACATTATTTCCCTTGTTGTTAAAGAAACTTTTGCGTCATATGTGAAGAATTGAAATGTCTCTTCACATCTTGTTTGCAATATAAGTATGGTGGGTCCCTGGTTCCTCCTAGTGGACAAAAATATCCTGAACATTTTAGTAAATCCCTGATCCTTCACTGATCCTTCATGAAACAGAAGCTCATTGTGTGACTGCACTTCTCTGAACATGAAACCATCAGTACCAAACCACGGACCTCTGCAGATTATTTGGATCTCCAGTGGCTGGACTCCTTTCTGTCTAGAGTCAATGTGAAGTCAAACCAAACAAATGTAACTTTAAATTTAACTTTGTTGTTGTTGTTTTTAGGAATGGAGCACAACTTCAATAAGATTGCCACCCTGAACCAGGGGCACTCCCTACGATTACAACTCTGTCATGCAGTACCACAGGTAAGAACAGCTGGCTTCACTTCTGTGTTGTGTGTGCATAATAATAAGAAGAAGAAGAAGAGGAAGAAGAAAAATAATAATAATAACTTTATTTGTATAGCACCTTTAAAAACTACAGTTTACAAAGTGCTTTTAACAAAACACAAAATCAGTACACATACACATTTGTACATTCCATAATAGACAGTAGATAGGACACTATCAAAGGATAGAAGAAAAATGACAATTCAATTAACCAAATGTAATTACTAGTTGCTAGGGTTAAAAGACAAAGAGAAAGATGATAAAAAAGACCACATCACATAAATGCATGTCTATAAAAATATGTTTTATGAAGTGATTCATTACAAAGATGTCACAAATTCAACGAGCCTTATTCCTTCAGCAGTTCAAAGTACAAAGCCAAGGCACCCCGATGGAGAAGGCACGGTCGCTTCTGGTTTTAAAGCTTTAGTGTGTAACTTTTTGATATAAAAAAATGCCAGTTACAATGAGTTGCTACTAAGCTAACACAATCAGCTCCACACAACTCTCTCTTTATTTCTCAGTGTGACGTTCAGAAAATTGTGGCGTCCGGTGACTTTCTCTCACAGAAACTTAAGTGAAGATAATGACCTCTTCTGAAGAGTCCATCATGTTTTATTAATCCTCCGTGTCCTCCTTGGCTACTACAAACTGCGTGGAGGAGGGCTGGGTGTGGTGTGCGATCACGGAAGGCTTGTATCATTTATCAGGTTCTACCAGATGTCCCTCATTTCTCTGGATATCCGTCAACTTCCTTTTTCTTTGTGTTGGCGTTCTAACTTCTGGTGGATTTCTGAGGACTATGGTTACCTGGTCCTCAGATTTCTGCAGGGTGAATCCAGACAGCTAGCTAGACTACTTGTCCAATCTGAGTTTTCTCTCGCACCACTACAACACGTACACATGTTCCATTAAAACAAGTTCCTTCCCGAGGCTATTTGGCAGAAGCACCGTCATTGTGTCCGGCGCGTCGCATGAACTACCTCTTCAAGGCCAGACTTTGACTATATGTTTTTGATTTTTAGATAGTCTTGAAATGCAGAAAACAGGACTGAACAACTTTATTCACGTGTTTAATGAATGTGAAGTCTGAATCCAAAATGACACCAACAGTAAGTTTCCTAGGATGTGATGTGCTCCCTTCTAACTGCTCCATTTCCTCTTGCAGGACCGCCTTCTCCAAGAACGGCCAGCCCACCATGATCCCCATCCCCGACCCCAACGTGTCCTTCGGCAATGCCAAGGAGATGAGTCGCAACGACATTGCCAGGCTCAACACTCTCTACAAGTGCTGTGAGTGTCCACATGAGCATATTATAAAAAAATAAATATACACACAACATTGAGTTTGGACCTAATCCCCCTCTGTGCTGTTTCACTGTTACAGAAGAAGTGTTTTCAGATGTGCTGACAGACGATCAGAGGCTCCCTGACCAACCAACAGAAGCTGAGGCCCTGAACTCATCAGCACAACAGCCAATGATCATTCTATAAAGTTACTTTGACTTGAATGAAACACTGATTCCCCCGACTCCTTACTGTCTCCATACATGACTTTATATACAAAATTCCTGATTGGGAATGTACCACGATTTTGGGGTCACGTTAGGTATGTTTTCAGTACAACAACAAAAACAAAAGAAAAGGCACAAAATAATCTTCTATTTATTTTGAAAAGCATAAACATTAAGCAGCATATAGGAATTTTTTATTATTTTAATTTACCCCTTATTTAACCATGAGTACTCATTGAGATGTAAAAATCGCTACAGTCCAAAAAAAATCTGTCCTGCAACAGTAGTATAGGTGTCTCCAGGACCACAATTTGCCATGATGACACACGCAAACAGACTATCTAACATTGTAAAATCAATACCAGTGTTGCGGTCACAGCTGGCAAATATGACTATTGAAACCATTAGTGGCAGATTAAAAAAATGTTTTCAGACATATTTTGTAATGTCATGACCAGATTTATGTGAGTGCTAAAATTTTATTTGAGAATGAATATCAGCACTATGGAGACTGTGGAGAGTTGTAGTTGTAGTCTCAGTTACTTCCACATTAATATTACAGTAACCATAAACAGTTGCATATCACTGTTGTTTTTTAAACTCAATAATTTGAGCAACATTTGTAAGTACATTATGAACATACAGTTTACACTGGAGTAGCTGATATTGTCTCTGGACTGATTGGGGATTACAGTTTTTTTTCGATTGCTAAACAACAGTCGTCACAACTGAAGCTACTGTGCAAAACTCTAACTCCAGTCTGCAGTACCAATCTGAGATAAACAGTTCACATCTCTGGCAAAACTCATATCAAGCAACACAACTCTTAAGACACGTCTCAAAACATTCTCAGTGCAGCCAAACACTGAACAACCCTCACTGAGATAACACACACTGCCACTCAGAACACACTGAGACACACACACTGAGATAACACACACTGCCACTCAGAACACACTGAGACACACACACTGAGATAACTGTCACTCAGAACACACTGAGACACACACACTGAGATAACACACACTCTCACTCAGAACACACTGCAAACACCAATACCGAATATACATTTTTTCATCTTTACACTGAAGGATTTAAGTGACTTCACAATAAATATCTTTTAAAGAAAAGAGTGAAATTCTTTCACATGAACATTTTTATTTTATAATATACCAGTTTTTTATGTAACCAAGAAGGAATGAAATTCAGCAGTTGCTTCAATAGATATATAATTTTATTTTGTCTGTGGTAATTTATGTAATGACTGGAAAAAAGGTACATAATACCAAAGAACACTGGATGTCCTGGCTTGCCATGTAGCTGCATTATCTATACAAATGAATATGGTGTTTCCATGGCTTCCACCTCCATTACTTTCTGACAAACAGTGGACTTACTGTTTTTTCACTTTAGTAAAGGTGGTGTTTTTATAGCTGTGTATGTATCCTCATACATTTACCTGGACATATTGGTCTCTTTGCTCTTTTACCTGTTTACTGTTTATCTCGAACAGTACAGTGTATAATTGATTCATTCTTATTTCCAAAAAAAAGTCTTTCTGAGCATTCCCTATATAAAGTGGTGCTCATAAGTTTCATGCCCATGATTAAGTTGACTAAAAAGAGGAATAAAAAAATCATCTTTTGTAAATAGATCTTCATGTCTTAATTAAAAAAAAACCTTTAAAGGACACCAATTTTCTTTGTGAATGAATAATGTATTGAAAATAAATAAAGGTTCTTCCTTAAAATACAGGGGGCATAAGTATACACAGCCCTATGTTGAATTCCCATAGAGGCAGGCAGATTTGTATTATTAAAGGCCAGTTATTTCATAGATCCAGGATATTATGCATCCTGATAAAGTTCCCTTGGCCTTTGGAATTAAAATAGCCCCCCATCATCACATATCCTTTACCATACCTAGAGATTGGCATGTAATACTTTCCATAAAATCATCTCTCAATGCAAATCAAACAAGCTATTAGTCTAACTGAAATAAAACCATGCCAATCTCTATGTATGGTGAAGAACATTATACATCATATTAGATTTTGGATATCATAATATGGTAATATGGCAATATGACACAATGTGTTGTACATTCCTAGTTTTAAAGGCTGCTTTACAGTAAAGTGATGTCTCATTCTAGCTATTCCTTCATTTTCCTTGACCCACTGCGATATTGATATCAAAGTATACTGTATATATCAATTAATATACTGACACATATGTTGATATATAAGGCATGTCATGGGGGAATTGTTGGGTCTCTGTAAATTACAGTTGTAGTGTGGTCTAGACCTAGTCTATATGTAAAGTGTCCTGAGATAACTTCTGTTTTTATTTGATAATATAAATAAAATTGAATTGAATTGAATTGAATGTTAGTTGTGGGTGGAATGAACAGTCTCCACTGCACATTTGAATGCCTGGCCTTGTCACAGTTCCCCACTGTGGGTAGGTTCATACTGACAGCAGTGTGCTGAATGTCCCACACTGATAAGAGCAGAGGCGTGTGTTTTTTTCTGTCTCTCCGATAGAGTGACAGATGTTTCAAACTCAGACTCTGTTAGCTGTCAAACATAACATTTAAGTGCGTGGGAAGATAACGAGAAATGCTGGAGAGGACATTTTATATGAATCAGGACATAACAGGATTTTAGAAAGACTCATGGCACAAGTTTCCTAAATGTCCTCAAAGCAACCCCAGTGCCATTAGAAAAGTCTCTAAAATCTATTGATTATTACAGTGGTAGAAGAAGTATTCAGATTATTTTCTTAAAGGTCCCATGACATGGTGTTCGTTGGATGCTTTTATGTTGACCTAAGTGGTCCCCTAATACTGTATCTGAAGTCTCTTTTATATAGACCTTAGTGGTCCCCTAATACTGTATCTGAAGTCTCTTTTATATAGACCTTAGTGGTCCCTAATACTGTATCTGAAGTCTCTTTTATATAGACCTTAGTGGTCCCTAATACTGTATCTGAAGTCTCTTTTATATAGACCTTAGTGGTCCCCTAATACTGTATCTGAAGTCTCTTTTATATAGACCTTAGTGGTCCCCTAATACTGTATCTGAAGTCTCTTTTATATAGACCTTAGTGGTCCCATAATACTGTATCTGAAGTCTCTTTTATATAGACCTTAGTGGTCCCCTAATACTGTATCTGAAGTCTCTTTTATAAAGACCTTAGTGGTCCCCTAATACTGTATCTGAAGTCTCTTTTATATAGACCTTAGTGGTCCCCTAATACTGTATCTGAAGACTCTTTTATATAGACCTTAGTGGTCCCCTAATACTGTATCTGAAGTCTCTTTTATATAGACCTTAGTGGTCCCCTAATACTGTATCTGAAGTCTCTTTTATAAAGACCTTAGTGGTCCCCTAATACTGTATCTGAAGTCTCTTTTATAAAGACCTTAGTGGTCCCCTAATACTGTATCTGAAGTCTCTTTCCCAAAATTCTGCCTCAGTGTAGAATTACAGCCACTAGAGCCAGTCTCACAATGAGCTTTCCTTAGGATGGGCCATTTCTGTGTCTGTAGCTATTGAGGAGGAGAGGGGGGGACAGAGCAGGATACCCAGGGCTCGGTTTACACCTTTCACCATTTCTAGCCACTGGGGGACCATAGGCAGGCTGGGGGAACTCATATTAATGTTAAAAACCTTTAAGTAAAAGTATTTATACCACACTGTTAAAAGAAACTCTGTTACAAGTAAAAGTCCTGCATTTAAAATGACACTGAAGCAAAAGTATGTAAGCATCATAAGGAGAATGATCTTAAATTATTAAAAGGAAATTCCTCACATTTTAGGAAATGGAAACAATCCAAAAAGTTGTGTCAATCAACAAAGTCATTATTTGTCTTTCAGCTGGACTTGTAGTCTGTTGCTGAATATCAGTGGGTAGTTCATTTAAAAAGAAAAATTGTATTTCATTTTATTTAAATTTGATCCTACACCACAAGCTTCAAAGCCTTTTTCCACACTGTATTGTGTAAACTCCTCCTCGGCAGCCCATAGCCACCACTGAGGTCAGGTTCTTGGTTATTCAATCTGTGAACAAACTAAATTCTGACTTCTTTTGTGACATGCTTTTTTTAAGGAATTATTTTGGGCATTTTGGGCCTTGGTAGGATAGCTGAATTCCTAAAAAGAGGAGAGAGAGGGGGGAATGTCATGCAGCAAAGTGCTGCAGGTTACAATCAAACCCCTGGCTGCTGCATTGAGGACTTTGCCTCTGTACACAGGGCCCATGCTCAACCAGGCAAGCTACCCGGGCGCCCCATACTATGACTTTTTGATCACTTTTTTCAACATACTATAACTTTATAATATCATATTATATCACTGTTTTTGGACAATTCCGTCTTACCTTTCAAAACAACTTTAAATATTCCACTTTTTTTCACATAATTGGTGTTTTGTTCAACTCGTCAATGAAATTAACACCATTCCTACCTTTCTCCTTCTAACATAGTTAAGTTTGCAACCCAATCCAATATCCCAAGAAGGGGAATGAGCACACCACAAATCCTACACCAGGAGTAGGGTTCGAACCCACATGGACATACACCCATTGGAGTATAAGTCCAACACCTTAACCACCCAGCCATCCTGGTATTGACTGATTTTGGACTAAAACAGTTGAACAGATTTAATAAACCACAGCAGTAATTGTAGCCACTGCATTTTGAGTGCAAACCCTACCCTAATATTGTTATTTCGTTACACACTGACACTTATATAGGAAGGATGTTTATGGCCTAAAATATACCTTTTGTAATTACACGTGCATTATTACTTGAAGATACCCAACAGTTTGGTAAAGATCCTTTTGTGTTTCCACATGACAATGTCCCCATGCACAAAGAATGAAGTGTTTCTTTACATGTAGAAAAAAAATCTACTTCTGAAGCTTAATAAAGTCTTCAAAAAGCCTCTTGGATCAGCTGGAAAATGCTTTGTCACAAAGCTGAAAACATAGCTGTTTTTAACTATGGTGCTGTTGCTGTCTAACCGAAGCACTTACTGTTACCAATAGTGGGGTTCAACCCCGCATAGGTAATTGCCCATTACATCTAACGGCATATCCACACTTCTATTGTTGCTGGACATTGGACTTAATTCAGCAAAGCTTGTTCGGTCACAAATATTCACTCTGTGTCTTATTCACTTCCACTAAAGTCCTAACTACAGACTGCAATCTCTAGCCAATATAACACCCTTATTCACCTTTAACCAAGCAGACACGCTAGTTCAACAAATCGTTTGGAAATTAGGATTATAATGTAATTAGGATTAATTCTAGAGCATGTTTTATTAATATTAACCTAAATCTCAGAATGTACATAAACCAAATAGCAGGAGGAATCCAAATTTATTCTTTTTATATTAAATTTATTATTCACAAATAGATTACCAGGAGTGGGGTTCGAACCCACGTGGGCATACACCCATTGGATCTTAAGTCCAACGCCTTAACCACTCGGCCATCCTGGTACAGTTAACAACCAGATAGTTCAGTGAAAACTGTAAATTGTAATGTAATTGTAAATTACAGTTATGGACAACTTTACAGGCAGGGTTGGTAATGTTGACAAATTGGCTCCGTCTAACCCCCCCACCCCCATAGCCTTGTCCATAGCCTTTATTGAATTGCATTAGAGATAAACTATTTTTTGTAGTTGCACAGAAAATGGCATGCATGCGCGCACACACACACACACACACACACCCCCGACAGATGCAATGTTTCCCACATGTTGCAAGGACTCAAGATTTTCCATTAACAGTGATAAAGGTGTACGGATCACTTTGTACAATGTGTTATATCATGTTGTTTATTAATTATTGGTCTACGTGACCAGTATAAAAACTCTCACTTGGTAACTGTGAGACACTCATCATTTCCGACATTCAGGTAACAACCCCGTCTGCACACTTCATCATTCATACACACTGTGCCAGGGACTTTGGCATCATTTAAAGCCGGAGTCTGCATGGGACATTGCCATTTTGCATTCAGAGTAATACGGATTATATATTTATGATGATGACATGCTTTTAAAAAACTCACTTTTATTTGGTGTACTTCCTCAGTGTGAATTATGTTTTCACTTCATCTCCTTCATCCTTTCTGGTTCTGTCAGGTCTGTTGCAACCATGTTGGTTTTCTCCTGGTCTCTCGTCGCCCTGCTGCTGGTGTCCTCTTCCTGGGCAGAGGTAAAATATCCCAGAAACCCCCTCATCTCACTGACATAACATGAAGGCATGCATGCAAACATGCCAATCAGAAATCAATATTATAAATGTTAATATGGAAAAAGGAGACACATTCCAAAAAACAATTTACAAAACTTGTATGTGATTTGAAATATATATATATATATATTTCTACAACAAGGTAAAGTACTTTTATATAAAACATTAAAGAGCATTTAAAAACTTTTTTTTTTAAAGCAAGCAAACTTTGAGTAAAACATGTATAAAATATATATAAAATATAGGGGAAACACCATCTAAATTAAGAATTTCAATTTGTTTTTTTCTTTCTGTGGCCTGGCAAAGTTCAATCACTTTGTAAAAATGAGCTACTCTCTCTGAAAGCCAGAAAACCAAATTTGTGAGGTTACATCACATCACATTACATTTCATTTAGCTGACGCTTTTCTCCAAAGCGACTTCCTGTAAGTGTATTCAACCGTGAAGGTACAAACTCAGAACAGAAAGAATCACAAAGCTTAGCTTCAAATAAGCCAAAACTACAAAGTGCCACATGAAAAGGACAATATGTAAGAGCAAATTTGGTTTGTAACCATCATCTTCTTAGTCAAGTGAAGCCGGAATAGGGTGTGTTTTTAGTGTGGAGCTGATTCACAGACAGTGAATGGGAGACTGACTTTTTAATACCCAAACAACTTAATTCTATTGTTAATTCCATGTACTAATAACTTCTCAGCGTGTAGAACATCCCCAACCTTTCCCAATATATTACAGACTTTAGGCAGTGACTGTTAAAGGTACAGCCATGTTGTTCAAGAAACATTCCAATAGTTTCCTGATTCCCCACGGGGGAACGACTGCTTTGCCATATACCCACTACTACGGTTTCTGGAACACCGTAGCCGGCCTTCAACCATCACTGCTTTAACTCAAAGTTCACGTTCACTAATATGTCTGGACTGTCTTAGACCATGGGCGTCGTACTTTTTAAATCTTAAAAGGTAAATATTGGCATGTCAAATGGATATTGGGAAATTCGTTTGAAAATGTCAAGCTATAAATTGCCTTGGGTAGATTTAAGCCTGACATTGATACAGATTGAGGTTCAAGTTTAAAGCTACTGTATAGAGAAAATTTGCAACAATACATGGAAATGACATCAAACTAATGCTGCACAGCACCAAAACAGCAGTACATACGGTGGCTTGAGAAAGTTCACACACCCAGGCTAAAGTTGATTAAAAAGAGGAATTTCCATAAAACATAAGATCATCTCTCAATGCAAATCAAACCAGAAATTAAGCTAACTGAAATAATACCATGCCATCTCTATGTATCAATTGCATTTATTTACAATACATTATTCATTCACAAAGAAAATTGGTGTCCTTAAAAGGTTGAATTTTTCTAATTTCTTTTAATTAAGGCATTAAGATCAATGTCCAAAAGATGTTTTTTTTATTCCTCTTTTTAATCAACTTTAGCATGGGTGTGTAAACTTTCTCAAGCCACTGTAGCAAGCACAGCTGATTGTTTTCTGTCTTTGTGACCGAGCTTCCATAACATTTTGCTCTTCTTTTCCATGTCACTGTGGACGACTACAGGAAGGTAAGAATGAAATGAAAGCCCCTCTTTATCCAGCTTTAAAGAAAAACTGCCCACGAGGAGAATTATGTTACATATTCTCTACACCTGGCTGGTTTATACTCTCATTTATGTTTAGGTGTGATAATAGTAACAGTATTATTATTGACATGGCACAGGGAAGGATGGCAGGGACACCCTTTCAGCCAACAGAATAACTACATCTGACTGTATGTCCCTAATAAACAGGCCCCCTCCTTATGTTTCCCACAACAAGCCAGCTCCATCCACCAAGGTATGGGGGTGACCCAAAGCTGGACAGATCATTCGAAAAATGAAAAAATTGGAAGCATGAATTAAATTTCATATCATTAACTACAAAAGGAAACAATAACGCGGGTGGCCGGGCCCTGACCGTGCTCCACTGCCAGTGGATATAATGATATATATATCATTATTTTATATATATATATATATATATATATATATATATATATATATATATAGAGAGAGAGAGAGAGAGAGATATTTTTTTGCTCCATAGTGGATATAATGATATATATATCATTATTTTATATATATATATATATATATATATATATAATATATATATAGAGAGAGAGAGAGAGAGAGAGAGAGAGAGAGTAGCAGTAGCGTTTTTTTAATCATTTTTTTTGAATCCATGTTAGTTTTTTTTATTTATTTCCTTATATATTTATTTATGCCCTATGCTCCCCCTTAGATCTCCAGTTCTCTCTTACTCATCTCACCTTTAACCGAGTAGACACGCTAGTTCAACAAATTGGAAATTGGAAATTGAGGATTAATTCTAGAGCATGTTTTATTAATATTAACCTAAATCTCAGAATGTACATAAACCAAATAGAAGGAGGAATCCAAATTTATTCACAAATAGATTACCAGGAGTGGGGTTCGAACCCACGTGGGTATACACCCATTGGATCTTAAGTCCAACGCCTTAACCACTCGGCCATCCTGGTACAGGTAACATCTAGACAGTTCAGTTAAAAGTGTAAATTGTAATGTAATTGTAAATTCCAGTTGTAGACAACTTTACAGGCAGGGTTGGTAATGTTGACAAGTTGGCAAGATTTGAAAGTAGTGTCTCCTCTGACTTATTAAAAATAAGGAATCTTTTTGTGCAGATGTTGCTACCCTTCAGGAAGACTTTTCAAAGGAGCTGCCGGTCGGTCAACTGCTGGAGAGAGCCAACAGAGACCGCAGTAAGTCCAGCCTTTCCTTAGCCTAACTATTTTATTTTTAACCTTAAGCAGACCCTAACCACGTTGTAGTGGCCATATTCTATTTTAATTAAAAAATACAGTCACTGAATGCAAGAGAGAGAGAGAGTTATATGTATGAATAGGCCTATGTGTATGTATTTGTTATACTTCACTTACATGCTCTTAACAATATACTTACATTAGATCGTTTTTTAATTTGGGTTTTGTCTTTTCATCAGACTACAGCATAGAAAATCTGTTTAGAAATATTGGAAATATTAGACGGGATTGAACAACATTATGTAATTCTGCTAAAAAAACATCACATTCATGATTAGTTTCACTTGTTTTCATTTTAAACAAATTGTATTGTATAGGCTATCTGAATACAATACATACTTTCTAAAAGCTCAGTCTGCCACTTTTTTTTAAAAACAACTCCAATGCTGGTTCCATGGTATCAGAATATTGGATAGTCGTCATGGAAACATAAATTGGGCATGTGACAATGGCTGGGAAAGTTAGCAGAACAGGCAGCCAAGTGATCAGATTGACAGTACCCAAGCCCATGGATTGGGGGACAGTGGGGGGGGCAATCATATTTCAGGGTTGGCAGGTGCCAACCCATGCCCCTGCTGTACACCAAATGAATAATTTCCAACCTGCTGTGTATTTGAAACTCACACCTGCGTTGGTGTTGCAGCCCCTGACCTTGACGAGCCCACCCTGATTGGAGGAGACATTGCTGTGAAGCCAGGGGCCGACAGAAACGCTGACCCCTGCACCTCCAGAGGCTGCCTGTGGCTAAAGAATGCCGATGGGAATGTCTACATTCCCTACTTCATTGCCAACCACTACTGTAAGCATCCATTGGTTTTGTTAAGATTTATTCTTGTAGATACATTTTACTTCATAGACACAGTCACAGCTAATTTAGATGGAATTCCCTGTTAATATTTTGATTTTCATACAACCCTGTGAGACTGATTCTTTGTTATTACTTAAGTTACATGCACCTTATGCGTGTAATCGGAAACAGTGAGTTACCCTTTAGAAACTAACCTGAGTGTGTAAAATCTATAAATCCAAGATTTTTAATCCAGTATATGATTGTTGAATGCACATTACAATTTGTCCTGCCAGCCTCCCGTGAAGTGGCCATCATCACTCGTGGACTGGAGTCTTTCTCTTCAGTTTCCTGCATCCGTTTCAGACCCTACCAGAATGGTGATCATGAGTGGCTGAGCATCGAGTCCAGGAACGGGTAAGGGTCCGGCTGTAGGTTCACAACTCAACGGTAGGCTTCAACCAGCGTTGTGTACATGGATAAAACCTCTGTCTAGAAGCCTCTGTTGTAAAAGTTGCCTATTGCAGCTTTAAAGCATCTCAGTCCTCCCTTTCATTCACTTATAATGAAACACAGATTACTTTAAGTTCCGTTAACTACAGAAAGTGCATGCTTTGAGATGAGTACTTAACCGGACTTAGTCTGGATCAACGGAAGTACATGTCCATGCGCCAGATGTCCCTCACCTTCCGTTCTCTGTGTGTTGCTGTTCTCAAACTCTGTTAGCTTCGGGAAACAACAGCAAACTTCAACTAGCAAGCTACACGCTGAAAATGTTAAAGGTCCCATGGCATGAAAATGTCACTTTATGAGGTTTTTTAACATTAATATGAGTTCCCACAGCCTGCCTATGGTCCCTGGATATCCTGCTCTGATAGGCCGATCTGGAATCACACCCAACCCCCCCTCTCTCCTCCTCAATAGCATTTAAAGCTACAGACACATAAATAGCACATCCTAAGGAAAGCTCATTGTGGGACTGGCTCTAGTGGCTGTAATTCTGCACCGAGGCTGAATTTCGGGAAAGAGACTTTAAATACAGTATTAGGGGACCACTAAGGTCTATATAAAAGAGACTTCAGATACAGTATTAGGGGACCACTAAGGTCTATATAAAAGAGACTTCAGATACAGTATTAGGGGACCACTAAGGTCTTTATAAAAAGAGACTTCAGATACAGTATTAGGGGACCACTAAGGTCTATATGAAAGAGTCTTCAGATACAGTATTAGGGGACCACTAAGGTCTATATAAAAGAGACTTCAGATACAGTATTAGGGGACCACTAAGGTCTATATGAAAGAAACTTCAGATGCAGTATTAGGGGACCACTAAGGTCTATATAAAAGAGTCTTCAGATACAGTATTAGGGGACCACTAAGGTCTATATAAAAGAGACTTCAGATACAGTATTAGGGGACCACTAAGGTCTATATAAAAGAGACTTCAGATACAGTATTAGGGGACCACTAAGGTCTATATAAAAGAGACTTCAGATACAGTATTAGGGGACCACTAAGGTCTACATAAAAGAGACTTCAGATATAGTATTAGGGGACCACTAAGGTCTATATAAAAGAGACTTCAGATACAGTATTAGGGGACCACTAAGGTCTATATAAAAGCATCCAAAAAGCACCATGTCATAGGACCTTTGAGTTTTGAAGAAAAATTGGATCGTGAAATAAGGCAACAAGATAGGTCTGACAATGCAAGAGTGACGTTTGCTTGACCAAAACCATTTTAAGCAGCCACTGATAGTGACCAGTGACTAGTAGAAAAAGCAGGACCAACAGAATATTCATGTTTGAATAACAGAGATCTGACAGAATTCAGGGCACACTTACACTGTTGTTCTGTGAGGAATGTAGCAGCTCTTCCCTTTACACTTCCACATGGTAATGTCTTGTATGATTTCTAAAACTGCTGTATGTCTATGTGTCGCCAGCTGCTACTCCTACGTGGGTCGTCAGGGTGGTGCTCAGACTGTGTCTCTGGCCCGTAGTGGATGTCTGTACCACAGCACCGTACAGCACGAGCTGCTCCACGCCCTCGGCTTCAACCATGAACAGACCCGCTCGGACAGGGACAACCACATCAAGGTGTACTGGGAAAACATCCAGGATGGTTAGAACGTTTCTTCATCTATTACATGACTTGTTGTTAGTCTCTCTTAAAATAATAATTTATACTTTATTACTCCCGCAAGGGGAATTACAATGTTCTTAGAGGCAGAGCTGCTGTAGATGTGTATTAATAAAGTGACTGTACATGAAACTTACTTACTCATGAGAGTGTATTAAGTGTTAAGTTACTCACTCTGTTTTTAAGAGCCACCATCTAGTGGCCATAAGTAGAACTGCAAGTTAAAGCATTTCAGTATGGGCTTCATTATTCAGCTGTGAGAGCTGATTATTACAATATTTATTTGGCATTCTGCAAAACTCCTGGTTCTTTTCAATCATCCCCTGAGCAAATGTTTGTGGTTAACTATTAAATGTAAATGTCTGTGAAATTACATGTATATTTGCTCTCATCTTCGCAGGAATGGCGTACAACTTCGACATAATCAACACTCTGAACCAGGGAACTCCTTATGACTACAACTCTGTCATGCAGTATGAGAAGTATGGATAACTTTATTTTTTATTCATATTTTTATTTATCTTTCACTTCCATTTTTATTGCATATAAGTACTTGCTATCAGTGCCGGTGTTTTTCTCACTTTTTCTTTGTAACTTTCTGACAGTTATTATCACACGGGTAGCTTTTGCTCTTATATGAGCTACTGCTTCGAGTAGCAGGACAAACTGGAGGCTCAGCTAAGTCAGACACTTACTGGGTGACTTTAGGGAATTCTACTGTCTGTATAGATGGCCTGTACAAGAGCTTGTGTTGACAGTGACTCTGGAGGAGCAGTATAACCAACCTGAATCTGCTTTTAAACCATTAACACATGACACATCAAAGAACTAAAGTCAACACAAGTATTAGGGTCTGTTTCCCTCCAGGTCATCAAACCCAAGCTCAACCCACTTTGCATTGTGGTATCTGTGATTCTCCAGGTATGCCTTCTCCAAGAACAACCAACCCACCATGATGCCCATTCCCAACCCTAACGTATCCTTCGGCCAGGCCACCCAGATGAGCAGGAATGACATTGATAGGCTGAACAGGCTGTACAAATGCTGTAAGTATTCTGTGGCTTAGCAGGATGGAAGGCAGAGTACAACAACATTATAGAATGTGATGTGTAATTTGGGGGCAAGGTGGAGGCTGGGGGTGTGGCCTTGACCAACTGCCATTTTGCTCATTTGAAAGCCATGATGTCTCTCTCTCATGGGTGGGCCAAATTCTCTTGGCGGGCAAAGCAGAAAAAGGGGAGGTAATTAAAAGCAGAAAAACCCATCTCGCAAATGTATATGTCTCTACAGTCATCTCAACCATCAAATACAGCAACAGGAAATAATAGGAAGTAATATATGAAGAATGTTTTGCGGTGGTAGTGAATTCTTAACCCTTGTGTTGTCCTCGGGTCAAATTGACCCATTTCTAAATGTTTTATATCAGAAATATGAATTTCTTTCAACCAAATTGCCCAAAAATAACATGGATGATTCCATGCAACATTCTTCAGGTAAAATTAATGATTACTTTAATTGAATTTTTTGGGTGTTTTATTTTTAATGGTTTCAAAACAGTATCCTGACTAAACTTTGACATACACCCATCTGTGATCCACTCAACATCCTCTGATCTTAGTTAGTCAAAATAATACATAATTTCTGCCTTTTTAACTGAAAACACATGTATAATTTGATACAAATGAGGTTTGTTGACCATGAATTCCAAGAATAAGTGTAAAACCTATAATTAAACCAACTCAGGTGTTGAAAAATTTACTTTTTCTGTTGTGTTTTGTCCGTCGGTACCAATTGATCACATTTGAGCATTGTTCTTCTGAAAAGTCTCCGTTATTGACATGCACTTCTTCTACAGGATCTGCACGTGACCTTTGACCTGGCGCCCTGATGACATCAGAGCGTGGTGATGAAGCAGATTAAGGTTGTTTGGGTGGATGGCAGTTTGGGTTGTCCTGTAACAATAAATCTGTAATCTTCATAACAACACTGCTTGCTGCTGGACTATTTCATGACAATGGCAAAGACCATATATTAGGCACTGTGTAGATTCTGGGTGGATGTTAATGAGACACATTTTATATTATCTGCAATTTTATTTTTATATCACATTAAAAAATAATCAATTATCACAGTTGGTAAGTAGTTTGATGGCTTCTGATCTGAAAAAAAAGTAAGTTCCCTTGCAGTATTACAATCCTATTCTAATCCTTTCCTTTCATTTGATTCTGAATCAGAAACCATAGGAATAGTTAGACATTTTGGAAAATATGCTTATTCTATTTATATCTATTCTATTTCTATTTTGTGGTAAAAAAATGAATAAGCACACCAGCTGGTTAGCTTAGCACAAAGACTGGAAATGGGTTAGCCTCTTAGCATTCTGCCCCTCACCCCCAGTTTTTTTATTTTTAGTGAGGTAGGGGTTAGGGAAAGGGGGTGTTCAAAGGTCAACAGATCAACAGAAGAACATAGAAATGTAATGAAGAACATCGTCTAAAAGACACATTTGAGGCTCAGCACTGTGTGTCAAGTTTCTTATATATAATAATTCCTAAAAAATAATAATGTCTTCGGGTCAAATTGACCTGTTTTCTTATATCAATCTTTTTAACTACCTCATTGTAATTACCCAAAATAACATGATTGATCACACACACTCTTTGGCAAGTTCAAATCTCTACTTTCATTAATTTTGGGGCGTCTTATTCAATTTTATAGCATTTGAAAAGAAATTAAAGTGGTTTTGAAATAGTATTGAGTAAAAGTTGACATATTTCAGTCTGTGATTATCCATCAACATACGTTCCTTTAATTTTAGTAAAAATAATTGCTGCTTTTCCAACTCAAACATTAGGCCTAATTTCCTATAAATGAGGTTTATTGACCATAAATTCCAAAAATAACTGTATAGCTAAAGTTAATAAGTTAGTGTTATGTAGTGTTAAAAACCTTGAAGAAAAAGGGACAAAAATGTAAGAAAAAATTAAAAACATTGATAAAAAGCATCAATAAAAGTGTTAACTTTCAATTTTGACGGGAAGACAACACAAGGGTTAAGGCCTCAAGTAGATCAATAGAATACATAAAGACACCAAGACTTTGAGAAAGACCACAGAAACATCCATGCGTTGATTTGATATCCAAAACCTTTGACATTTAGAGATTTCTGTTAGAATGGTATTTTTTAGATGGTTTTAGAATCAAAGTCAATTTATTGGTATCGAGACCACTGCAGCTACTTTGGGGACTAACATCCCACATTAAAAACTCTTATTGAATCCCAACACATTCTCACACCCAGTGAGTAAAATACGGACCCTTTGGTGTTGTTATTGAGGCTAAAAGTCTCTTGTGTGTAGTGATACTAACAAACTGATTGTGAATTGTAATTTCCCCACCGGGGATCAATCAAAAGTATTAATTAATATCTAAACGTGCTGGATCGAGACTATTAGCATTGCTTTTGACGCAGTTGGGTTAAGAAAAAGATGGTGGGTGGGCTTATAAAAAGGTACAATTCATGGACACGTGGGACAAGAACAGGACAGCTGGGTTTAGGAAAAGATAAGATAATACTACCAGCTACCGTTGCCGCTCTTAATGCTACACGTGTTCTACACACACACTGAAGGGTGCTTTTTGGGTCATATCTGACACTAAGAGCCACAAGCATCCGTATTTCATGAGTTCGGAGTGAGAACGGGTTGTACATTCACGAGAGTCTCAATTTTCCAGTCAGACCCAATTTATACAACTCCAAGACTGTTCAGGGACACCAGTATGCAGAAATACTCAAATACACCATTACATTTTAAAATAGGAAGAAGTAAAACATTTTGTGCTACATGTTTTCATATTACCTCATTTAAAACATGAGTAAATAGCTCAGGAGCACCCAGACACTATTTCTCAGGCAGCGCAGTTAGGGCTTTAAGAATTACACGGCTTCTTGTTTGCGCAGGTTGAGCAGCCGCAAAAGATGCGCAATGCTTTTGTGAATTTTCCTGTCCTCTAAATATCTTCTTAAAAAGGTCCCATGGCATGAAAATTTTCCTTTATGAGTTTTTTTAACGTTAATATGCGTCAGTGGCTAGAAATGGTGATAGGTGTAAACCGAGCCCTGGGTATCCTGCTCTGTCTTTAAGAAAATGAAAGCTCAGGTGGGCCGATCTGGAATCTTGCCCCTTATGAGGTCATAAGGGGCAATGTTACTCTGCTTTGCCCGCCCAGAGAATTTGGCCCCCCCATGAGACATCATGGCTTTCAAACAAGCAAAGTGGCAGTTGGTCAAGGCCACACCCCTACCCTCCACCGTTTTGGATTGTATCTAGCTCTATTTTTTATTTTAACTGTAAACCACTGCAACTTTGTTTGGAAAGATGCTTTATAATGAAAGTTATTTTTATATATGTAATAGTGTCCACCACCACCACCGACAGAAGTCTCCCTCGTCACAGGACGAATATTTAGCATTTTAATAACTAACTTGGAAAGTTCACCATTTCAAATTATCGTTATTTCATGAATCAAAATGTCACCTGAGTACATTTCTCTGTTTTCATCTTCAGATAAAAACATGAAATATGACTAATATAAGCCTGCTTTATGACATTCAGAAAGTCGATTTATTGATCAGAAGATGATTTCCTTTGAGAATAACGTTATATTACTTTGATAGATCATTTCTTTCCTTGAAAGTTAATCACAACTCTCATTTCCATTCCCAAAGTATATCTCAGTCCTGTTTGTAAGCGTCCATCAGTATCAGGGGGATGTGAGTCGGTCCTCCACTTTATCAGCGGTCAGGTTGAACTGGCAGGCTCTCAGGGCTTCTATCAGCTGCGCTGTTCGGGCCTCGGCTCCTCGACTCTTCCTCCACTCCTTCAGCAGCTCCCTCGTTGTCTCCTCCAGCTCTGTGGGATGCCTCTTGGAGATGGAGTCCAGCTTCACGTCATTCAAACCCAGCCTACGGCCCAGTTTGCGCCAAGACCTTCCCAGATGCTCGGCAATCACATCTGTGGCAATGTCCAGTTTGGCTGACAAATGTAGAGGAAGACATTGCAGGTTTAGAGAAGAAAACATCCTTATTTAGGAAACAATGGACTCGTTTTTATGCAAAAACATTAATGCAACTAATCCAACACCCTCCACAGGACAATGGTGATATTTGGCAGTTTATGGATGACTTTTGGGGCTAATTAAAGAAAGAGGTCTGTCCCACTTCTCCTCTACATATGGAGTTAGATGCAAAGAAATATGACACACACACACACACACACACACACACACACAGTGTGTATAATTGATGCCTACATTATGGAAAGGATCCCTACCGACAGAAATAGACCTTTCTTTTTAACCAAAACAGCTCTGAAGTTGCTTGCGCTAAACCCACCAGACTCCATTTACAGAAACAATACTTTTAGCATGCATAGAGACAACATATTTTCACATGTAAATCTGTAAACTATGTGTTTATTTTAACCAAAGTTAGAGCGTTGATTGGAAAAGTGGAAAGACGACTCAAAGCAGCTTTTCATAGTTTCTGTCAACTTTGAATGAAGTGTATTTTACGATGCTAAATTAATGTTGACTGTTGTCAAGACACAGAATATTAATCTGAACCTGTCAGTGGCAAACAAAGCACTTTTGTGAAGGTAAATACAAGATGGACAATTGCCCTATTAACTCACATTGTAGCGTGTTTCGCCGCTGTTGATTACAGCGATCTTGCTTAATACTGGACCAATGTCAAAGATTGTTGTTTCCATCCCCCAAAAAGTACCTCCATTGTGATGTAGTGGATGCAAAAATCTCTTGAATACTTCCTTTTATAAAGCTTTTGGCAGCTAAGATGGACTAGTTGCTAATGTTGCAAGAGGTTTGTGTGATGCTGTTTTCATTTTAGATTGAATTGAAGTAGGACTCAACCATGGATGTATTAAGAGAAGGACTCAACTGATCCGAGTTAATGATACTAGAGATCCGCAACTCGTGAGTCAATTTAAAGACTTGGGTTAAATATCCAAGTGAATCACTACTCAAACCGGTTTAATACAAACTGTATGACACAGACTGGTTAGACTGGCATGACTCTCAGTGAATAGTGGATGGTTCATGGATATTCACTTCATTGTTTCTGGTGTCAAGCTATGACACCAGAAACAATGAAGTGAATATCCATGAACACACTGAGATTAAGATCACAAGGTTTCATTAACTGTATCAGGGCTAACATAATTGTGGGAACAACATGGAACTACAAATTCAGCAATAGAACTGATAGATTGTGAAATGTGGGGGCTTCAAATTTGCTCAAAGCACTGAGTTCCCTACATGTGAGGGGACATTTTATGGAGCTAGATTTGTGTCTTTATTACATGCGAGAAAATAAATGATCTGAGAGGGAAAAAAAAAATGTTTGAGAGAAAATGTTTTCATACCAATAGCAAAAAATAATAATCTTTGAGAGTAAAAAAAGTTTAAATATATATTTGAAATTTTTTTAATTATTTCTGAGAAAAAAAATCTTTCAAAATACTTTTTTTAAACTCTCAAATATATATTTTTTGCTATCAGTGTGAAAAAAATTCTCTCAAAAAAAGTGTTCTCAAAACGTTTTTCTTCTCCCTCTCAAAACTTAAGTCTTTGCTCTCGATGCAATTTTATTGCTCTCTCAGGATTTTTCTTTTGATGTGAAAACAGTGTCATGGGCGGGGCCACGTTCCTATTGGCCAGTCGGGTGAGCACCGTCTTGTCTTGGGAGTCGGTCTGAATCATTACACCATTGTCACCTCCATAGATGTGCTGCCTTAGTTGAGCGCGGAAGCTAGCGTTAGCTAACTAGCAGCCAGCCCGCTTCTAAATAAATACCTTTTAATTATCTGAACACTTTTTAACAGTCAAACTGAAACACTGGTGGTGAGCTCTAGGTCCTGCAGCCGCAGACGGAGCGCCATCAGTGGGGCTTAGCCAGCGTGGAAACATCGCTAGAAAGCTTCGCTGCCGACCTCAACCTGATCTCCGGCGGGACACGGAGAGCTTCAGACCCGGTAGCAGCACAACCCCCCCAGTAAGCTAATGTTAGCGAACTAAACAACCAGCCTGCTTATAAATAAATACATTTTAGTTATCTAAACATTTTTTAACGGTCAAACAGAAACAAAGACTTTAAAAAAGTAATTTAAGAAAAAACTAATTCACAGAAATAATTTTAAAAATGTATATTTAAACTTTTTTTTAGTCTCAAATATTATTTTTTGCTATTGATGTGAAAACGTTTTCTCTAATATTTTTTTTCTCTCATAAAATGCTTTTTTGCTATCAGTGTGATAACATTTTCTCTCAATCATTTTTTCTTCTTCTCTCAGATCATTTATTTTCTCCCATGTAATAAAGACACAAATCTAGCTCCATACATTTCAGCCATTTTCAACCACTCAAAGAAGAAGTAACGCTAGAAGCCTAGTAGCAGAAGCCTAGAAGCTCTTCCTTAAGCCATTCCTTGAGTCACAAGAATACCGGTAGCTAGCTAGCTAGCTAGCTAGCTAGCTAGGTAGGGGGCAGAGTTCAGGATTTTGGGGGCAGAGTTCGACGGGGAAACACAACTCGACACAACACCGGCGCGTGTGGTTCGTAGCGTACTTACCTTTCTCGTCGTCGTCCGGTTGGTCGTGGGTGATTTCACACTGGCTTTCAAAATTGTTCAATTTGTTTGAGAGGTCGTGTCGATTAATGTGTGTAAGAGAATCGGACAGCCACTTGGTGTTGTCGGCTCCCAGTTTGCCTCTCTCAATCAGAAGCTGGAACAGTTTGACTCCGGTCTTGACATCATCCCGCTGTCTTTTCCCGATGATGTCTATACACAGAAACTTTAAATCCTCCAGCTCCTTAGCCGACAGCTGGGTAGATATATCCAGTAAAGCGGCGTTAAACTGGAAAGAAGTCATGTCTGCAGCTCCACTGAGACGCCGATGTGATCTAAACTAGGAAGCACTCGAGTTTTACTTTCACTTCCGCCTCTGTTATTGGCAGATAATCTTCACATAGTCCTACTTCACAGGCTGCTGTGGAATCCCCTCATGTTGTCCTCGTGTCAAATTCACCCATTCTCCTATAGCAATGTTCTTTTTAACTACCCAAAATAACATGATTGATTCCACACAATGCTCTTTGGCAATTACAAAAAAATACCTTCATTAGTTTTGGGGTGTCTTATTCAATTTTATAGCATTTGAAAATTTGAAGTGGTTTTGAAATAGTTGACATATGTCAACTTTTACTCAATATCTTAAAATACGTACATTTCCACCAGGCTTGAAGCAACTGCCAAATGTGAGTTTTTGAATATGTTAAGTCCCTCAAAAAGGCAATTCATTTGCTGGGAAAAAGAAAGGAATAATAATAATAATAATAATAATAATAATTCCTACAGTTTCAATAGGGCTTTCGCTGCTGTTGGCGCTCACAGCCTAATAATAATGAGGTGTAAACAATAAATACATTAAAAAAATATTTTTACTAAAAAAAAATTAAACTTTACTGGACTGGGTTACAGGTGCATAGCATTGGCGACAGCAACACAGGATATTAAACCGGTTTGTTTGGCCTCTGTCACTAACAGACAAGTTTGCAAAGTCTAAAATTAATAAAAAGAAAAGTATGTTTTTTTATTATAATTTTTCGGGGGGCTTGGATGAAATTTAGGGGGGATCAAGGTTGTCGCCATCTACCTAGCAAAAACGTTTTGTTTCAACATTAGGGCGGACAAATTATAACCCAGGGTTTTAGTGGTCGTCTCCCAGGAAATTTTGAGCATTAAATTTTCCTGCATTCTTGTTAATTTTAAAAAAAAATATTTGCTCGGCACAGCATTTAAACTCTTTGAATCCAGTTTGGATTATTGGGGGGGGGTATGTCCTTGTGCAGCCCAGTCTCATGGCAGTTTGTGAAATGGTCACGTTAATTACTCTATTGATCTGTGTACAGGTCACGTTAATGTTATCTTCGTGTGTTGATCACAAATTTTGAAGTAATGTATTTCAATGGGAAGCCTATTTCGGGATCACAGAAGGTAGCAAGTAGTAGTAGGGGGGTTGGATGGGTCAAACAACACAGGAGACCGGGTATTGCGTCAAGCATGTTGCACTTTCTTTCCGCTTTATTCTCTTCCTAATCACAACCGTCCCGTTGTTGTCGCCGGCGCGTGACGTTTCATTTCCCCGTTGTTGTGTCCCCAGAGACCGTTGATCAGCCCAGTGTCATGGCAGTTCATGAAATGGTCACGTTTGAAAATCGTGACATGTACACGTAATAAACGAGAAAATCGTGACATGTTCACAAATCAATAAATCAAAATAACGTGACCATTTCAAGAACTGGCGTGAGACCAGGTTGCCTTGTGTGTCTTGTTAAACCTTCAGAACACTGTGACCTGAACCCTTCTTTGGGCCACTTTGTTCTCTGACACCTTGTAACTGCTTTCAGAATCAACTCAGAGAGGTCAAACCAGTGGACTGGATATGAACAACAGAACAATCGTGATCAGATTGTTTCCTAACAAAAAGAAAGTAAATGTACACTCCACGCAGTTCATCTCTCCTTTATTTACAGTAAGTTTAAACAACAAAAAAGACTTATCAGAGACAGACAAATAGGTTATACATGCATTTACACTCACACATGTTGTGAAATGTGCTTTGACATAAATTAGAATAGATATAAGCATGTCACAACGTGCTTATTGATGCTGTAAATTCAACATGGCAACAGTCAGGCAGGAGGACATCTCAGGAAGGAGGGGCACATGTGACATCAGGTTATAAGAAATTCAGAGGAAGGACATATTATAGCTAACACAGGCTCCACAGCCCAGTGGCAGCATGTAGGGCCTAATCTATCACTGAATATCAACACTAACGCTACTTACATACAGAGTAGTAATAGTATTAAGATTAGCTAGAAATAAAATGTGCAATCTTTGCTCAAAAGAGTGAGTCATATCCATTTTTTGCGATCAAATGTCTTTGTAGTCTGTATTGGAAGATGTATTCCCAGGTTTCTTTCCAGATACAGCGACATAGGTCCATATTGATGGCTTCTAGAACATTAGATCATGGATTCTAAAATAAAACACTAAGATAAAGTATATCACACAGATCAGTGGTCCCCTGCGGGCTGATAATTCCCTTTAAATACATTAAATGCACTTAGAAATGCAATGTTATGAAATAAAAAAAGAAGAAATTTACAACATTTTAAACTACAAGAGAACATTTTATAATACATTCTATCAGTCTGGGTTGAGGGCTTAAAGGGGCTGTAGTGGATATTCAGAAAATAAAGTAGTCTGGGATTGCCTCCACACGACTCTCACAGACCATCCCCCAACCTGTTAAATACCAATGCTTATTTTTAGCAGTGGGAGACTCCAAAAAATATTTTCTATAGAAGTCTATGGGAAAATACTGTACATGCAGATGAACGGCTACCGTACCCGGAGGTCCGCATTTACCAGCAGGTTTCAGACTTTCCTCCACAGTGCTGTGGAGGAAAGTCTAGTCCACACAGCATTCTGGGATGTGAGAAAAACATGCTCTGGTTTATTGGCATTTCATTAAACCAATCCCAATTGTCTTGGGCGGTGCTAAGAGCCGGACAGAGCAACAGTGCCTCTGCAAAATAGCCTTGGGAAGGAACTTGTTTTGGTGGAACGTGTGTACGTTCAAAAGTTGTTTTAGTCGTGCGAAAGAAAACTCAGATTGGACAGATAGTCTAGCTAGCTGTCTGGATTTACCCTGTAGAGATCTGAGGAGCAGTTAACCATAGTCTTCAGAAAGGAGGTTAGAACACCAACACAAAGGAAGAGGAAGGTGACGGACATCAGAGGGGTTGGAAATCATCAACGTTTCCTTTTTAGCATTTAGCAATTGCAACCATAAACAACCCTCTCCTCAAAAGCCGTTACGTCTGGTTGCAAAAAGACAAGACAGCGACAACCGTAACGCACAAACTTAAGGCTTTAAAAACACAGTCCACAAACCAATGGGTGAATTGCTGATGCTACGTCTATTCTTAGTATGTCTATGCAAGGAACTAACAGCAAGCGCAGCCTGACCTGCAATGAAATCAGAGAAGCTCGAATCACAACACAGACTGAGTGTGACTTCATTCTCTGCTCAGGCTGCCATTACTTTACATTACACACACTTGTTTGCTGCTATATTAATGTTCAGAATATGGAGTACAGCCCCTTTAAATCAGGGGGAGATGAATATATTTACAGCAGGGGGCAGGACTTGACAAGGGTGAGTGTAGACTGTACTTGTTAAGCCTTATTTCAGTCCACCCTACATTTACGTTCTTCACTCCCACATATGTTTTTGCAGTTTAATAAATAGAAAACAAATTATTATTATTATTTGTGCTTGATTAGTTTAAGAGTTGGAATTTAAGGAAATGCAGAGTGAATTTATTTGGTTAATATAAGGCAAGACAATATAAACAAAAACAGAAACAGTGTTGCCTTTTCTGGTTCGACTGATACACTGTATCCCCTTAAAACTGCTAAATGGACATCTCAAATGAGCCAGCGATAGTTTAGGGAGAATATAAGGCAGGGTATGAGTCAGTAAAGCAGTCGCTTCGCTCAACAACACTGGGGTGCCCATTCCAGAGTCATCGAGACGCTGAAAATTCCTACTTTGAGTCCTTTTAAATAAAGAGCTCACATTGTTATTAATATGGCAAAATTCCTAAATCCCATTTGTTCCAAGATGCAGTTTTCTGATGTTTTATATGGCAAAATTCCTAAATCCCATTTGTTCCAAGATGCAGTTTTCATTAGTTCATTACATTAATTCCAATTTTAGTGCACAACCTTAAATCTATCAGCACACCTGTCGTTAATTATTGAACAAACACAGCTGAGCATCTCTAACTATAGACAAAGGTGTGAATGGCATTTCTAGTTTCAATCAGTGTGACCAATGCATTTACTTGTCATCTTCTGGGCTCTTTAAAACTGCATAAGCCGACATTTGGTGGTTCAAAAGTGACGGATGAGGAATTCTGTCAAGGGTTATTCATTTGGTTTGGAGAAACTCTGTAAGGTGCCATCAGTAAAGGGCACTCTGCCCTGGACTGTACATGATCCAAAAGACACCAAGGAAACAAGTGAGGTAAAAGACTGAATGCTGGACTCTCTTTCTGTGAAGATATTGAAACTTGCATTAAATGATTTTGTGGCCGCTGTGGGGCAGCAGACGCGAGCTGAAAACACACTGACATATTATCCCTTTGTAAGTTGATATGGGGAACTTTAGCACACAGTTGCATTTACAAGTCCAGCAGACACAGAGTAGCATTCATTTTGAGTCATGTTAATTATAGCAGCTAATCATTAAAAAATATACACTGATAATAGATATTACAATGTGTAGTTTAAAAGGTGTTTCTTGTAGTGACAAACTGTCTGAAAAATGACGCGACTGGGTGGCCGCAAACACTCACAATGAATCCTAACGTTGCTCTGTGTTGGATGTGTAAATACTTGTTTGCCAATTGTCTTTTCATGGCCACAATATGTCGGTGTGTTTTTTTTTTTTCAGCTTGGTCTGTTGCCCCCAAGCGGGAAATAAAATACATTTGGTTAATACAGTTTTAAGAAATAGAATGATTTGATGTAATAGCAAATTTGGCAAATGTATCTCTATACTCAATAGAGTTTGGTAAGGTTTAACAGGACATTTACAGGAAGTATCCACAGCATGACATCACTTTTTGTTTTTTTGCTGTAAATCTTGTCAGTGGCACCTTTAAGAATTCCAATTCATCGTAATTGATAATGTGACCGGTGCTTTATTTTTATTCATGTTTTTAGGAATAATGCCACTGTTCATGGTTAGGCAGTTTGTTCATATTCAAAATATAACACATGTAAAAAATATGAGCAAAATGGTGCTTATACAAGAGAATAGTACAAATCAACAGGCCCCTGCACAAAACCTTGCTGTTCATCTCCAAAAACCAAAGCACATGTGCTTGACCATGTTGCATATTCAAAAAAGTACATGAATAAATTCTTCTTTTGTAAATAATTGTAAAAAAAAAAAAAAAAAAAGAAAAGAAAGGCATATCTGAGCTTTACCCATTTATGGCAGGAGGGAGGTTTTCACCAGTAAGACATCAGGAGGAAAGTCTTCCCAGTAGGACCCTTTGGACAGACACTGTCTTGAATACAAATGCTGCGTTCAGGTCCCGTGGGAGACGTGGCAGGTATGAACAGGATGCGTGACAATAGGAATCTTAAGAGGTTGCAGGTGGGGTTTGGCACTGTTTTCTTAGGCGTCCTGATTGAAGATGTCATTGACAAGAAATTTCCCCAGAGTCAAGTGAAGCTAATGGCTTGTTCCCTTCAAATCCAGTACTGTACATCCAATAAATAATGTTTTGTGATGGGTGTTGTCTAACTATTTGCTGGATTTTTTGGTTAATGGCTGACCATGTCTGGCCTGCTGTAAAATTGTTCATCTTAACATGGGAAGATTTTTAAAAACAGGTAAACAATCAGTTTCTAAAGGTGAAGGAATTCTGATGAGAATGCGTCAGAGTTTTGGTTTTAACCGTCAGGTCATTCTTGTAAATATTCCCAAACATTTTGCTGATTATTAAAAACTTATCATGTCTTAACCTTTAACCTTTACCAGCTAGCTTTATGCAGCTGATTCCATTATAGACCGTTTGTAGTGCTGTGTTTCTTCTTGCAGGTAGCAGTTTAACAGCAGTTGGCGTGCGAGACTGGCCGTGAGCGGGGCCGCGGCGGGCTCTGATTGGCTGATGAGGGGGAGTTGCAGTTGTCCTGGTTGTGGTTGTCCCGCGCTGCTTGCCTTTTGCCCTGCTCCTCCTTCATGAACAGCTCCACCATGAGGATCTTCTCCTTGTGGATCTGAAGGCTGATGTCTTTGGGGATGTCCGGGATCAGCCAGTCCACAAAGTCACTCATAAGCATCACCACGTTCTGCACAGGACAGAGGGGACACAGAGCAAGTGGGGACACCTCAGAAAGGAACATCTCAGGGGGTAGTATTCACTATAACGACCGCCTCGCTCTACATGATCCTGCTTCTTACACAGTTGCTTACCAAATAAATCATGTAACACAAAATGTTGATTAAAAAAGGAGTTTAGGAGCGCTCTGGTAGCTCACCTGGTAGGGTGTGCGCCCCATGTACCTTACTGCAGTGGACCAGGGTTCAACTCCGAACTGTCCTTTGCTGCATGTTTTCCCCCTTTCCTGTCTACAACTGTCAATTAAATGCTAAAATGCCCAAATATTAATGTAAAAAAATAAATAAAATAGGATTTTTTTAAATTTAAAAATTATTATATTACTTCTGCTAAAAAAATAGTCACACTGCGTTCATAGCAAGGTAAATTCTGTAACCTTAGCACTTTCATGCAACCCTCCATCTGTCACTCAACATCACAGTATCTCTGTTAAAACAAAGTAGCAGACAGCAGAATGCCCGCAAATACAAGCCGCGTAATAAACCCTAGTAACATTGAAACAAGTCTATAGATCCAATCGCAAAAACTCCTGCGCCCAGTACAGACAATTTAATGGCGTTGAGCAAACGGGGACGACAAACATCTGGATCTACTTTCATTAACTTAATTTAACCCTTGCGTTGTCCTCGGTCAAACTTGACCCCTTTAAAAAATCTCTATATCTGAAATATGGGTTTCTTTTTAACCAAATTACCACAAAAAATGTATCACTTTCATTCCTGACAAAACTCATCTGTAGGTTCTTCTGAACCATTAGTCACAATTGTTCATAATTTCTGCTTTTTTAACTCAAATATTAGGTACAATTCTATATAAATGTGGGTTATTGACCATGAGTTCCAAAAAGTAGTGTAAAACTAGTGGTAGTAAGGTGGTGTTAGTGACAAATGTCAACTTTTTGTCAATTTGTTTAACCCGGGAGGACAACACAAGGGCTAAAATGTTTGATGCTTTTTTATGTCAAGACAACGTTGGCTTGGAGAGCTAATTTACCTGTTGAGCTACAGACTGAAGAAAATGACACCACCCAAACTAGCAGTCAGTCCGACCAGGCGGTGAGATGTTGCTATTCCTAACGCTAGATTTGTTCTTTTAAAAAGACACTATCAAAGCTACACGGGAGAGAAAATAGGCACAGCAGAGATCAGACAGGTCAGACCTCCGTGTTTATCTATATATCTTTAAACGTTAAAATTACAGCTGAATATGATACATACATATAATACAAGTTTGCTGATTTTTAATAAATCTGCAATTCAAATTGGCTATTTATCTACCTGGAAATGATGTTTGTGTAAGCTCAACGTCACTATAAAGAGTTTTAAGCCTGGGACCAAGTCCAACTAGATGAATGGTGACCGTAAAACATTTGATTCAAGAACATTTTGAAAAAGCCCAGTCTTGTAACTTTGTATGCAAAGTTACAAGACTGTGTTGAGAAACTATCGTAAACTTCAATGATAGAAGCTAGCTCTAGCCGTTGGTAACAGTGAGTTCCACCGATCAGAGACAGTGCTGTTGTGCCTAAGGTTGTGTGTAGTAATACATACATACATACATACAACATAATAAATAAAACACATTTTTCTCAAAAGCTTGATATCATACGACTTCTAGCTTCTACAGGGACATGAACCTTTGTTTCACAATCTCACAGCTCGTGGTCAGTCTACCTCGGATGGTTCAGACGTTGATAATAAATATCCTTATGGAGAAAATGAACAGGACTTTTACTTCCAGAACCACACTGTTGAGCTCTATAAGCATTATTTTGCGTTTGAGAAAGAAAAAAAACGAATGAACTGAAAGCCTAACATAGTTAGCGAGCTAAAACCAGATACATTTAGGATTAACTTCGGACCTCCTAATTGCCTAACTATGGAGGAGGGGATTGCAGTACCCATCTCCGGAGCAGCGGAGGTCTGCCGAGATCCTCAGGTGTTTGCTGCTCTGCTGCCACGGAAGGAGGCCACAACGTTCATCTGCCACACGGCCATGACACAGAGCTGCTTCAAAATTGGCAAAACAGCCCTTGTGTACGCTATATTTAGAATATTTCCACCGCTATAAGTGGTGTCAGACAGCACTTCCCAACAGGGAACTGAAGCTGTTATCTCTGCTATATTCAAATCCACCAGACTCTCTTTTACCTCGCAGGACACAGGAGTTGCTGGTCTACCACTGCCTCCATTTAAGTAGATATAATCCCAATACCATAGTCCTGAGCTATTGCTTGAACACCGGGAACCAGGAACACACAAATCCATATGGTTCCATGTAAATTGAGCATCATTTCATTTTATTAAAGCAACAGCGATGACTGGATTACTTGTTGACTGGAGAATAATGTGAAATCAATCAAATCGTAAAATTAAAAATGAATGGAAGAGAAGCAGAAAGCCTGTTCCTCTCAAAGAGTCACATGCAAGTCTACACAGACTCATTCCTTGTTTTTACTCAATAAATTACCTTACATTTCCCACAGAGGCTAAAAATTCATCAAATATGTATGAGATGTTTGCACATTTGTTTGCTTGGTTTGCATAAAATATGCATGGCAAAGAGAGACATGCCTATAAGAAAGCATGTCGAGGCATGCAGTATTTGTGTGTTGTTCCAAACCTGAAAGCCAACAACGAAGGCGAGCCGAGCGGCCAGAACGACCCAGAACTCCTTGGAGAGTTCATATGGGGTGCTGGCCCAGGGAGGCTCTCTGTAGTCCTTATACCTGGAGACAGAAGGACAAACCACTTATTTAAAAACACATTTTAAAAGATTTCATTTTATGCTTTAAACTGAATATGATTTAGAGCCTAATGTTCAATCAGAGTAACACAGCTATCAATGTAGGGAATATTGAAGTTTAACATTAACACAATTCGTCAATTTTCTCACCTACTCCCCATGAAAACGAAGATTATCTATATCACAAAAGGTACACAGACAGATGACGACACAGAATGAAAGTACATCCAATATAGGCTTATGACAGCTGACAGCTTGGCAGGATTTGGCGTGAGAATGATCCATGTTTTTTAAAGATAATTTTTTGGGGCATTTTAGACCTTTATATACATAAGACAGCAAAGGGCTGCTGGGTGGAGTCGAACCCACAGCAGGTGCATGGAGGAGTAAACCTCTATATATGGGCGTCTGCTCTACCATGTGAGATACCCAGGCATCCGAGAATGATCCATTTTAATAGGGCTGTCAAACTGAATGCAATGATTAGGAGTTAAACCAAATTCCTTTTAACACCACGATTAACGCACATGCATTCTGTGATTTGTAGTTTGGTAAACCAGGAAGCAATGCAGGAGTAACGTGGCTAGCTAGCAGAAACAAAGTTAAATGAGCAGAAATTGATACAGAAAAGGGTCTTTTCAACGGAAAGTTGAGTTTCCAACCCATTTCAGATGGTTTTCTTCACAAGACTAAATAAATTTGCATGTATTGTCGTTGTGAATGGAGTAGTTAAGTCTCAAAACCTACTATAAACTTGAAAAATATCCCCTTTAAAGTACATATTTAACAGATAAGAAAAAAGAGAATAATTTGCGATTGATCACAGTTAAATATTTTAAATTGATTGACAGCTATGATTTAAAAATAAACACACCAGCAGAACTAAGTGCAGCCAGCTGTGAAGTGAATCCTTACCTGCATATTTCTACCCTGTAGCCCAGGTGCATTGGCTGCAGAGGGTCTGTGCCCGGCTGGAAGTCACTGACGTTGAAGTAAGACAGAGTGTGATTAATGAAGCCGTGCATGGTGCCGTCAACGCTGAACATGTACTGGTAGACCAGCCGTGGGATGAAGTCGGAGGTGAAGGAGATGACAAAGGCCTGCGGGACAGAGAACTGCGTATCTGCTCAGTGTCTTCATGAAATCAAAAGACCAGGGTAAACTAATGCCTACTATACTTTGGTCTTTTCAAAATTTGGAGAGCTCTTCTATCAGTGAAAGACAATTAAAACAAAACAAGACATCACATAGGGCATAACATTTAAATAAATGCATACATAAATAAATAAGAATCGCACATGAGAAGGGGTCAGTGATGAGATAAAATTGCAAGTACTTTTCATATTCCACTAAGACTTACAATACTATTAAACACAATTGATTTTGTTGGAACATCAGACGGGAAAAAGACTGACTTAAGACTAACTCGGGCTGAGTTTTACGACCACCTTACACCAAACGATTGAGACGACGGGAGCACACCCCAAATCTAGCCTGTCCTGATTTCATTCCGATATTGGAAAGTCTGTGGAAAGAGAAGTTTGGTGTAAGGTCTGCATAAGCCTCCCTCCTGATTTCTAGATGTACAGAATCAAAGCACTCAATAAGGTGACACTATAGACTATATAGATCTGACACTGACATTTTCATCCATTTTCATTTTGCAGATATGTCAGTACGGTGGCCAACAGGGGCGAATGCCCTGCAATTTAAGAAAACACAAGCAAATTAATAAAACAACTTCATTAATTTGACAACAAATACTTAGCATTCACACAAATACACACAACACATCCAAATACATAAACACACTGCAAATATAGAAACGATGCAAAAAGGAAAGCACAAAAACCATTGTTTCTATATTTTCAGCGCGTTTGTGTATTTGGTTGTGTTGCATGTATTTTCAGCGCGTTTGCTAAATGCTGTGCATGTGTTGTCAAATTAATGAAGAGGTTTTCTTAATTTGCTTGTGTTTTTGTCTTTTCGCATGTGTTTTCTTAACTGTCCTGTTGTCCTCGGGTCAAATTTGACCCCTTTAAAAAATGTTTATACCTGAAAAATGGGGTTCTTTTTAACCAAATTACCACACAAAATGGATTGGATTCCTTCAACGCTCTAAGCAAATACAATTGATCACTTTCATTCCTGACTATAATTCATAATTTCTGCTTTTTTAACTCAAATTTTAGGTATAATTCTATATAAATGAGGGTTATTGACCCTGAATTCCAAAAAGTTGTGTAAAACTAGTGGTAGTAAGGTGGTGTTAGTGAAAACTAAAATAAAAGTCTGAAATTTGCCAATTTTGTCCCTTTTTGACCCGGGATGACAACACAAGGGTTAAGTGGCAGGGCATTTGCCCCTGTTGGCCACCGTACATTAGTGACTGTAAAGATACAAGACTTACGTTAACGATGACTGCTACCTTGCTGAGGCCTCTCAACAGGTTGTACCAGATACCTGCAGCAGGACACAGGGACATGTCCACATGTCAACGCTTTATACAGTAGGGTCAGTGACCGCCAGTCACCACTAGATGGGACAAGCGCAGTGGAAAGACTGAACTGTGTGTTGAGTAGTAGGAACGCTCCAGTTAGTTGTGGTTTGAATCCATTTCTATTTGGTTCTGAGACTGATTTCTTACGTACACACTAATGTTAGTATACATATGTAAACCACCCAGAGCTCTCAGGCCGTCTGAGTCAGAACCAGAATTTAATAGGGAGAAGCAGCATTCATGTTTTATGCGCCACACATTTGGAACAAGACTTTTCTGTTTGATGCTGCCATTATTATTATTATTATTATTATTATTATTATTATTATTATCATTATTTATTTTTTGCGGCATGTCCACCTTTAATCATTAGGACAGCTTAGATTAGCTTGAAGACTTAGACTTAAACTTTGACTTCTCTTTATTAATCCTTTTGGGATCACTCCCGCGAGGAAATTGAAAATTCCAGCATCAGTTTTAGCAAGAAAAAAATAAATAAATAAAAAAAGACAGTAAAAAGACAACAAAATTACAGTTATAATAATAATAATAATAACAACAACAATAAGAACATAAGAAGAGAGAGTGGGAAGACATGCCGAAAGTTGCCGCAGGTCGGATTCAGAACCCTGAGCCTCTGCGTGGAAGCCTCTATATAAAACCTCTATATATATTTTAATAATAATAATAATAATAATTTATACTGTTTATTGATCCCCAGTGGGGAAATTACAATTTACACTCCGTTTGTCAGAAATCACTACACACAGGCCTGAAATACACACACATGCTCAGGACCTATTCATGCAGATGTGAGAGTGAGTGGGCTGCCAGCTGGACCAGCGCCCTAAGCGGTTGGGGGGGTTACGGTGTCTTGCTCAAGGGCACCTTGGCAGTGCCCAGGAGGTGAAGTGGCATCTCTCCACCTACCAATCCACTCCGTACTCCACTCCGACTTGAACCAGCAACCCTCAGGTCCCCAACCCAACTCTATATATGAGCTAACCGAGAGCCAATTGCTGCCTGTTTTGAACTGTAACTTTTATTCTTGGATTTCATAGATGTAATGACGCCGCCACTGATCACGGGAAGGTGTTCACGTAGGTAGACCGTTCAATGCAGTAGGCTGTGAGAAAGTGAAAATGGAACTGGTGAAGCAGAAAAAGTGTTGTTTGGCAGTACTGTCAGTCAAAAGAAGGCTTTTTTGTGAACTACTTTCTAACTTTTTATTGAAAAGTTAGATACAAAAGGTTATTATTAGTATGTATTAGTACTTATGTAAAATATACTCGATGTTTGAAGATGTTAGAAGTCCAAGAATCACTGCATTCAAAGTCCTTAAATTACAGTATGTCCTTAAGCGACTGAGTCTGTGAAAAGCGCTATATAAATTCCGTTTCTTCTTCTTCTTATTATTATTATTTACATTTCAAATACGGAGAGCCCACGTAGAGCGAAGTGAAGCTATCAATATTGCATATCTCTTCTTCTTCTTGCACAGGCTTTTCTTTTAGATTTTTTATCCTATTGAAGGTGATGTAGCTGAAATATTTCAGTTGGGGTGGTGGACACCTACCAATGTCTTTGGCTTTGGCTGCAATCGGCCTGCGCAGCTCCATAACAAACTTCTTGGCATCCAGGCGAATCTCAATGATGTTGTTCAGCAGAGCGAAGAGCGGCGCCAGAGGGAAGGACGCCACAAACAGAGTCACCATCCCAAACTGGATGACTGAAGACACAGACGACAGAAGAAGTTAGCAGAACATACAATACAAGACTTCAGATACAGTATAAGGGGACCACTAAGGTCTATATAAAAGAGACTTCAGATACAGTATTAGGGGACCACTAAGGTCTATATAAAAGAGACTTCAGATACAGTATTAGGGGACCACTAAGGTCTATATAAAAGAGACTTCAGATACAGTATTAGGGGACCACTAAGGTCTATATAAAAGAGACTTCAGATACAGTATTAGGGGACCACTAAGGTCTATATAAAAGAGACTTCAGATACAGTATTAGGGGACCACTAAGGTCTATATAAAGAGACTTCAGATACAGTATTAGGGGACCACTAAGGTCTATATAAAAGAGACTTCAGATACAGTATTAGGGACCACTAAGGTCTATATAAAAGAGACTTCAGATACAGTATTAGGGGACCACTAAGGTCTATATAAAAGAGACTTCAGATACAGTATTAGGGACCACTAAGGTCTATATAAAAGAGACTTCAGATACAGTATTAGGGGACCACTAAGGTCTATATAAAAGAGACTTTAGATACAGTATTAGGGGACCACTAAGGTCTATATAAAAGAGACTTCAGATACAGTATTAGGGACCACTAAGGTCTATATAAAAGAGACTTCAGATACAGTATTAGGGGACCACTAAGGTCTATATAAAAGAGACTTCAGATACAGTATTAGGGACCACTAAGGTCTATATAAAAGAGACTTCAGATACAGTATAAGGGGACCACTAAGGTCTATATAAAAGAGACTTCAGATACAGTATTAGGGGACCACTAAGGTCTATATAAAAGAGACTTCAGATACAGTATTAGGGACCACTAAGGTCTATATAAAAGAGACTTCAGATACAGTATTAGGGACCACTAAGGTCTATATAAAAGAGACTTCAGATACAGTATTAGGGGACCACTAAGGTCTATATAAAAGAGACTTTAGATACAGTATTAGGGGACCACTAAGGTCTATATAAAAGAGACTTCAGATACAGTATTAGGGACCACTAAGGTCTATATAAAAGAGACTTCAGATACAGTATTAGGGGACCACTAAGGTCTATATAAAAGAGACTTTAGATACAGTATTAGGGGACCACTAAGGCCTATATAAAAGCCTCCAAAGAGCAGCATGTCATGGGACCTTTAAAAATTACAGTATGTGTGTGCAAAGTTGCATAGTTTGTGTGGGTGTGTGGGTCACGCCTTGTTGTTTAAGATGTTTATGGCAGTGGGAATGAAGGCATGTTTGTACGTGTTTTTCTTCACGTGTACGTGTTCAGCTGAGTATCTTTAAAGCTGATCTGTTGCAACAGATGGATGGAGTAGCGACCTTTAGAGCTCTACTGATGAGATTTGCAGATTGGAATTCTGCTGCAGTAGAGGCTGAAATCTCAGTGAAATGAAAGCTGCGATCATTATTATTTTGTCATTCGGGAGCAGCAGAACAAACTTAAAATACAACATGTGACTATATTCACTTTTTAAAGTTGTTAACATCCAGCCAACACAGAGCAACATTAGCGTTCATTTGAAGTGTCTAGGATTATGATGAGAAATCCCCAGCAGCCAGATATTTCTATGCTTATCATAATGATATGGTTTTATGGGCTAATGAGGTTACTGCAGAGAGAGAGAGAGCTCTTGCATTGTAATGCCGGTACATGACGCCCTCTGGCATTGATGGAGATTTCCTATTAAATGAAACAGATTTTTTTTTATTATTAGATTTTCTTTTATCTTTTAATTACTTTCAGGGAGATTTGTGTTGCAAGGTCCTACAGCCAGGGGCATAGCACAAAATTCGGGGCCCTGTAGAAAGGCCTTTTCTATGGGCCCCACCCTGCATCCACAGCTATTCATTCTAGCATCTTTTTGGGCCATCCTCACACGAGGATACTGTAGGAAACTGCTGCTGCTGAAACAAGGGAATTTCCCCACTGTGGGATGAGTTAAGCATTATCTAATCTAATCTAATCTCATGCAGCTAACACACAGTTTGTACACTGAGTTGTCAGCACCGTTGGTTGGATTTCACGTTTGATCCATTGTTAATATAAATATATTGAGGAGTGTAGCTTTAAGGTCTATTATCCATAACATATTCATATTCATGATAATTTTGTTACTATCTATTAACGGCTGAAATAATGGAAACGGGAGTCAATACTCATCAGTTTAGAAGGTTAAATGATTATTATGGTAATATACTGTGATGGTCAAATGAAGCTTCATGAACCATTACTTGTATTTTGGGACGCAACTAGTTGGCGCCATTTTTAAAAGAAAATTTAGTGGGCTTCCAAACCTTTGTTGAACAGAGAGCGCCATCTACTGGGCTCAGGAAATAAAGACAATGCTTCACAAAGCTTCACCTGGGCATCTCTACTGAAAACAGCACCATGTAGTGGGGTCGGAAAATGAAGAAAATGAATCACAAAGCTAGACTAGGCTTCATTTGGCCATCACTATACATCACTACACACAGGGACCACTGTTTGTTACACCTGACTGACATATGTGGCAATTACTGCAATCAATGCTGAGTCGTTTGAGAAGTGATTTGTTGTGTCTTGCAGCTCTGTCTAAAGAAGAATGTGGGAGCAGGGTTTTGTCATTGTTGGATTACCTTACACACACACACTACATTGTGCGCAATGTTCAGTGTTTTGATTACATCTCCTTTCCTCATAGGATGCATGGAATTGCTTAATAATGATCCAAAAAGAGCAATTACACAACCGCAACAGCCACTAACTCAGGCATTTAAATCTATTTATCTTCATTTGACACACATACAGTATATAGACATGCACAGAAATCTCTGTGGCACATGAAGCATGATCTAATCAAGGTTTCACATCACGTCTGTGTGCTATGAAATTGGATTTCCTTTTCAACAAAGTGCACCTCAACATGGCCATTAGTTTGTATCTCAGCTCAGGGGAATGTTTTTGCTAGTTTGCTCACTGAAGTGAACACATTGTGCTGGAAAGGGGCTGACATTTGCAATCTGTAAGGTCTGACATGAAGCAGGAGCAAAGAAACAGGAGAGGGTTTGTTGGCACATGGTGTAGAAGCAGAGCATTTAAGTGATTTTCTTAGAGTGCCTGCAGCCATTACGCATGTTAGTTTTGCCCTGACATGACGAGCTCCGCACAGGTTAGGGTATTGATATTAACACAGAGCGTTTCTCAGGGATCTACTTTGAATCAGGGTAGAAGACACCGCTCCAACAGAAGAGACCAGGACATTCAGGCAAGCTGGAAAAGGAATGCATTATTGAGGAGCAGGGCCTGAAATTAACACCCGCCAACGTCCGCCATTTCCTTGGATTCAAGCTCAAAAATGTGACAGCACATTACTGGGGTGAAAAGGCAGCCTGAAACAAGGTTTACAAAGTGAAAAAGTCCAAAGTCCACCCCAAAGGGACAGCAGGGCAACCAGGGAAAAGAAAAGAGTAAGCCAACTCAAACACAGACTAAATGGAACAAAACGTCCATGCTTAATGGAAGGGGACGTAATTTAATGTTGGCTACTTTCTTACAACCACATACCACAACATAAGTTATTTTATGAATGAAATAGACATATTACATACCTGAGGGCCAATTCTGGGACAATTTTTAATCATTTACAATCCCGCATAACTAACCATATCAGCCATAACTACAACAGATAACTTCTCAAATAAAATTAAAATACAATTAGGCCCACATAAAAAAAAAAAATCTCCTGCCACCCTTTACCTGGCTGGATATTCACAAGTCTACATCCTTGACTTTCCCCTTCCGGGATTGCTCAGGTGCCGCAGGATATTCCGCCGGATGCATGTTTCACCAATGTCCGTTTTCTTTGTGTTAGAATTTTAAACTGGATTTATGAGGACTATGTTTAACTGCTCCTCAGATCTCTGCAGGGTAAATCCAGACAACTAGCTAGACTATCTGTCCAATCTGAGTTTTCTTTTGCTCGACTATTTTACAGTGGCTCAATGCGGAGCTTTGCAATGCCCATGACGATTGTGATTGGTTTAAAAGGTCCGATGGCATGAAAATTTCACTTTACAAGGTTTTTTTTTACATGAATATGCGTTCCCCCAGCCTGCCAATGGTCCCCCAGTGGCTAGAAATGGTGATAGGTGTAAACCGAGCCCTGGGTGTCCTGCTCTGCCTTTGAGAAAATTTAATCTCAGATGGGCCGATCTGGAAACTTGCTCCTTATGAGGTCATAAGGGAAAAGGCTCCCTCCCCTTTCTCTGGTTTGCCCACCCAGAGAATTTGGCCCACCCATGAGAGAAAGACATCACGTCTTTTAAATGAGCAAGGTGGCAGTTGGTCAAGACCACACCCCCAGCCTCCACCCTGCCCCCCCTCTCTCCTTCTCAAAAGCTACAGACTCAGAAATGGCACATACTAAGGAAAGCTCATTGTGGGACTGGCTCTAGAGGCTGTAATTCTGCACCAATGCTGAATTTCGGGAAAGAGACTTCAGATACAGTATTAGGGGACCACTAAGGTCTATATAAAAGAGACTTCAGATACAGTATTAGGGGACCACTAAGGTCTTTAAAAAAAAGAATTGAGATATGGTATTAGTGGACCACTAAGGCCAATATAAAAGAGACTTCAGATACAGTATTATGGGACCACTAAGGTCTATAGAAAAGCATCCAAAGAGCACCATGTTATGGGACCTTTAAAGAAATGCCAATAAACCAGAGCATTTTCATCTCCCATCCCAGATTGCTGTGTGGGCTAGTCAGACCTTCCTCGCTCTGCAGTGTGTGGATGGTCTGGCAAAACTAGATATTCACTAACACAGGCTTTTCCAGCATTCAGCCAAAGTCTGTGACCCATCAGAATGTGTTCTCTGTAGTGCACGTCTAGCTGCAGCAAATCATTTTGTGACTTTGTTTGCGGTTACAAGTCATTTAAGACCATCAGATGGAACATTACACAGTTTAAGAAACATTTAAAATTTACACATATTCACTTTAACAAGTTCAACAACGATGCTCAAGCATTTCCCGTTTTTCTTCTTTATGGGGCAAAACAAACTGGCTGGTAATAAGGTTTTAAAATCCATCTGCCACAGTGGCTGGTGGCCCTGCTGACGAGGAAGAGCATCATCAACAAGGATAAAACTACAGACTGGCTTTGTAAAAACTTACTTACTTATTAATAGGTAAAGGATTGAGGATTTTAGAAAGATGTGGATCTTTCCTGCAACTTATCAAAGAGTTAAAGGTTTAAAGGCCTGCGACTAGATAACTGTGCTTTTTCCACAAAGTTGGGTTTTATCACTGTATCTGTACTACAGCAAACCAAATAATGGTAAATGTAGGAGAACATAGGATGACTGATTTACTTATATATACAGTCTATTTACTTATTTTATATGCTTATAGTGTGTGTGTAAATTATACCGTATATAGGCATTTTAGGGTTTTATTTCTGACAGGACAGCTTAGACTTGAAAGGGGAAAGACAGGGGTCACAACATGCAGCAAAGGGCCGCAGGTCGGAGCCAAACCCACGGCCGCCGCGCTGAGGACCAAGCCTCTCTACATCAGCGCCACTGCACCAGGTGAGCTACCGAGGTGTCCATGAATATATTTGTTGTGAAATCCGTTATTTGGGCTGAGAATGTTTTATTACGGGGTTTGGAGGGGGGTTCAATTAATGTTCGTTCTGTAAAGAAAAAATCCAAGAAATATGTTTTGGGGCCAAAAAATAAACACCAACCTGGAGTCGTAGTTGTTATACATGTTCAGGCAGGCGATGAAACAACTAAAGCCAAAACTCTAAATGACCAAACAGACCAAAGAAAAGCCAAAGAGCAGCAGTGTGTATGTAGTGTAGACTCACTCATCTCCATGTACTCAGGGCTGAGGCCGACAAAGGGACCCAGTATGTGGTCTTTCTCGTGGCGATGCAGAGACCTGTTCAGCTCCTCCTCTTGCTTTGAGTCCAAGTCAGACCTCTTCCTCCGGAGCAGCTTCTTCAGCTTCCTGAACATACCAACAGTCGAGTATGGAAATGACACATTAAGGGCCATATTTTAACAATGTAAGTGCACAACAAGAAGTGCAGAATTGTCTCTAAACTATATAGGACGTTTTCAAATCCACTTTTGCCAATTTGACGGTGGACGATTCAAAAGGGTTGTACTTAGTATCTTCATTGATACATAGGTATGTTTTGGGCGTAACATGCAATAAACCAATCAGAGCGTCATCTCCCATTGTCTTTAAAAGCCAGGCGCGTTTGTACCTTGGTGTATTGCTGTTATGATGGCGGATTTGCACCGTAATATTTTTATTTTTTATCTTCTGCATGTTTGCGTGCTTCTGAGCTTCACTGTGTGTGTCTAACAAGCCTAGTATGTGCGCATTTTACTAATGCTCTGTTAGCAATGAAATGCTGCGATATATTTAGACAACCAAGGAGATTTAGTCATGTCCTGCTACTAGAATCTAATGTTCCCCAGTAGCCTACATGTTTTTTTGTAATTTTAGTGTTGTTTTCCCACCCCCCCCCCCCCAATACAGACAATACATACAATACAATACATAACATTTAATTTACACATTTTACATTTATTACATTTGTTTTAAAGTCAATTTGGGGTGCTACATTATATATCCTTCTATTGCTTCAATGTGTCATCTTCTCAGTCATAAAATGATTGGTGGTGCATTGGTGATACATTCATTTAGATATGTTTAATTGTTGGACTCAGGGTGCAAAATTAGCACCATCCACCACCAGCCAAATGCTGGTAATGCATGTGGCTGGTAGATTTGATTCAATCACCAGCCAAAAAACAATGGTAATCTGTAGAATGGCTGGTGAAAATTGAACATGTACTGGCCATTGACCCTGCTTGGACTGTGACACAGTTCAGAACTGTGCCGAACATGTGCTGAACGGTACATAAAGTACAACAAACCTACAAATTTCCATTACGGAGTCCGGTAAGCAGTAAGCAAGACAGATAAAATTGCAGGGTGACAAGAGTTCGGCAAGGTGTTGTCTAGTTCCCAGGTAAGTGTGTCTAAAAAACACATGCATTTAAATGATTCATCTCGGTTGCAAGTACAACTTAGTGGGTGTGCATAATTTGTTCTCTGGCTTGCTAAGCCCACATATTATGATCAATGCTGCGGTTCAGCTAATGTGTGTTAGTGTCATGGGAAGTGTACGTTCTGCACTCACGGTATTCCAATCTCAAACAGGTTGTTCTGGATGAGCTGCTTGCCCAGCATAGTGATGCACAGCTGAATGCACAGCTCCATGAGGCAGCCTGCATGGGCACACTGGAGAGAGAGAGAGAGAGAGAGAGAGAGAGAGAGAGAGAGAGAGAGCGCGAGAGAGCGAGAGAGAACAAGTGTACGAAAGTAAAGACCAAATTGAGGCAGAAGGCATGGAGAGAAATAGGGAGGGAGGAAAGTACGTAGTGGGGTAAGTATGGAGGCAGTGGTGCTTAGCTTCTGTCTCCCCCATAAGGAATTTTAAAAAATGACAACAACAAAGTTGGAGCATCCACATGACACAGCACTCCCACCCCCACCCCTCCTCCACACAGCTGCTAGTAGCGTGTATCCCTTCAAATCAAGGACGACACAGATGACAAGGGCTGTAATCAACCAAAGAAAATCTTTTGAGCGTTCTATAAAATGACGCTTTAAAAAAAAATAAAAAAATCGCTCAATCACGCAAATTTGATCGTGGGAAGTCAAAATCGTGATTAAAATTCTATTAATTGTGCAGCCCTATAGGAGAGAGAACCATGTTCACCTTTAAAGGATAGGTCTGGTGATATTTTGTTTTCTTTAATGCTAACAAATCTCATGTGCAGACTCAAACCAACAGTGAATCTATCTACTGTTGCTCTGGCTAACATGTTCCTTCATGGTCATGAACACACACACACACATTTTGACTTAATCCTACCCACACCATGCAGCTGCAACAAATACACACTAAAGCAGTGGTTCCCAAAATAGGGTCCCGTGACCCCCAGGGGTCCTTTAGGAGGTTCTAGGGGTCCCCCCAAAAAAAGGAAAAACCCTCAAAAAGCCACAGCCAAGGTAGGACGGTGAGTGGGAAACTTTTGAGACACAGACTAATGCAGTTAGTCTTTTCCTTGACATATAAAAATATGGAATCACAACAGCAGTGACCTTTAAAGGTCCCATGACATGGTGCTCTTTGGATGCTTTTATATATACCTTAGTGGTCCCCTAATACCATATCTGAAGTGTCTTTGCCAAAATTCAACCTTGGTGCAGAATAACAGCCACTAGAACCAGTCCCACAATGAGCCATTGGGGGGGCAAGGTGGATGCTGGGGGTGTGGCCTTGACCAACGACCACTTTGCTTGTTTGAAAGCCATGATGTCTCTTTATCATGGGGAGGCCAAATTCTCTGGGCGGGCAAAGCAGAGAAAGGGGAGGTAACGAATCTGGAATCCAGATCCAGATTGACCCATCTGAGCTTTCATTTTTTCAAAAACAGAGCAGGATACCCAGGGCTCAGTTTACACCTATCACCATTTCTAGCCACTGGGGGACCATAGGCAGGCTGGGGGAACGCATATTAATGTTAAAACAATGGGATCAGCCATGGGATCTTTAAGTGGCACAGTGTTCAGTGTGAATTACCTCTTCCATTCGGTATGATCCAATAACATACAAGTAGTTTCCAGGCCGCCCAACAAGCCTGCGAAACCAAACACAACCATCCCATGTTGTATGTTAGATAAGGAAAGCAGGTAGTTTACAGCATGATCACGTACATAGTCCAAAAATACTCATGGTACCGTATTTTAAATGAAAGTGTCTAATCAAATGGCAGGTGAGATCCGCAACAGATGCAAGCATTTTAAAACTAATTACCAACAGTAGAGTGATTTAAAGGATTTAACCAAAATGTACAAAAAGCCAGCAGTGAGGAGGTTTTGTCTTACCTGCCCCTGAAGAAAGCCAAGTAGACAATGGGTGTGAATGCATTGACAAACTTCAAGATAAAGGTTTTGAAGATGAGGCGGTCTTCAAAGCTCTTGTCCGTCTTTGGAACCTCTGAAAAAATGACGCACACGCGCGCGCAAACACACACACACACACACACACACACACACACACACACACACACACACACACACACACACACACACACACACACACACACACACACACACACACACACACACACACACACACACACACACACACACACACTCTTATCCAGAGGCACCACTATTATAAAAGGCTGTTGCAACTGTCAAACTGAAAAAAAAGTGGCGTTTATGGGCTTTTATTTTTCTAGATGTTTGGTTGTTATTCCCTCCATGAGATATTTATTATTTTAAATTCCTATAACTATTTCACTGCAGTGTATTTCTAAAGGCAAGTATGTGGCATTTTTTTTAAGTAAAGTCGTGCTTCAAATTGCCATTGCGTTTTCTTTATCCAGATGGGTGTATGGAGATAGCATGTATGAATTTTATACGCAAAGTGAAGCATTTCCTTTATTTAAAGATGCCTTCCAGACGTGTTTCAAAAGGTACACATGTATAAAATAATTGGAAAAATGATTTGTGTCTGACATGGTTTTTTCCCACAAAATTCATTAGATTACATCCATATTAATGGACAGAGCATCCGGTTTGGCGAAGTGCTACAAATGTGGAAGAGCCTTAAACCTGCATTATACTGTATCTAAATTCCAACCGGGGGTGACACATGCTGTTGCAAAAGGAGGTCGGTTTCTGTAGAAGTCTATGAGAAAATGACCAATTTCTCAGTAAATTTATTACCTCAGTAAACATTTCCATAATGAGTTTATGGTCTCAATCACTTGTTTGTCTTCTGCAACACATAATGATCATTTATTGAATTATGGTCTCGTTGATTTTAAAATCGACGATAAAGCAGGGAGTTTTAGGGCGTGGCTATGATGTGATTGCCAGTGAAAGTGTGTAATGTAGAGTGTAAGGGCTCCTCCCTCACTCCTCTCTCTCTCGTCTACACATGCTCTGTCCATTAATATTAACAGTCTATGATTATATCTCTTCCTTCTCCCTTATTGAAAAAACCACAATCGATAAACTGGTGGTGTTAGAGAGTAGTCCTCCCCCTGAAGCACTTTGAGTGTCTATGATAAAGCGCTATATAAATGTATTATATTATTATTACCATTTTTTTTTAAATACGTTTTATTGATCTCCAGTGGGGAAATTACAATTTACACTCTGTTACAAATCACTATACACACACATGCTCAGGACCTATTCATGCACATATGGAGAGATGTCAGAGTAAGAGGGCTGCCAATGCTGGACCAGTGTCCTGAGCGGTTGGAGGGGTGGTGGGGTGTACTCAAGAGCACCTTGGCAGTACTCAAGAGGAGAAATGGCATCTCACCAGCTACCAATCCACACTCTGAACTTTGGTCCGTACAAGGACTTGAACCAGCGACCCTCCAGTTACCGACCCTAGCTACTGCCACTCCCCAAAAGATATAATCTTTGTCTTAGAGAATCTGTCTACAATTTTCCCACAAACACTTTTTCTTGTTATAATAATATACTAATAATATAATACAGATATTTGGATTGAGGACCATCCATGCCTTTAGGATTAACAGTGAAATGAGCCTCACCCAGTGTAGTAAGCCAGCGGGCGATGGCGGCATAGACTTCATCTAAGATGATGATGACGACGAGGTTGATGACGGCAGCCGTGCCTTTGACAGTGGCTCGGATGTTGGACCGGGCAGAGTAGGTGCTCATGTGCAGGGCTGCTTTAATGCTAATCCGGTACAGAATGACCCCGAAGACTATGGCAAATGTCACCAGGATCTAAAAGGGGGAGGAGAGGGAGGAGAGGGGGGGGACAATCGTTGACAAAACAATTAAGGTAAAGAAGAACATCAGAAAATGATTCATTGCAGAGTAAGTCAAAATTAAAAGGAATTTTCCTTGGTTGATGGTGCATGCATAAACATATAAATTTTTACATTGAAAATAATTATGAAACCTGTTTTTCTGACTATGGTGACGTTGCTGATCATAATGTTAGATTTGGTTTATGAAAAAGCTACACAGAAAATAAGTACAGCAGAGAGGTCAGACCGGTCGGATCTTTAAATGTAACAGTTACAGCTTATTATGACGACTGAAATAAAGTCTACTGATTGCATACACACATTGCGGTGATTCAAATTCACTATTAGGAGTCTACATGGAAGTGTTTTTTGTGATTTGATCTATAGTTTCTTGCAAAACCCTAACAAGGGATAGTGTAACATTTTTGGCTTGGTTCAGATTCAGTTTTGGTTATAAGTTCTCTCTCTCTCTCTCTCTCTCTCTCTCTCTGTGGCTGTTCCTATGGTCTGTGTCCATGTGTGTCATGTGTTTCAAGTTGGACACGCAGTGGGCGGCTGCCAGTAGCGCCGTTAGGCCTGGGCGTCCGATGCAACGGTCTGGCTTTAAAAGACGTGTGTGAAGCCTATGTCACACATATATAATATACTATTATACTATTTGAGATGCTTAACAAAAGCTTTAATTTCTGAGTTTTTTACTTGATTGGTCGAGTGGTGCATAAATTGAAGGAGCTGAAAGGGTAACATTTAAGTGAAATTGTATTTTATATGTTTTGACATGACAAATATATTTATTGATTGACACCCTCTGTCTGAAACACTTTGTTTAAGCATCTGTCTCTTTTAGCCCCCCTCCTGAATTTCCAGACTACTCTGATCGGCTTGGGAGAAAATTATGCAAAGGTAGTTCTCAAGCCGTGGGTGAAGATAGTCAGATGCGGGGTGGCTTATTCTGATGAGTCTGTATTTGACAAAGGGAGGGAGGCCGAATCTGAATGGCTTGTTGAATCCCATGTTTTCTGACAGCCCACAACAGCAGACTGATGTGTCTTTTTTTCACAGTTTGTAGATTAGTAGGTACACCAGATACCCACATGTAGGTGCACGAGCACTGAAAAAGTGATGTTTTCTTGATATGTCCCATTTAAAGAAGAGAAACGTTAATGTGGAAGTAGCACTACAGGGAGACTCACCATGAAGACCATCGTCACCAGAGTAGTCAGGTAAGCTGGCAGTCTGTCTGTACACGTCAGCTTCACCTTCCCCTTCTCACTTTCCTCTCTCTAGAAGACACACACACACACACACACACACACACACAGTTGTATAAAGGACATAAAGTACACAATATGTCTAAAACTTTGCACACTGCATCTGTTTGGACCTGTGTGTCGTGTCTTTCTGTCAGCAGCAGCTCTTAAAGGAGAATTCCAGCCAATTTTTATGTTAATCTTGATCGCTATAAACATGCAAGTAGTTTTGATTGAAAAATCCCCGACCTGAATCGGTGCAGGTACACAGAACACAGAGCAGCTACAGCTACAGTACGTGTAAAAGCTTCCACTGAGCTAAAATGACAGTTAACGGGGCAAATTTTAGAGTGCCTTTGTGCCTCTTACACACACACTGCAATTAATATGTCTGTACAATATTAACAGAGCCTCGATATGTGGCTCTGTTCATGGTGATAGTGCCGACCTCAATAGTGTATGAAATATGCAAGTACTGAAACTACTCACATATTTATAGCGATCAAGATTAAAATTGGCCGGAATTCTCCTTTAATGCCACACAGCATTAAGCATACAGCACACAGTACACACACACACACACACACACACACACACACACACACACACACACACACACACACACACACACACACACACACACACACACACACACGCGCGCACACACGCGCTGCAGTGGAGCACAGTTAATTCTGCCCCGAGCTTTCATGTCACATTCAAGCCTACTGAGAATTAGGTCAGAAATCTCAAGCAAGTGTGTGTGTGTGTCAGAAAGACCTGACCTTGGTACAAGACAAAATTCAAAAGGCTTATAATAATAATCAAAAAGAACATTCTGGATTCTGAACTCAGCACTTTCTCTTCAGATTTCCTGCATGAGTCAGTGCTGAATGCTACCTGAAAGTTGTAAGCTGCTGAAAGAAGAGGAGCTATCTTTTATATTAAAGTAATTGATAATCAATTACCAAACAGGGCAACCCAGAGCCTTGATGCCCTGACGACTACTGAAAGATGACGCTTACTGTTTTTTAAGACGACTCATCTGACTGGGCAGTTATGCTTTAAACACACAAATAATATATATAGGGAAATGGGTTTTACCTTCGGGGTTGGGTGCTCCTTTCTTATTGTCTTTCGCATGACCCGGAACTCGTACTCGGCTCGGTTGTGGTCCTGGAAGAGTAATCAGTTTGGATGTTACACTCACTGATTCATGATACCGGATGTGTTAGTAAGCAGTAAGTGTACACGGCCGTAAACAGTTATTAGATCAGTATAGAATTTCAGAATGGAGACATAAATCAAATAAACAGCCTTTTGTTGCGTGTTTTGCTAAATGGTTTAAAAAAAAAAAAATTGAGTGCAAGAAAATAAAACGAGAAGTGCATCGACCCACCATGAAAGGATTAAGCAGAGGACATAAAATAGGATGTTGGAATAGCACAAGAATATCCGAGTCAACTTTAAACTCATGTTACTCAAACTATGATTTAAGTTTTGTTGCGGATATGTTGGCCCAAGCTTTGCAATTTCAAGGCTAACAGCTAAGCTAACAGCTACGTTTTGGCTGTAGTGGACACACACAGACTCCAGTGGTGGAAGAAGTAATCCAATCTTTTACTTAAATAAAAGTACTAATACTATGGGGCGCCGTTTGTAAAGCGGCTCACACTGAAAATAACAGCAACATTTTGTCACATTTAGCTTTAAATAATGTTTAAAAAACTGGTCTGAAATTTTGAGGGTCACTTTCTTGCACATTTACAACAAAATTTGACAACTTAGAAATATTTTAAATAGTTAAATCCAAATATTAAATATTACACCTAAATGTTAAATCTTAAATCTAAATGCTAAATCTAAATCTAAATGTTAAATCTAAATCTAAATGTTAAATCTAAATCTAAATGTTAAATCTAAATCTAAATCTAAATGTTAAATCTAAATATTAAATCTAAATCTAAATATTAAATCTAAATATTAAATCTAAATGTTAAATCTAAATCTAAATGTTAAATCTAAATCTAAATGTTAAATCTAAATCTAAATGTTAAATCTAAATCTAAATCTAAATGTTAAATCTAAATGTTTCGAGTGAAACTAAATATTTAGCTAATATGCAAATGAAATGCCGGTAACCGGAAGTAACAAAATAAAAGCTTGAGGAGGTCAGTGTGTGTTTATATTGTCAAATAACGAATAAAAATCATCTCATCCGGGGATATGGACACTTGAACTTGGATAAACGTGATAATAACTACCTAAAATAATAAACACAGTTGGAGAAACTGTATTTGAAGAGTACTTTGAGTTTTTAGTGTCACTTTTATGAATGGTGCCGGACTTATGACCTGTAACCACTATAGCCAGCCACCAGGGGGCTCACTTTGACTGGTCTGTCACGTTCGCTTGCAGGTCAGCAAGAGCCTATCTATCCCCGCCCGCCCCCGACAAGGCACGGTACTGTCGGCCATGGTCACACTGCAAAATGTCCAACGAATCAGCGTTAGCCGAGAACATCGGCAGAGCCTATATGGCTCTACAAACTTATTCAACAGCGACAGCAACAGCCTCAGGGCCACCGCAGGCCACCTCGGTTAGTATGTTTTCCAAAACACGTAGCTAGCATAGTAGAGATTTGCTACTACCTTGACAATAATCCAATGCTTACTTAAGTAAATATTACTATAATAATATTTAAAAAAATATTACTTAAGTAAGAGTATGTAAGTATCATCAGGAAAATGTACTTAAAGTATTAAAAGTAAAAGTACTCAATACAGAAAACTCCACATTTTAGAAACTGTGTTCAATGATCTTGTCAGCTGGACTTGTAGGCCGTTATATTGTTGGATAGTTTAATTCATAATAAAAATTTGATAAACTTGTGTGTTTTAAAAATGTGTAATGTGTAAAGTAACTAGTAACTAAAGCTGCCCGATGAATGTAGCGGAGTAAAGTAAAAAGTGATAAGAAAAAAAAGGACTCGGGTAAAGTTAAAGTACCTAAACATTTGTGCTTAAGTACAGTAATTGAGCAAATGTACTTAGTTAGATTCCACCACTGGTAATAGCTACCTTCTGCCTGTAGTAGACACACATATCCGTCTGCGGGTAAGAAAGAAACCATGCCCATTATACCAATTTTTAAAATGTCCAGTATATTAGTTTTAACGTGCCTAAATCCATGTGTTCCATCTGATAAACAAAACTCCATGGCGTGGCGTGTCAAATTTGCACTGTTGAATGATCCTTTCATGGTCGGAATATATGATTACCACTCAAAATCCATGTAATATGCAGTCAGATGTGAGTGGTTGTGTACCCATATCACAGTAATAGTAATACAGCCTGCAGTTAGCCAAGAGGAATGAAGAAGTGCTGTGAATAAAGAGGAAACTGTATTATTAGAACACAAAGCTGAGGGTTAGACGGTCACTTTTGGCCTGAAGGTCCACGTGTCAAGCTAATGTACAGATGGATGGCCGGGGCTCATGGAGATTTTGTTGGCAGTAATATTTAAAGGCATATTACTGCCAATTGAAAGGTTGGTGGTTCAATCTCTGGCCCAGCAGTTGCCTGTCGAAATGTCCTTGGTCAAGACACTGAACCCCAAGTTGCCCCGATGCTGCGCCATCGGAGTGTAAATTGGAGTGTAAATACGTGAGAGTGTTTATGTGTGTGTGTGTTTATCTGATGAGCATGTGCCTTGTACGGCACCCTCGGCCACATTGTAAGAATGTGTGTGAATGCTGAATGGTTCCTGTACTATGTAAAAGCGCTTTGAGTAGTAGACTAGAAAAGTGCTATATAACAGTCCATTTACATGGACAGACAGAGTGAAGACAGACACAAAAAGCAGCATAGACATAGAACAAAGAACAATCTTGACTTGGGACTTCTTCAAGACTTTGACTACTTAAAATAAAATTCACAATTACTTTTAACAGACCTCTATACCCTTGCTGCTTATCTTCAACCTTTTGACCACTTAGCTTCACTGTAACAAGTTGTGAATACAATATGGTCATATCACCACATAAAGTTGACATGGTGCAAGTGTTAGAAAATTGTGCTTTTGTTATTTGGAGTCATGTTTGGCCATCTGTCTAATATTCACTGGGCTTCTAGTACTGGTTTGATCTCCACTAACTCCTGAGACAAATATCTCTGTAGCTGCTAAATGCTTGATGAGACTGAACCAAGACAGTCAAGCTGTGGGCTGAAAAAGCCAAACAATAAGCTGGAAGTAGAGCTGAGAGTAACTGCAGAGCCAGGTGATCTTTTTCTGTGCTTCCATTGCTACAATCAACACCTTTCAAATTGCACCTCCACCAACTTTTTTTATTTTTACATTTCAAGAGTGTACTTGCGTGTACACTGATTCAACATGAAGGGGGAATGAGAACCAGCTGACCTGAATACTTGATCTCTTTTGGTCTTGTTCAAGGTTGTGTGAATTTTCAAGAAACCTATTTTCAGTTATTTGTACGGTGGCTCTAAAGAGCAACACACTACGACATTTTACAAAACACGACATTTGACAACAGCAGCAAAACTAAAAAACGATGACATTTGACAAACCATTTTCCGATTTGAATCTCACCAAATGCTGTTGTGTTTCTTACTTTTGTTGTTTTGTGAAATGTCGTCGTGTTCTGACAAATGTGATATCTTTTAGGGCCACTGTCGATTTGAGATATACGTATAAATATACATACTATATATATATATATATATATATATATATATACACACACACACACAAATACTGTGTATCAAAATTGAAGACAATGTCTAGTCTCATATATCAATGTCGATATAATATCGATATATTGCCCAGCCCTACCATCAGTAGACACAAACAGAAGAAGCAACAGTACTGTGTTGACACAGGTGCAAAGAGATGAAGAGCATGTGAAGTGAAAAGACACATTGTTAAGACACCTTAAGGGAGAAAAAGGTTAGTGTTAGTTGCCGCAGAATGGATCTTAAACAGCAAGTCAAAATGAAAAAAAAAGGTAAGTTACAGCAAACTATAGCTGGGAAGTTGGATCCTAACCTTATGCTCCTCCTGTAAAATACAAGACACACACACAAAAACACATGAGGAAAAGATGTTGGTCAGCAATCATTGTCACTGTCAGATTAAAGCACTTTCATGTTACTTATTAGAGCAATACAGAAAAATAATAAAAACTAAAAATCTTTGTTGCTGTGATGTTTTTGTGGGAAATGTTTGCTAAGGGCTGATTCAATACAGTGCACACACAAAAGACGGGAAGTACATTCACATGCATATCCTGACCTTAATGTCATCCTTTTTAACCCTCATGTTGTCCTCGGGTCAAATTGACCCATTTTCCTATATCAATGTTCTTTTTAACTACCCAATTGTAATAACCCAAAATAACATGACTGATTCCACACAACGCTCTTTGACAAGTACAAATCTCTACTTTCATTAATTTTGTTCTTATTCAGTTTTATAGCATTTGAAAAAATGTAAGTGGTTTCGAAATAGTGTAAAAGTAGAGTAAAAGTTAACATTCCCCAGTCTGTGATTATCCATCAACATACTGTACATTTCTTTAATTTAAGTCTAAATAATTCCTAATTTCTGCTTTTCTAACTCAAAGATTAGGTATAATTTCCTATAAATGAGGTTTATTGAATATAAATTCCTAGTAAGTAAGTTCCTTAAGTTAGTGTTACGTAGTGTTGAAAACGTCAAATAAAGTGACAAACATTGGAAAAAGCATCAAAAGCGTTGAAAAATGGGACAAAAACATAAGAAAAAGTGTAAAACATTGATAAAAAGCCTCAACAAAAGTGTTGATTTTTTGACGGGGAGACAACACAAGGGTTAAGCTAAGTGCATTGAAAAGCATTCTTCACATGTTATATGAGCCGTTACTAGGAGTTGAAAATATTTTATCCAAACAGATGGTACAGTTTGCAAAATTTAAAATGGTCCTAAAACCAGATGTATCTGGTGTTAGGATTAGGGTGGATTATCTCAGCAAAGGAGAAGTGCTCACTAACACAGATTTATGAACCATATTTAAGAGAAATAAGCCTTTTGTGTACATAGAAAAAGTTAGAAAAACAGCTCATGAAAAATGGGGGCAAAAACAACAATGTTATTAAGGGTTTATAATTTTGTTCAGTGTATTTTATGAAAAAAGTTGAATCAAGTCAACTTCATGCAAATATGGAGCGGGCAGCTTGATGCCTTCACTTCTCCAAAGTCCCCTCAACGCTAGCAGAATGCATTGCACGGCCGGTCACATAGAAATGAAAGGAAAGCGTGGAAATGACGCTGACAATGGAGACGTCCCATTAGGCTTTGGTACCTTAGACTTGTTTTTTAATCAAAGAACCACATCTTTGCTTATGCAGTTGTTAATCCTTTGTAGTAATACAACTGAATACTTCTTCAACCACTGCATGGGTGTGAAGTTATTTGTAGCGTTATCTCACCTCCTCCTCCTCTCCGAAGCCTGTCAGGTCCCAGATATAGTTGAGTCGCATCTGTCGTCTCTTCCAGTGCTCCATGAATAGAACCGCTACATGACCAAGCATACACATCAAGCTAAACACAGGCTCAAACACACACTTAATACATATATCTACTACCCAAATGACAAGGAATATAGTGGGAACATGCAATCTTATATACCGTTAATCAATCTGCACATATGGTACCTGTATCTAAAATGTTTCATAAGACGGAAATTAAGTTATGTAGACCTACAAATATGCAAAGTCTGTGCAACCAAAAGCTTTACATTTGATAAGGTGATTTGTAGAATAGAATAGAATAGTATGTCTTTATTGTCATTATACACAAGTGCAGTACCTGTGCAATGAGATTGAAGCAACCCCTTTACAGTGTTGACACGAAATATAAAAATATAAAATAAAATATGTATGTATGTTTTCTTCTATACCCTCTTTACAGAGACTTGTCAACTATGTAGGGTTCTGACATATTACGTTATTGTTTAAGACTCTAAAATAAGAGTTTTTTGTTGATGTTAAATATGATTGTTAAATACGTTGCGACTTGTCAGCTTGCACCTATATAAACCCACTTAATGCTGTACTAGATGATTGTGGTGTTTGCAACTACATCCACTGTTGGTGTGGGTGTTTTCCTAAAAATTAGTGGACAATAAGGCAACAATTGCAGGTCTACAGTATGTGAACCCAGATGGCTGGCGTGCTGTGACTCTGTCAGACACTAGCTCCATCTAAACACATAACACCTCGCTGGTCTGCAGCCCTGCTGCTGCTAACAGATGGCAGAGTGGTTTGGCAGAACATCAGAGGAAGGCCTGCTCTGAGTTACCTTTGCCGAGTCCTATTGTAAATTCCATGTGTTTCTAAGGTGCAGTATCCATGTGTTCTACTGAATAGATTAAATCAGAGTCCAACCCTCCTCCTAAGCCCCCCATCCCAACCCGTCTGTTCATTAGGTTTTGGCAAATGTAATTTATTTTCATGAGGCATCTCAACCCATGTGTGTGGTTTGTAATGGCTAGCCACCACTCAAGTTGTCATTAATAGCAGTTTCTTACATTTCCTATTGACCTATATTATACATAATAAAAAAATTAAAAACAATGTGGTTTCTGCTAATGTGATTTAATGATTTCAGAACAAAACAGAAGAATTCACCTTAAATATTTCTCTATATTAATTAGATGTGTTTGTCATTCACCTTTTAGTCGGGTTTTTAATGATTTTTTTCCAAATCAAGAAACGTGTCTCATCAGTCTACATTCTGCATGTAACTGTTACTTCTTTTTATTCAGAGGTCCTCAACGTTTTTTAATCAAGGAAAGAGAGACGGATCAGGGACCCCCTACAACATACTGTATGTTGTATAAAAAGGTTGTTTCTTATTAATCTGGGTTTAACATTATTTGTAGGGCGGCCTAAAGCCTTTATACATACCTTTTTTTGTGTATAACACTAAGTTATTCAAATAACCTAATTGTTGGCATGCATTTTTAAATCTTTTTTTTACATTAAACATACAACTCTAAGGATTAACTGTATCTGTGGATGGCTACTTTAGTGACTACCTTACATGCCCCCCCCTGCATTGACTCTGAGGACCCCCTGTTGAAAAACCCTGGATTAAATGATAGGGATGTATCGAAGCATTGTGAATCAGTTAAATATCAATATAAAAGATTACAACCGGTTTTTAAACGTCCCACGGCGCAATCTACTGTCTACCCACGGCCCTTTGGTACATGTCCCCCCCCCCCGTTACTCTCTACAGCTCTCCTATTAATTAAAAGGTCAACAGGCCCCAATCTGTTGTTTTGCAGTTTACAGTGGCTTGCATAAGTTTACACAACCATGCTAACGTTGATTAAAAAGAGGAATAAAAAACATCTTTTGGAAAATGATCGTAACGCCCTATTAAAAATAATGGTGTTATTTCAGTTAGCTACATAGCTGGTTTGATTTGCATTGAGAGATGATCTTATGGAAAGTTCCCCATGCCTTTCGCTAGGTATGGTGAAGGGTATGTGATGATGGGGGGGGGGGGTATTTTAATTCCAAAGGCCAAAGGAACTTTATCACGATGCATAGTATCCTGGATCCATGAAGTAACTGGCCTTTAAAAATAAAAATCTGCCTGCTTCTATGGGAATTTAACATAGGGGTGTGTATACTTATGCTCCCACTCCTTTAAGGAAGAACATTTATTTATTTACAATACATTATTCATTCACAAAGAAAATTGGTGTCCTTGAGAGGTTGGATTTGGTAAACCTATGCAAGCCACTGTAAATAAACAAATTAATATTTTTAAATCATTTGTCTGCAGCCCATTCTGTTAAAAGACTCCTGAGAAAATAGTATAAAATCGTGAATCATATTGAATCATGAGAGTGTATCATTACATCCCTATTAAATGATAGTGTGTATTAAGTGAACGTTTGTAGCAATGCATAGCTGCACACCCTGTATTGGTAACATCCGACTTTGTAACATTCGAGTCTACATGTATGTCTTTGACTCTTTGGTTGCAGTTTGTGTGATTGGATGTCAATGTGTCCTTACCCCAAAGGGCCATGAAGATAGAGAAGAAGACAGTGGCTGGGTTATCGAACAGGTGGCTGGCTCGGGCTGTACCACACGCCGTCACCAGCTTCCAGTAGCTGCAGGCGCGATCGCAGAGCGGACACATGGTGATGTTGTGCCTGGGATCACAAATCTCCATACTGACAAAACAAGGATGGATGGAAGAGATGAGTTATTGGGGTGGAAGAGGGCGAAATGATGAATGTGGAGAGAGATCCGAACAAGGGTTTAGATTCAGTTTACTGTACATGCCAACAAAAAACATGTCACAACTTTTTGCTCCTGCATGTTGTCTGAATGGAGTAGGGGTGTGAACCTTTACTGGTCTGACAATTTCATTACCATTACCCTGTCAAAGATTTGAATCGATTCAATGTCACGATGCATCACGATGCCTCATCTCCTCACTCACCGGCCACTTTATTAGGTACACCTGTCCAACTGCTCGTTAACACTTAATTTCTAAGCAGCCAATCACATGGCGGCAACTCAGTGCATTTAGGCATGTAGACATGGTCAAGACAATCTCCTGCAGTTCAAACCGAGCATCAGTATGGGGAAGAAAGGTGATTTGAGTGACTTTGAACGTGGCATGATTGTTGGTGCCAGAAGGGCTGGTCTGAGTATTTCAGAAACTGCTAATCTACTGGGATTTTCACGCACAACCATCTCTAGGGTTTACAGAGAATGGTCCGAAAAAGAAAAAACATCCAGTGAGCGGCAGTTCTGTGGGCGGAAATGCCTTGTTGATGCCAGAGGTCAGAGGAGAATGGCCAGACTGGTTCGAGCTGATAGAAGGGCAACAGTGACTCAAATTACCACCCGTTACAACCAAGGTGGGCAGAAGAGCATCTCTGAACGCACAGTACGTCGAACTTTGAGGCAGATGGGCTACAGCAGCAGAAGACCACACCGGGTGCCACTCCTTTCAGCTAAGAACAGGAAACTGAGGCTACAATTTGCACAAGCTCATCGAAATTGACAATAGAAGATTGGAAAAACGTTGCCTGGTCTGATGAGTCTCGATTTCTGCTGCGACATTCGGATGGTAGGGTCAGAATTTGGCGTCTACAACATGAAAGCATGGATCCATCCTGCCTTGTATCAATGGTTCAGGCTGGTGGTGGTGGTGTCATGGTGTGGGGAATATTTTCTTGGCACTCTTTGGGCCCCTTGGTACCAATTGACCATCGTTGCAACGCCACAGCCTACCTGAGTATTGTTGCTGACCATGTCCATCCCTTTATGACCACAATGTACCCAAGTTCTGATGGCTACTTTCAGCAGGATAATGCGCCATGTCATAAAGCTGGAATCATCTCAGACTGGTTTCTTGAACATGACAATGAGTTCGCTGTACTCAAATGGCCTCCACAGTCACCAGATCTCAATCCAATAGAGCATCTTTGGGATGTGGTGGAACGGGGAGATTCGCATCATGGATGTGCAGCCGACAAATCTGCGGCAACTGTGTGATGCCATCATGTCAATATGGACCAAACTCCCTGAGGAATGCTTCCAGCACCTTGTTGAATCTATGCCACGAAGAATTGAGGCAGTTCTGAAGGCAAAAGGGGGTCCAACCCGTTACTAGCATGGGGTACCTAATAAAGTGGCCGGTGAGTGTATATTGCTACACATGGTTTTCACCAACTAATTCAAGCATATACATATAAACTCCCCTTTATATTTTATCTGATCTAACAGACAAAAGGCAAAAACAAAAAAAGCAAGCGGGGAAATCAACAAGTAACATCAGTAAGCCATTATTGAGTATGGTCTGTCACTGCATCCATGCAGTAATGTCCAGGTCCGCATCGCGATGCATTGATTCAATGGCAGCCGGCGCGTTATGTGTGGGCGGCTATACCCAAATCAGTGGGCCATCAGCAGCAAAGAGCCTGCGGTTACAGCCGGATTAACCAAGGGCACCGGACATCAAAGGGGCCCTGGGCATCGTCAAATATTATGTTAGATCACGTTATAAACGCAGTCCTCACTTTCCTAATTACATGCAGATTTTTGCAACCCGTTTCATCAAAATATTATGTTAAATCACATCAAAAACATTGTCTTTAGGGAGCGGGAGCGCTAAAAGAAAATGAAAAAGTCGACAACTTGAAACATATTCCAAAAGTAGACAATTTTTTTTACTTCAAATAGGTGCTCTCTGAGATGCGACGCAATGATAACGCTGAAATCCCTCCTTCACCTGTGACCATGGAAACAGCTAACATTAACATAAGTGCTAGCAGTCAGGCTACCACAAGTTTTGAAGCTAGCAGTGAGACATAGAGTGAGAGACATGAGACAGCCAAGAGCAAGAGGACGACGAGCAGCCTCTTCATCATCACAACAAACATGCTGCTGTCTGAGATGGTTAAACCGTCTCTCCAGCCCCTGGCTAACGCTAATGTTAGTTAGCTTGCTAACGCCACCCAACACTGGTTACAGATAATGTCATAATAAGCCAAACAAGTTGTCAGTCATCTGCCGGAAACACTGTGCTGTCCTATGATGTGACAAGAGTGTGTAAATGAAACATTAGGTTGTTAAATTTGACCAATTTAGTGATCGGCTTGTGTAATTTTGACCAGGTCAACCGGAAGAAAAAATGTTGTGCGTTGGCAGAGCGCCACCTATTGTACCATCCTGTCACTCTCCCCATTCTTACCCGCTCATATATACAGGGAGAACTGGCATAAACCGGGTTAAGATTATACCCTGGTAACTGCGGTGCATGTAAACGTATTGACTGTGTTTCATGAGCCTTGGTGCCCTACTTTAACGATCTAAGCGCACGGCATTTAGGGCATGTCTAAATCCAGTTTTGCTAGTGTGATGGCGGAAAAAAGGGTTTGTGGTTTGTGCACAGTGCCCCAGGCGCATGGTTCAAAAGGGTTGTCGGTAGTGTCTTCATTAATTCATGGGTGTGTTCTGGGCATAACATGCAATGAACCAATGAGATTGTCATCTCCCCATTCCCTTTAACAGCCAGGCGCGTTTGTACCATGATGGCGGATTTTCACCATAATATTTTTTATTTTGTAATCTTTTGCACGTTTGCGTGCTGCTGCGCTGCCTGTCTATAGCTATTTTTCCATCCACACGTTTTCATCCAAATTAAGTGATATCAAATGAAAAATGCCTTATGGAAACAGTAAAATTCGATGGAATTTCATGAATTTTGACTCAAAGGAAATACATTCAGTCTCATCGGATTTTATCTTGATTGATATACGGCTTATGTGATGAACGCTGATTGAAACGTTATTTACTGAATAAATAATGAATTGCATAAGTTTTAGGTCATTTTATGGTTGCAACCCACCACAAAACGAAGAAGAAGAAGTTTTAGTTCATTTCCGCCTAGTATTTCCTCTCTGTAGTGTCTACACAAATGGCGGGCATCAACAAAGACAGATGCAAGTGGACGGACGAGGAGACAAGAGACTTTTTGAATTTAATTGATCAGGAACTCGCGAAGAAAATGGCCTACAAAGGTTAGGACAAGCCGTGGAACGTCCTGCAGAATAAATGGAAGGCGCTCAAACAGCGAGACATGTCTAAAAAAAAAAAAGTCTCGCAGCGGTGTCAGAGGGACAATAAAAGGCAAGTTGCATTCAGACAATTCAATTGACAAGTGGATGGAAACCTAGATTGTGTGTGCGTGCCTGTGTGTGTGCCTTTGTGTGTGCTTGCTTGTGTGTGTATACCTTGGTATGTTATCGTCGACAGTGGCGCAGCCATAGAGGAATACAATGACTCCAACTATGGCTGCAGGGATCAGCATCTGTGTGTAGACTCCTAACCAGGCAAAGTACAGTCCAACCTTCTCCCCAAAATATTTCCTGTAGGAGGAGATACCAAAGGTCAAAGGTGCTACAATTACAACATCAAATTTGCTTAGATACCGCATTATCATAACACCTAACCATTAACCAATGAGATCACAGTTTATAAGATCAGGTAATGGTTAGTATTAAATTAAGCTGTCCTCCCCTGAAAAATGCCCACATAAGTCGTTCCTTCAAGCAAGAATTCTATATATATAATTTATTGTATATTTATAGGGACAGTGCCTCTAAGTGGCCGTAGTAGTTAGGAAGGAAGTAAGCTGACAAAGAATAGTAGTATAAGGAGGCAGGTCGGGGTGGTGGATGGGTCGAAGAAAATTTTACCCAAATAAAAGTAATCAGCAAGTTCTTTTTAACTTTACAGAACAAACAGAGCTTTGTCACGTTCTGTGTTACAAATAAACGGGCAATACCGTCATATGGTTTTGAGGACTAGTAAATTACTGTTATGGTTTGGGGTTTTTACTGGGGTTATTTTTCCTGTCTTGCTCCTTGTGTTTGTTTCTTGGTCTTGTGTGGTTGTCTCGGTCATGTGCTCCTTGGTACTTGCCTGTTGTCCTGCTTCCTGTTTTCTGTTGATAGTCTGGTTTCCTGTCCTGTCTCGTCTTGCCCAGCTTTACTTTTCCCTGTCTGATTGTCCAGCCCCGCCCTAATGTGATTCACCTGATGTCTCACCTGTTCCCCGTTGCCTCATTACCTCATGTATTTAACCCCTGTGTTCCTTTTGTCTCGTGTCAGGTCGTCTTACCAGTCTGCGCTACATGTCTTCTCATCCATCCATCTGCCAGCCTGCCAAACCTGTGTGCCTCGTCAGCTTGTCCTGTTATTTCCCCTGTCCTTGTCATCCTGCCTGCAGTCCAGTTATTCCCTGGGAGTTTTTTCCCGTGTATTTTTCCCTGTTTTTTTCTGCTCGCCCTCACCGTGCCTGCTTTTTTAGACTGTGGAGTGTTTTTGGACTCCACCCTTGGTTCCTTGTGTGTTGGACTGTGTGAATAAAGCCTTTGTTGAAGCTCCCTACCGCTCTGCATTTGGGTCCTCCTTCCTGCACCATAACAAATTACTATAGTATAATAGTGCGTCCCATTTGTACTCGGAAGCTGGATTTTCCGAGGTCAAGGTCAGAAACACGTCCCCTGAACTCCAACATGGCTGCCCGTGCATCAGCAACATAGTTATAGGCCCTTTTGTCTTACTAAATCAGTCGTTCACACAATCCTTTGCACCAATCTGTGGACATATTGCTATGCTGTTTGTATGCACAACAAAACAGCGTAAAATGTTATCAACTGGTATTGCTAACAATGGCTAACCTGGCTAATGAAAACAATGGAAAAATCTGACTTGTAAATGGTAATCTACAAACACATTCAACCTAGGGTGGGATGTCATTCCCATCTCCGGCTTTCAAGGTAAATGGAACGCACTATTAGGTACTTCCTGCTGTCTTTGGATGTTTTAAATAATTTCCCCAACGAGACCATTTCATGATGATTTGATGAGGAGCTTGCTTGTAATATGTGTAGCGTGTAAGATCAGTGCTGTGGCCCCAGTACAGAGCATGTTTGATAAGAAAACCCCATCAGATTCAGCTCACACTGCCAGTCAGATTCCTGGACCACAGTCAGCTCAGCACTGCACTGATTGTGGAGGAGAGCATCATGTATCAGTGGAGCACCAATCTGCTTAGGATCTGTGTCTCTCCTGCCTGCAGGCGGGTGCAGGCTGCCAGTGCTGCTGGGAGAGCATGAGCTGTGGCAGATATAGTAGCTGTGTGAGAATGTGTCTGTGATTCCCCTGATGGCTGTGACAAAGAGCACGGCTACAGTATTGATCTGACCTGATGAGTCCAATAGGCTGGTACTTGTAGAAGTAGCTGTAGCTGGCCCACTGCTCGTACAGCAGCTGTGAAGAGAAGCATGAGTCAATCATCAAGGATTATATAGCCTGACACAATGTTACGTAATAATAATTACCATGAATGCTCATATATTATATTATGTACTGTATAAGAGACCATTACATTTTTCTGGTGATGCTGTTTGCTGTCAAAGCTATACACAAATTATTCATTCACTCAATATTTCCTCCATGTTTACCTGTTTGTCTGGATGAATTCAAACAGTGTTTCCACCCTCAAACCACTGTCAGTCCCTTCTACTTTGACGATATTTACATTTGTATATTAGAATTTTTTTTATCAGTGTTTGAAATTGGTAATTTTTCACAATAAAATTAAGACAACAGTAACCCAAGAAAATACAATAATATAAAATAAAGATGAGTTGAGATTAAGAAACACCCTAGGGGCTTATAAGTGTTGTAGGGGTGTACCCAACAATGATTTTCTTTATTACCTTAACCTACTGATTATTTTCTCAATAAATTGATTATTGGTTTGGTCTATAAAATAGTGAAAAAAAGCACTACATGTAGACACTAGAGAGGCTGGAACCAGTGAGGTTTTGCTATGTTTGCTTTAAAGAATTACCAAAACAATTAGTTGATTTAAAAAAATGTTGCTGATTATTTTTGTTTTGATTGACAAATCAATTAGTTGTTCAGCTCCAGTGTTGAGCTACTGCATTGCCAATTAATGTCCTGCACATTGGTTTCACAATAAAAGCCTTCTAACTGCAAAAAGGCTTTTAATGTGACACACGTGCAGAAAGTAAATGAGGAATTAACCCCCTAAACCCTAAGGTAATTTTTACAGTTCGTTGTCCAGGACAAACTGAGTTATTGGAATATTTGGGCTGCAGTGAGGTCACTTGAATGTTAAAAATGGTTGTAGGACCTTAAAGACAAATAAATAAATAAAACAGAACATGAATCTCACAGATATGTATTGATATCACAGAGCAGTTGAACCTAAGCCAGTCTCCTCTAAAAAACACTTCTCACATGTCTTGGGATCAACACTGTGAAGAAATAAACATAACTTATAAAGTTGACAAAATACATACATTTTTTCAAAGAAAGTCCAGACGGTTTGGCCCTCATGACATTTACTTATGCCAACAATTAACATAATGTCATATTTATTGATATTACACCCACAGCAATGCTACACAAGCATGTGTGTTGTCTAAAACAGTTCTCCTATATGCAAAAAATAAACATAATAAACATATTAACTCATATAAAGCACATACTATTTACATTTCTTCAAAAAAAGGCCCAAATATATGCCAAATCTCAAACCAGTGACGCCATTCTCCTCTGTAAAACGTTAGATATCTATCTTGTCCGCTATGTATTTTTGATCACATACTAGACTAGTTTGAGTGGGGGGAATCCCAAATCACTATCTTTACACTGAGCTCTTTGGTTATGTTGTCGCCCATATGGGCATACTGCTTGCCTTCATTTCCAACACACAGAGAGGAGACACGGAGAACGGAGCTAGCGGCAGAAATGAGCAAAAACGTGATGAATTATGGACCAAGTGGATAAATCTTGGATGTAACAGTTTGAATTTAATGCTCAATGACCCTGAAAAAGGGCACAAGTGCCAGGCTGGATAGAAAATCACCTGTAAAGGCTAGAAAGACCCAGGAAGAGACCTCCGTAACCGTTAACTTAAATGGATATTAAATGATTCAAATATGAATCAGAAGTGCTGTTTTTGCTCGTGTATGAGTCTCTCGGTTCCATAGTTAACAGAAAGGTTCCATATTGTAAAAAGTAAGATTTCCATGTTTTTTTAAATATAAAGGAGGCAACTGTGCCTTTAAACAAGCTGTCAGGACTTCCGTACGATTGTGATATCGCAATTATACTATATATATATGTGTAGAAAGTGCCGCTACAGTCATTCCCCGACTGCAGTGACGATGCAGACACTGAAGCCTTGTTTACACGCAAGTAAAACTGAGATAGTTCCCTTCATTTGCACATTTGCACCCAAACTGAAACAAATGGATCTTTAGGCAGCCAAGTAAGATAAGAGAGAGGCAGAAGTGGAAAGTAACAAAATACCTTTAATAACATTACCATATTGAGTAGTTCAATACAGTAACAGCAGCTGTCATAAAGCTCTTGCTGCCGTCTGCACTTGTGAAGCTTTTTGTTTGAAGTGCTCATTTATAACTCAAGGTGACCCTTTTTTTATCAACTCAGTATCTCTTTCCTGGATTATGGCATTTGATAATACTGCCTTAGGGTGTTAATAAAACCAGAACCAACAAAAAATTTAACCAGACCAATCCCCACTGGAGCATCACCTTTGCTCCTCAACACTAGTTTCCTGCAAAACTTTCTCATGAACAGGTTCCTATGATATTTTACAGAATTAGGCAACGGCCAACTGGTCACCTGATGAACGGTCACAGGAGAGTTAAGTTTAGCTGAGAAAACGTGACAGTGAGCCGGGTACAGAACCATCACATTCTCACTCCCATCGTGTCAATACGGACGCTTGGTCAGGTGCCTTTGGTGTTGTTACTGATGCTAAAAGTCTTTTAGCGCCCCATAAACGTGATTTATAAAAACGAGCTGGGTCGGGACTATTGGCGCCACTTTTGACAAAGGTAAAAGATGGTGGTTGGGCTTATAAAAGGTTATTTATGCGACACACAGGACAAAAATGGGACAGGTGGGGTTTAGAAAGTAAAAACGGGACAGTTTGGTTTTGGAAAAGTGACACACGGGACACAAACCCTGGTCTCCTGGGTGGGTGGGTTGTTTGACCCATCCACCCCACCCAACCAACTTCCCTACGTGGAATTTCAGGCTTTAATACTACTCGCTACCTTTGTTGCTCATAAAACTATATTATTTTTAAGCACTGCATAGTTGGTGCTCTGCCTGGGGCGTTCTACACTGATGCTAAAGGGGGCTTTTTACATTGTATCTGACGCTGAAAGCCATTGCCCAAGCGTCAGTATTTTACGAGTTTGGAGTGAGCATGGGTTGACAGAGCACCTTGAGGTGCCGGTTGTTTCAGAGTAGTGTTAATTTCATCAGACAAGACTAAATATGATGATGACAAAACTGCACCAATGTCCAAAAATGCTGACTAAGACTAAATTAACATGCATTATTGTTGACGAAAATGACAAGACTAAAATGTTTTGCATAAAATACAAACTAAGATAAAATCTCTCTTCATTTTCGTCTACAATTGTCTCTACTTCTTCATAATGAGATAGAACTAGTGTAGTGCCCGTTTGGAGCGCCGCGGTTCAATCAGGTGTGGCTTGGCTGCGGCTCATCTAAAGATTTGGCGTGTCCCCTTTTATTCATCTAGCCGTCACACATCCAGGTAGTGATGTGGCACGGACGGGGGAGGAAGGAAGCTGGTTCAGCCGGCTGGAGAAGCCGCTCCAGCGTGTATCGATGTGCCCCGGCCCCGGGCAAGGGGAGGAGTGCTGGTGAAGCTTGCAGATGCAACTGCTGTCAACAAAACAAGGTGCTGTAGAGCCCAGGGTCCCTGGCTCTTATCTAACATGTGTCTGTGTAACAAGGTGCTGTTGAGCCCAGGGGCCCTGGCTCTTATCTAACATGTGTCTGTGTAACAAGGTCCTGTAGAGCCCAGGAGCCCTGGCTCTTATCTAACATGTGTCTGTGTAACAAGGTGCTGTTGAGCCCAGGGGCCCTGGCTCTTATCTAACATGTGTCTGTGTAACAAGGTGCTGTAGAGCCCAGGAGCCCTGGCTCTTATCTAACATGTGTCTGTGTAACAAGGTGCTGTAGAGCCCAGGAGCCCTGGCTCTTATCTAACATGTGTCTGTGAAACAAGTTGCTGTAGAGCCCTGGAGCCCTGGCTCTTATCTAACATGTATCTCTGTAACAAGGTGCTGTAGAGCCCAGGAGCCCTGGTACTTATCTAACATGTGTCTGTGAAACAAGGTGATGTAGAGCCCAGGAGGACTGGCTCTTATCTAACATGTGTCTGTGAAACAAGTTGCTGTAGAGCCCAGGAGGACTGGCTCTTATCTAACATGTGTCTGTGAAACAAGGTGCTGTAGAGCCCAGGAGCCCAGCCTCTTATCTAACAACTTGACTAAGATACAGTACCTGAGTTCTCATTTGACTAAAACTTGACTAAAATGACGAGAATTTTAGTCGACTAAAATTTGACTAACAAAAAAACATATGTGAATGACTAAATATGACTAAAACTTTGTTTTAGTCATATTGTTGTTGTTAGTTTTAACCCAAACTAATTTTTTTTTTATCTTAACTAGGCGTTTTAAAAACAGCAGCCCCCTTAAATAGTCCTCCTGGGACAGGAACACCTGTTTCCTGGGTAAAAGTCTTGTGTTTTCCCCTTGACTTTTTCCAAGGACACGAACTCGGACTCCGCATCCCCTGCTTAAAAGCCCTGGGTTTTAGGACCCATCCACCCCAAGCTCGTACCGACACAGACCAGAGCGCTCTCTACAGCAGCTGTCAATGTGGTTTGTGCAGTAATGAATACATGGAATACATACAAAGTACAGTGCATTACTTTTCGTGAATATATCTACACATTTTTTACTATTAATCAAGATCTTTGTCTTTAACCAAGGTTTAGATGCCCAAACTTAACCATAAAGGTGGGTTTTTGGAAAGTCATTTAGGTTGTTTTGGAAGGCACTGACAACCCTTTAGTATTGTTGAAATTATTTTTTAAGTTACAGCAAAATGCCACTATGGGGTGTAACAGTAACACAGGCAGATGTAGCTTATCTCATAAACACCTGCAGCAAATTTAGTTGACTTTGGGGTGTTTGGTAACAACATTTGAGCCAATTAGAATTTATTGCTGTGTTCATTCTAGTATTATTTAAGATATGTGGTAAATTTAGGACTGTGAAAAATGCTGAATAATTTATAAAACAACCTTGATGTGTGTGTGTGTGTGTGTGTGTGTGTGTGTTCCCCAGTGCAATTTATATGCAAAGCATTGCTGTACACTGTATGCTATGGTCTTTACAATGATTATCTAACAGCTGACTAGTCTAGCTCTGTTCCATTAGTAGACAACAAGCGCATACATAAATCCCTGTGAAATGGTTTTTCACACACAATCACACTCCGTTCACAGGCAGAGCAGAGAAGCTGCAACTGAAGGCATTTATCACAGGAAGCAGGCCCAGAGGAGTGTCCACATGGCAGGTCAGATTGGGCTTCGGGACTGAGGCCCTGTTCTTATTTTAATATCAAATCTGAGGGGATCCGTTCACAAGTGGAAAGCTACACACATACAAGAGAATGTGTCTCCACATATTATTATTGTGTGTGATCACACATATTGTTATCTGATCTCACTTCCCTGATCTATATGCAAATGAATATACATCACTTACTGTTTGCATATAGACTGGTTGTGTGTTAAGTGTAAATTTCAGTTGTTAGGCTATTTTCACATAAATCGTTCATTACAAATGTGAGATGACTAAAAAATGCGCTGCCTAAAGGACAAAACCTTGTACAGTGTACAGTACATTGAACCTAACAATAAGGATGTACACTGACGACCGCCGGGACCTGTGCAGGAGAGAGAGACATTTTTAAAAGTCTCAGTGTGTTCAGCTCTCTGTACGTTTGTAGCTTCTGACTGAATCTCTGTGGTTTGAAATTTAGTTTATATATCACATCTGCTTATACAGTATTTTACCATTTCATGTCCGCTTATACGTAGGAGTCGTGTTACACTACTGCTGATAAAGACCCAACATTTCCTCATTGTAAAAGCTTAGTAAAGCTTTTACAATGCGTTGCTATAAGAATAGGGCCTGAATGGAGTCTCAATGCATCCTGGGTGCATTCCCAGCTGTACTTAGAGCTGACCGCTTGTGATCGCATCACTCAGGATGGAGGTTAATCCCAGATGGAAATGGGGCCAGAGACTAAACATGTAGTCATCACTACAGTCGAGTAAATCCTATTTCTTAAACATGTACTGTATACGTGGGATTGTAAAATATATCAAAGTATGTTGCTGTGGAGGCACTTGAAAGCACCGAGCTAAAGGTTTTCTGATGCCTGAGAACAGAGGAGGGATTATGAGGCTGTTGCCTTAGTGACACACAGCCTACAGTATAATTATGGAGAGTGTTAGCAGGGGAGGAGATGACTTCAGACTCAGCATGAGCTTTTATTTTCTTTCCAATTGCCTGGTTCATTTGTTGTACAGTAGGAGGAAAAGGCTCAGAAATGCTACCATGTTAGCATGGCAATATGTCATCCTTTTATACTTTTTTTGTAACTAATTGAGTCACATGTTTGAGTCACTTATATAGATAATGCTGTGTTGCTTTTAAGACAAAGAAGAGGACAAGCCATGCAAAACACAATTGAATTGAGACATTTATCTTAATGACAGTGTTGAAAGTGTTGGTTTGGTGACATCTGATTCAATTTATTGATTGGTGGATCCGCTCTACCTACCTTCCTGTCGTTAGGTTCTGCATTCGTCCCCTCAATATCTCCCTGTAACAACAAATGCACTTTGTTTATCATGCATATAGCGGGAGCAGCAGGCTTTAAATACATTGTTAGCAATTGGCTTTAACCAAGCGCTACGTTCAGCTTTTTCAAGTCAAGTATCAAAACTTGTATGGAGGACCATGTCTTTCATATTTAAAAATAAATACAGAAATAAATAAATGCTCAATAAATAAATAAGCACACAATTAATTGCCCCAAAAAATACAATGATGAAATAAATGTAGGTAGAAATTAAATTATACAGTGAGACATAAATGTATGTATCTCTTTTAATTAGCTTCTTTATTTATTCACCTTTGTAATAATTACCTTATTTATTTATTGTCCGTTATAATCTTCAACTTTATTTATTCCTTACTTATTTTTTAAATGTATTTATTTCTGTGTGTGTTTAATTTTTTTGTCTGTTTTATTCTTCCGTTGCATTTTCTACCCTATTTATTTTCACCCCTGGTATTTATTTCTGCCTGTCACTTTTACATTTCTGCCTGTCACTTTTACATTTCTACATGCATTTCTGCCTCATTATGCAAATGAGGAGGGGCTGGTCTTAAGGGGTTAACTTCTGCCCATTGGTTGGTTAGCATTTTACTCCCTCGGTCAATCTACATGCCACCAGCCACAGACACAACACAGATGGCTAGCTACGGTGAAGTTGTCAGTGAGCTCAGGCATTTAGCAACTGTTTTTGAAAACAATGCTAACGTTATAAGTATTGACTTTATAATTTTTCGTTTAGACGCTCTGACAGAACGTGTGTTTCAGTCAGCGGTCATGCGGTGTCGTGCCAATGTACTGTATCCCCTGGCCGCGGGAGCGCCGCATGCACACAGAGCGGAGCTTCTGCTGCCCTTCGAATTGTTTAACTGCTGCACTTTGAATTAAACGGAACAAACAGCGACATGGAAGACTCGGCAGGGTTACCATAGTAACAGGGGTCTCAGTTAACTACATAAATACGTGTATTTGTCTGTTACATTAAGGCGACGTGTCAAATGTTTATAGCGTGGTTTAATATCGAGTGATAGGCGTATCCTCCCTGTCCCTGTCTACCATATGAGTTACATAGGAGGTACTCAAATATCAGGCCGTTTTTTCACCTGATATTTGGGTATCCCCTATGTAACTTTTGATAAACAACAGCAAACCTCTCCAAATTGTGTCAGGTTGTTTATTGTGACCTATTAAACACACAAAAATAACACCCATCATGACAGGACAGACCCTTTGCATGTTAGGGATGGGATACATAAAATATCAATATCATTTTTCACCTGACATGACTGCATGTCAGGAGCAGAGCCGGGCTGAGCGACGTGGGGCTCCGCGTCCGTCTGTCTTCAGTCTCTTATCTCTCTCGCTCTCCACCTCTCTCTCCGTCGCCCGGTAGCAACTGTTGAGGACGGAGCCCGGGGCTTTGCCGTGCACGAACACACACATTTAGTGCCTGACGCGTATGCACACACACTCCGCGACGCAAATTTCTACTGGCGATCCAGGCGCGCAACGCGTGGGGGGTTTCCCTTGCTAGAAGCGGCCCGGGAGTGGGTTGTCTGTCTCCAAATCCACTCCTCTCTCTGGCTTCCTGTCGCACATCAGAAGAGACAGAATGATAACAGCCGCAGTTCGTTCAAAGAAGGTTGCACTACAAAAACCCGATGACATTTAGCAGGTGGATGTTTAGAATAAATCCAACGGAGACGCCTCTCAGGATGGAGAAGTCCTAAGTTGTGCGCCGCTTCTAACGGCGAACAGGTTGATTAGTATTTCTCACGGCGGTGTGTGTGTGTGTGTGTGTGTGTGTGTAACCTATGTGATGGCACTGCATGAAGGACTATCATCAATATCAATATCAATATAATTTTTCACCTGATATTTTATGTATCCCATCCCTAACATGCAAAGGGTCTGTCCTGTCATCATGGGTGTTATTTTGTGTGTTTAATAGGTCACAATAAACAACCTGACACAATTTGGAGAGGTTTTGTTTATCTGTTGTTTATCAAAGTTACATAGGGGATACCCAAATATCAGGTGAAAAAACGGCCTGATATTTGAGTACCTCCTATGTAACTCATATGGTAGACAGGGACAGGGAGGATACGAACCTATCACTGGCGATATTAAACCACGCTATAAACATTTGACAATGTAATTGCAAATTTAATGTAACAGACAAATACACGTATTTATGTAGTTAACTGAGACCCCTGTTACTATGGTAACCCTGCCGAAGTCTTCCACGCCGCTGTTTGTTCCGTTTAATTCAAAGTGCAGCAGTTAAACAAAAAAGTTCGAAGGGCAGCAGAAGCTCCGCTCTGTGTGCATGCGACAACAACCCCGCCCTTTGCCTAGTAGGGGATACACGAGTACATTGGTGACAACAGGTAAACAAACGCTACCTCACGCGTTTCAGCGCCCTGTCTGCGGCAGGTAGCACACCGCTGACTGAAACACACGTTCTGTCAGAGCGCCTAAACGAAAAATTATAAAGTCAATACTTATAACGTTAGCATTGTTTTCAAAAAAACAGTTGCTAAATGCCTGAGCTCACTGACAACTTCACCGTAGCTAGCCATCTGTGTTGTGTCTGTGGCCGGTGGCATGTAAATTGACCGAGGGAGTAAAATGCTAACCAACCAATGGGCAGAAGTTAACCCCTTAAGACCAGCCCCTCCTCATTTGCATAATGAGGCAGAAATGCATGTAGAAATGTAAAAAAGTGACAGGCAGAAATGTAAATGACAGGCAGAAATAAATACCAGGGTGAAAATAAATAGGGTAGAAAATGCAACGGAAGAATAAAACAGACAAAAAAAATTAAACACACACAGAAATAAATACATTTAAAAAATAAGTAAGGAATAAATAAAGTTGAAGATTATAACGGACAATAAATAAATAAGGTAATTATTACAAAGGTGAATAAATAAAAGCTAATTAAAAGATATATACATTTATGTCTCACTGTATAATTTAATTTCTACCTACATTTATTTCTTCATTGTATTTTTTGGGGCAATTAATTGTGTGCTTATTTATTTATTGAGCATTTATTTATTTCTGTATTTATTTTTAAATATGAAAGACATGGTCCTCCATAAACTTGTAGTCCCCCATAGCTGAAGAATGAAATCTTTTTATGTCTGTGGTACAATCCGAAAAAGACTTGTGGCAATAACATGAAAGCTGATTGGCTGCAATATAAGTTGCTTTTTGGTCTCATTTGTAGTCGAAATACAACAAATTATATTTGGACTAGCGAAAGAAAGAAAGACCTACAACACTATGGAATCAAAAAATATTCATTCTAAAGCATTACAATGAGCATTAGAGGTAGTGTTACGTGGAAGTAGGAAAATTAAGAATGATTTATAAATTATTTAAGACCTATAACACAATGACACAATGCTTCAGCTAATTTAAGACTTTTTAAGGCCTAAAAGTCTGATTTTGAAATGTAATAGTTTTTTAGACTTTGTAAGATCCAGCAAAAACCCTGATATAGGCTACTGAATGATGCCTTTAATTCAACACAGAAATGAGACCTGAGAGAATGCTGAGAGAAATTCTTGTCACAAATTTGGTTAGTTCACATCAATTGTAGACTACAAGCAGCAGATGCTTTGGACATTTTCGTATCAGAAACTCTAAATTAGAATAATTCTCTCGGTATATAAAATGTATCAACTGTTCTCAGGCCAGTAAGGGAGAGGCGGCCATGAGGTGTGATGGTGACACTCACGTCATGCAGAGGATAAGCAGATGTATAGACACCATTGGCTAGCAGACTGGTGATCCCTGTAGGAACACACACACACACACACACACGTTAATAAGAATTACACTGAAGAAGAATTACATGTAGAACATCTTCACTTGCCCCACTGGCAGGACGGAGTCAATAGCAGAGCCAGTTAAAACCACAAAACACCCAAAGCCACCCAACCATTGAGCAAATCTGCCCCACAATATAACTGTTGGTTATGTATAACCGAATTATTACACTAGAAGGTGTGTTTTAACATCATCATGACCAAAGGGATGCGATCTTAATACCTTAATTTAAAAAAAAATTGTTATTTCAGTTAGCTTAATAGCTGGTTTGATTTGCATTGAGAGATGATCTTATGGAAAGTTCCCCATGCCTATCTCTAGGTATGGTGAAGGGTATGTGATGATGGGGGGTTATTTTAATTCTAAAGGCCAAGAAAACTTTATCAGGATGGATAGCATCCTGGATCTATGAAATAATTGGCCTTTAAAAATAAAAATCTGCCTGCTTCTATGGGAATTTAACATAGGGGTGTGTATACTTATGCCCCCTCTATTTTAAGGAAGAACATTTATTTATTTACAATACATTATTCATTCACAAAGAAAATTGGTGTCCTTAAAAGGTTGGATTTTCCTAATTTTTTTTAAATTAAGGCATTAAGATCAATTTCCAAAAGATGGTTTTTATTCCTCTTTTTAATCAACTATAGCCTGGGTGTGTAAACTTTCTCAAGCCACTGTATAGGAGGAGACCACTTGGAGATGGGTTGCTAGAGACACTACAGTATCAAACTCACCTAAATACAGTATTCATAACAGAGCACAACTTTCACCTCTGCATTTAATTCAATTCAAATTTTCAATTCAATTGTATTTATAGTATCAAATCATAACAATAGTTATCTCAAGACACTTTACAGATAGAGTAGGTCTAGACCACTCTATACTTTACAAAGACCCAACAATTCCAGTAACTCCCCAAGAGCAAGCATTTAGCGCGACAGTGGTGAGAAAAAAAACTTCCTTTTAGGAAAAAACCTTGGACAGACCCAGGCTCTAGGTAGGTGGAGCCCATCCTAAGAACTACAGGATGCAGTACTGTGAATACTTTGGAAGCAACTTGGAGTTAAAGTTGAACTTGGAGGACAGAAGGAGACAGGGATTGTACCCTCACAAAGCCTTGAAAGGACAACCGCACTACCTCTTGAGCCGCAGGGGTGGGTCTAGAGGGGGCCCAGGGTGGCAACTGCCCCCCTAAAATATGATTGGCCCCTCCTGGTGCCACCCCAATCCATTAGGCTAGAGTGCCTGACAAACTTGATTTCTATTGGATCAGATTACTTTCACTTTGGTAAATGGATATACACTTTAAAACACACAATGTATGGCAACTGTGTGCATCTGAGCCTGTCTGGCATGAATAATGTGAGTGGTAAGTCAGACATATTGCCATAAAATTGATAATATTTGATCTTCTGCTTTAAAAAATGCCGGGGTAATATGAGGCATGATGTAAAACAAGAACGCATGCCAGACATTTCATAATCATAGGAATTTTACAGGCAATGCATTTTAAGTGAAGTGTCCTAAAGAACCGGAAGAGCAAATGTTTACACTTGACTAAGTAGGTAGCTGGAGAGATGCCAGTTCACCTCCTGGTCACTACCAAGGTGCTCTTGATCAAGGCACTGAACCCCCAACTGCTCGAGGCGCCTTTCCGTGGGCAGCCCCCCCAGTCTGACATCTCTCCATTTAGTGCATGTATAGGTGCTGAGCATGTGTGTGTAATTCAGGCCAGTGTGTAATGTGTGTAATAACAACAGAGTGTAAATTGTAATTTCATAAAGTATACATTATTCTCATTCTATTTCTTCTTCTTAGTATTATTATTATGATACTGCACATTCAAATATTCTGTGATCCTAGTGTTTGTAACCTGACATCTCGATTTCTCTACCAGTCCTTGGGCTTTGTTGGCTCTAACAAAACACCCTTTTTAAGTTTTCTTCTATTTATTTCAGTATTTTTTTCTGCCTCAAAAACAAATCTGAACATATTTATTAAATTTTCTACAACTAACTTAAACCGCATAACTAACGAGACTGTACCTCGGGCAATAATGACTACTCTCACCAGTTATCCGTCACTTTCAGTCAACACTGTACTGTGCAGCGTGAACACTGTACTTGGATGACAGAAAGGTTGCATCCCTGTGCTTGATAAGCTTCTTTCTCTCCAAGTCATGACTCTGCAAATGTGATGTCCATTTGTGTTAAGGGTCAGGAGGGAATTTAAATTTTTGCTGAGGATGATATGTCTTCACAGAGAGACTCAAACGCAGACTCAGTATCAGGAGTAAATGAAAAAGAGGATTGGAGGCTGGATGAGGGGGACGGCTGCTAGCAGAAGCAGAGCGTTGGTAGCAAGGGGTAATGGCTGAAGATGCTGGAGCGAGGCAGATGGGTGAGCAGGGATTCAAGTGGTTTGCTGCGCTGGCTGAAGGGATGCAGGCAGAAACAGGCAGGCAGAGGCGAGTGATCCTGCAGAACAGGCTTCGTTTATGCACAAAAGCCCCAATGCTCGGAACAAGGAGCGGCCTGAAGTGTAACTACCACGGTTCACTGAACCATCTGCCGATGAGTCTTTGAATGACCGGGATCGATATGCTGGAGGTCGTTGCAGTTGGTGGAAGGCAGGTGTGGATGATGAGCAGCAATCAGGAGTGAGGAGCGCCACAGGCACAGAGAGACAAACAGAGACACAGAGATACGTACAAAGACAGAGATATAAACACAGAAACAGACACAGACAGACATATACACAGACACAAAGAAACAGACAGAGACAAAAAGAGACATACAGAGAAAGAGACAGAAACAGACACAAACACAGAGAGACAGACAGCACGCCAGACAAAGACAAAGACAGAGACAGAGACACAGAGACGGAGATAGAGACAGAGACACAGCCACAGAGACACAGACAGAGACACAAAGAGACGTACAGAGAAAGAGACAGAAACAGAGACAGACAGCACAACAGACACAAACAAAGACAAAGACAGAGACACAGACACAGCCAGACATATACACAGACACAGAGAAACAGACACAAACACAGAGAGACAGACACAGAAAGACACAAACACAGAAAGACAGATACAGACATTGACACAGACACAAAGAGACAAAGAAAGACAAAGACAGAGACATAGACACAGAGAGACAGACATAAACAGACATAAACAGACATACACACAGAGAGACAGACACAGACAGACATACACAGAGAAACAGACACAGAAATAGACACAGAGACAGACAGGAAGACAGGGGAGGTGAAAACATACAGTGCGTTTATATGCATAATGAAACCCGATTATATTCAGGTTTCTCAGACACCTTACACCAGTGACCTTAACAAAAGAAAATAGTTCTCTCATACCTAGGGATATCTTTTCAAACATTTTCCCTACCAATACTGTGACTTTGAGACTGGTTTCTGAACAATACTTCTTTTGATACAAATTTTATAAAATCCCTTTTAACAAGAATAAATGACAAAATTACACATTATGGCACAAATCTTTCATCCGTTTTTCAGCTCCCACTACGTAAGACTCATTCCCGAAATTAATAGATCTTGGTAGAAGCATGCTGCGTGCTTATTGGCTTACTGATGAGATCAACTCCTTAGGTATTGAAATTTGGTATTGAATGACGAGGCATTTTTCAATACTCAATACTAAGGGGCAATTTGGTCAGTGCCTAAAAAGTATTGAAATCGGTACTAAGCACCGCTGCAGTGGTTTTTGTCCTGGAAATATAAAAAAGCACTTGTAAGCAACAGTGCCAAAAACAACAGCAACTACACACGCTTTAAACCTTTGGCAAGGGCTCCCAAGGAGACCCTTTTCAGGACAGATGCTAGGACAAAGACGGAAGATTTTGACAAAGACGGAAGATAAAGCCTTATTCTGACCAGCTGTCAATTGCAGAGCGCCACCTACTGTACCCGAGGTAGACTTACTCCCGTCATTCTTCCCTGCTCATATATACGGGGAGAACAGGCATGAGAGCTTTGCATGTAAACAAACTGGTGGAGAAACACAAGGGAAACCCCCGGGTCACGGCCGGGACTGAGACTCAGGATGGCTTCAGATGGTCATCAATATCAAGATTCAATCCATTCCAAGCTAATCCATTCATTAGTTGGAGAGCTGGGGATATGTTGCTCAAAGACCACGACGGCACACCCTGCAATCTTCTCTGGTGATAATTACACTATAATTTGAGGAGAATAATTGCATATTGATTTTTCTGTTGTAGTAGAGAAACAGGCAGAGGTCTTACCCATGGAGTATTTTGCTCTGGTGCATCTAGTCCTCTTCAGTACCTCATACACCTAAGGATACAACAACATGTTTAATAAAAAAAGTAATATTTAACTAAACAGGTTCAGAATCATGAGAATGCAGATGAGAAGGGGGTGGGGTCTAGCGATACATCGATATAACGATTCAATGATCCACGTTCCAATATTATTGATCCAAAGTGAAAATATCAATACAGATCATCTGTAAGATGCCCCATATTTTTCTTTTTATTAAAGAGAATATATTTTTAATTTAAATGTCTGGAAGAGCTCAGTAATAACTATATATTAGTTGCTTTTTTGAGTTTCTATAAATTCAAATGAGCTTATGAGTCTCATATCATTTGAAGGCTCCTGTATTGAATCAAATTGAAATCGTATTGTAACAGACTTTAAGATATCAGCAAATATCATATCATCCAAAGAATCAATATATCGTATTGTAATAAAACTTGAGGAGAATGAGCTAAATATTTACTTGTATAGTAGTACAGGTAAAATTGTTAGAGGGAGAATGAGTTTTGTTCAATATTAGGCTGGTGATGAGCTCAGAGTAAAACAGAATAATATTGAAAAGGGCCGAGGCTCTGTGATTGAGAACTGCAGTGATTGATGAGCTCCAGTGGTGATTGTAGGAACAGGGGAAACACAAACCAAGTCAGCTTTTGACAGTTTTTTTGTTTCTGCAGACTTTGAATGAAGCGTGTTTTACTTTAACAAAATTACAGTTTATTTAAAAAGAGTCTGGTGGGTCTGGCAATGGTGATATTGGGGCTGTTTCATAGGTTCTTACTCTTTATCAAAAGTGTCTACCTTTGAAGGGATCCTTTCCATGTTGTCAGACACTTAGAACAATAATCTGAGCCTGTCTGTCTTAGTGGATGTAAATTGAAGGTGCACAATTGCCCATTAACATTACGCTGTAGCTTGTTTCGCAGGTCTGCTGGACCAATTTCAAAGATTGTTGTTCCCATCAGTTATTGACCAAAAACATTCAAAGGCTCCATTGTAAAAAACAAAGTGGACTTTATAACCATATATAGTAGATTTATTTATGACAATGCACATTAATCAACATTTCTGTAAATGCACCAGTGATAACAAGTTGGTCAATTTTCAACTGTAGTCCTAGTGTCCTAGCATGCATGTCTTTATGGTGGAAAGAAACCAAAGCACCCGGAAGAAACCCCACGGAAACATGGGGAGAACATGCAAACTCCACACAGAAAGGCCCGGAACAACCTGGATTCAAACCCAGACAGGCAGAAGTGCTAACCACTGAGCCTCCGCCAAATTCTACACATCACACAAATGCTGCCACTGGGCTGAATGAAACTTCTTATGTAGCTTCCTGAAGGAGCCACCTTCAAACATGTCATCTATTGAAACCAATACTTACTATTGAGCTCCTGGTCTTGCTGTCAAAGAACTTGTCCCTGTCAGACAGATCAAATCTGGCAACAAAGAAGACAACAGGTCCAGTTTAAGTTGCTGATCCAAAAAAGAGTGCAGAATGATAGTGAACATATTTGATTGAAGGCTGCAATATACACAACAAAATGATGAAGGGAGAGGCATGGAAAAGCTTTACACGTCCTTGTTGGCTCAACCAGCCAAGCCTGTCTCCTTCTAATAATGTTTAGAAGCAGTTAATTTATTTTTTTTAAACTTGATTTAAAACTTGAGGCCCATTGAGGGAAAACCTTATTCAGTTGGGCAAGGTGAAAAAATATGTAAACAAAAAAATGCCCGGTGCCGCTGCAAATTAGCCCCAGGACGGAACTTGTTTTGGTGGAATGTGTGTACGTTCAAAAGTTGTTTTAGTCGTGCAACAGAAATTTTAGATTGAACAGACCAGTCAGACTCAGTACATATGAATGCAATTCTTAGAAGGCAAGCACTTGGAAGTGTGTGCACTGAAACCATTTCATCCAAAGGACTGAGTGGGCAGCTCCTGTCAGTCACGCATGTGTTGCTGGTGGTGCTTGTTGGCCTTCACCGAAACAGTCCAGATGGTCCCTGTGCCTCCACTGACAGACAGCTTTAATCTGAAGTTAAATAATCATCTATTTAGTCCTGGATTGACTTGAGCATTCCCTCAGAAAGTGACAGGATTGAGCTCAAGACTAGCCAATAGTAGAAGCATTAAACACCATGTCAGATGGTGCCAGATTGATTTTAGATAGACTGTAATCTATATCTAGGCTTTATCTCAGGGAACTGGCCTGGAGTGCTTTCAAAATTGATGAAGATTAGGTGATGGAAAAGATGTGGAGGGAGATCTCCTGCTAGCTGTTAGTCAGAGCTGTAAATATAGCTGCACACTGCCCACTCTCTCCTCCATACATCCCAGCAGGCTGATGGTAATGCTAAGACATTTCTCCGCCTTGATCACTGCCTTTGAAAGTTGTTTTACTTGTTGGGACAGAACTGGATGAGAGATGTGAAGGCATGATGTCTGTGTGTAGTCAATCCTTTTACTGAGTCTAAATGCTTCATCTAGCCATTTTCATAATCCTCCAACACAGTGTTTGGAAAATATAAATGACTTTTGTGATTCCAGCTAGCTGTGTGTGTTTCCTTCAGGGAGAGAAAGCTGAGAGATGGGAGCTTCAGCAGAATGCTGCAGGAGAGCGTCACGCTTCAGCCTTCCTGTCATGATGTTTTAGTCCATTGTACACTTCTGTGGTTCCCTCTCTGTGCTGTCTGTGTGGCTAAAACTGCGTTACTACCTTTGTTTAGATAGGTGAAACAACATTAAACATGGAAACATTTTACAAAAAGAAAATGATAAAGTTTAAGATTTTCAGATTTAAAATTTGCCAGTTATCTACCTTGCTTTTGTGCAAAAGAGTCTTACAATCACAGATATAACTTGCATCTATTAGTTGGAGATATGTCTCACCATGATCTCTTGCTTCAGGATTCTCTCACTGCATTGGGAGATTATGATGGTAGTTTGGGGGGGGATTTTGAGTCAGTTGCGACATGGCACCTTGGAAGTGTTGTGACTATCAAATGACCTTTAACTCCACCACTGACATTATTTTGGCCTTTTCCCTTAAATTCTCTCACTCTGAGCACACACATCATTGGCCTATGATTTTTTACGAGAGTGTTAAATCCATGGAGAGACACTATTGCTGCATCTTACTTCCCCTAAATTGCATACCCGGTTCCTTCTGGATGAGACGTCCTTTTCACTGAAGCACTGCGTACATTTTTCAGCTGTATGGGCGGAGTTAGCAACCCTTTAGGCCGGACAGTTTACGAAAAAGGCTGCCTCAGTGTATCCTCGCTTATAGCTCCTCAGAGATCCCTCCACCATCCTCCCTCCTCTGAGCAGGAATAAGGGCTTTGAGATGGCCTTTACGAAGTGGGCCAGAACAACGTCCGGTTCAGCCGAGGACCAAAGAGATATCAAGTAAGGGAAGTGAGATCCAACCTATTTCTCAACCACCTGGATAACATTGAACAGATGTTTTAGCTACATGGGGGCAGCACAACAATCTCTATACACTGAGCTGTTTTGACCTACTGTAATTGGAATTGGCTGTTCAATAGGAATATTGGACTTTTTGTTACTTTTATGCATATAGAGTATCAAGTAACACTTTAATAAACTGCCAGATTTCTTAAAAGGGGTTCGGCAGGACGTTCAGGGTGACTAAGACATTTTCACAATAAGAGGTGCATCTCATATCTCTTATTTAAGAACTCAGCTAAACCGGAAGTTGTTCTGGCCTTCCTTCATGAAGATTGTCTCAAAAATCCGCGAGGAAAAGGAGCAAGCATGGAGGAGGGATGTATGAGCAAGGATCCAGAGGATCCAGTTGCTAACTCCGCCTATTCAACTGACAAATTCATGTGACGATGTGAAGATGTTGAACAGCTCACCCGGAGACAGAAGGCAGAGGACATTCAGAAACTGGATCTCACTCAAAACAGCATGGCTAATTTTTTTCCAAACACCCCATTCCCAGAAAAAGTGATTTTTTCATAATATGGGCACTTTAATGACGTACAAATATTAATTACTGCAGCTTTATAGTATAATCCATATTATTACACTCAACAGCATTTTACTGGGTACATAGCTAGGTCACGGCATCCAACATGAAACAGATAATAAAACCAATTATCACAGAATTAGCACTAGCGTAGCTTCACATTAGCTACTTATTAAATGTTACTGTATATTTTAGTTTTGAATACAAATGTAAAAATCAGTTTGCCAGTCAGGAAAGGTTTTTCAGGTAACATTAAAATACAAATTTTTATAAAGTGCCTTAATTGGGTTAGGGTCAAATTATAAATGTCCATGTAAACATTCCTACTACAGATTCAGATGTGTAAAATCTCTTTGGCTTGTATATTATACGTGCATTACATGGCAAAGGAAAGGTGCAGAAAGCTACATAAGTGAGAAAAGAGTTTGACTGGCCAGTCTTCACAACTTAAAGCAGAAAGTCAGTAGAGACTTTACTCACAGATGCTGCTTCTCTCTGGAGAAAGGGTGAGAGAGGAATTTGACACTTTGTTGCCGGCTGGTGTCTACTTTTGGGTGGAGAGGAGCTGTGACTTTGTGAATGAAGAGCCGGGTCTTCTCCACCAGATTACTGCCGTGTTTCACTTCGTAATTCTGAAGAGGAGGAAAAAGAAATACATTTATCTGGAAATGAATAATAATTTATACTTTATTAATCTTGCTAAGGAAATTACAATGTTTTCACTATGTTGTTAGAACACACATTACACACAATGCCTGAAATACACACAGATGCTCTGTACCTACCTATACATGCACTAATTGAGAGATGTCAGAGTGAGGGTGCTGCAGCTGTCGATGGACAGCCGCCCTGAGCAGTTGGGGGTTCGGTGCCTTGCTCATGAGCACCTTGGCAGAAGGCGAACTGGCACCTCTCCAGCTACCAGTCCACCACTGTGCTTTGATACGTACAGGGACATGAAACAGCTACACTCCGGTTCCCAACCCAACTCCCTACAGACTGAGCTACTGATCCTCTGCATCCTACATTTAAACAGGTGGTCTCATTGACATTAGCATGTCTTTTTTTAAGAGCTGAAGTGAAAATATCCTGTGATCTGATCTCACTACTGCATTTAGATGTGCTCCGAGAGCAAAGGTAATTTGTTAGTTTTTCTAGATCTATAGGCTGAGAGCCCTGAAGGGGTTTGTACGTAGGCAGGATCTGAATAGTCTGCTTTGTTAGCTGCTTTGTTAGCATTAAAAAAAAAAAAGCTTTACTTTGAGAGTTATTTGAAGCATTGAAAGAGAAAATATATGTTTATGTACTGTATACAGTAAACAAAGGAGGATCCAAGCTAGACCCTTCTGGGACACCTTCACTAACCTTAAAAGCACTTTACTTGGAACCAGTAGGCTTGCTTAAAATCTACTTGAAAAAGGCTTTAAAATAATTTAATGTCTTGTCAATCTAGCCCTAAAAAGGACAGTGTGCAAGGTCTAAATCCTAACAGCTGAGGTTGAATCATAATGTAGTCACACTGGTGTTTTAAGCCATTATCCAATCCCTCTGATTTTGAAAATGATCTATAAGGTAGAATGCAGTGAGGTTTTTGTTGCACAGTCTCCGACGAAATTGTGCAGTATGGCACTTAACAAATGTCCGATGGTTATTCATGCATTATTCATTCCCATTAGATTTCTATCAAAATCTTATTACAAGGCTTGTAAGAGCTGTAACCACAAATTGGCCCCACGGTGGTGTTATAATGCTACATGAATGCAAAGACAGAGGAACAGGAAATACTCATATTCATACTTGTCCCCACTCAGCAATGCAGCGCTGAGAGCCAGTCAAATCAGCCTCAAGAAAAACACCTAAATATGCATTTGACAAATGGGATAATTATTGGCAGGTGGAGTACCTTCTTTGTTGGCATCTTGAGCTTCATAAACTCAGCCTCCCGACACAGAACGTTCCAAGGAGCATGGATCTTCATGAAGCCGATTCCAGGGATATTAGTCTGAAATACATACAGGGTTTGGATATTTAATTACTATTCTCTATGTAATCACTGCACAAACAAGAGACAATTCATGACTTTTCAAAATGGTGATCTATAAACTTATTTGGTTGCCATAAGTGAGCAGCAGGCAGAACAGCATGTTGCTCTTCTGTTAGATGCACTGTTTAGCAGAGTGTCAGGAAAATCTTCTGCAACCATTTCAGCAAAAACACATCTTTATTGCTGCATATAGGACTGTCTCTGTCTCTGCAGTCTCTGCTGTTATGTAAAACCACTCACACATAGCCAGACATACTTCACACCCTCCAGCTTGGCACACTGACCTGTCTGGATACAGAAATACATAACCAATTTAAGCTAGCTGACTAACTGTAAGCTATACATCTCAGAGATGTATCAGATTTAATTCAATATTAAATTCAAATGTTTTTTTTTCTGTATACTGATCCTAAGCAAGTATTTCAGTACCGTATCTGAAGTAAAAAAAAAAAAAGACACTCACCCTACTGGTAAATAACAGTCGGTATAGGATGCCATGTCATTTCTCCAACGGTCCATTGTTCCGACCACTCAATAACCCAAAAAATTCCTTTTCCACAAAAGCCTTCCACAAATGCCTTTTTTAGCTAGGCTTTTGTGGATCCCCTCCCATAATGTAAAATCTGAATTAACAATGCAAAATTACTTTTCTCTAGTGTATTAACACATATAAAGCCCGTATGGTTGGAATAATAGGATGTCAGACAGAGGGAACAAAGTGACGTTGGAGAAGTGGGCTGTAGGACCAAAGGGAATTCTTCAGGTTATTGAGAAGTCGGAACAATGGAGAGTCGGACAAATGGGCAGTCCCCCGGTATAAGTGCATGTCATTGCATTTTCAAAATTAAAATGTCTTTCTTCAATGATTAGTCATTAGTTTTTCTAGGTTTTCAATGCAAATATTCTTGACATTCATGGCCACACTTTTCAAGAACTGGAGGTGAAGCTAGCGGACATGGAGGACAGAAACCGGAGATGTAAACATCCGCATCGTCGGGCTGAAAGAGGGACTAGAAGGTGGTAATGCTATCCAGTATCTCTCACGCTCACTAACCTAAGTGGTTCCCGAATCTAGCAGATGTTCAGATAGAGATTATGAGAGCTCACCGAATCTACAGTGATAGCCCAAAGAAGAACACCACTACTAACCGCACGTTGATTTTCAACCTACTCCGCTACACAACCAGGCAGGCAATCCTACAGGATGCCCGGAAATCTCTGCTCTTCCACTTCTTTACTGAAAAATGAATCCTATATCACTCAGTTTATTGCAGAATTCCAGATATTTGCAGAAAATAATGTTGGCTCTGTAGAAGACCCCAGGATACTGTGAGACACGATAAAAGGTTTTATTAGGAGCAATACCATACATTTCTGCTCTAATGCGTGCCAAGCTACGTCACTGAAGCTGAGTTCACCAGACTAGACTTACTGTTACAAACTAATTTTACTGACTGAATAGCTTTAGAACGATCATTAGTCAAGAAAGAAATAAACAACATCCAGAAACAGAAATCTGAATTCCTCATCCATAAAGTAAGACAGCACTATTACTTTTAGGGTGCTAGACCTATTCACCTTCTCGCTATGAGATTAAGATTCAGTGATTATTTTGCATACATTCCCGCTATTAAATCTTCAGATGGCAATATAAGAACTAACCCTGTAGTAATAAATAAATCCATTCAGACATTTTATTCCAATCAGTATGATTCTGAGGTTATGTTGGATAAATCTCACTGTGACAGCTGGTTAAATTAGCTTGACTTGCCTCAGTTATCAGCAGAGGAATCAGCTAGCTTGGACAAATTAATTTCTATTGGGGAATTAAGAGTGGCAGTACAGAACATGCAAAAGGGAAAATAACTAGGCTTTGATGCGATTCCCCCTGAATTTTCTGCAACTTTTCGGGAACAGCTGGGCCCTTTCCTTCTTGACATGATTAACTTACTATTGAAAAGGGCGAATTCTCAAGGGATGTTAACACAGCCTTGATTTCCTTACTCCTGAAAAAGGATAAGGATCCTACAGAGTGTTCTAGCCATCGGCCTCTGAGCCTGTTTAACGCTGACATAAAAATCTTTGCAAAGCTCCTAGCCCACCATTTAGAGTCTCATATGTCAAAATTAGTGAACCCTGACAAAACAGGATTCATAAAAACTAGACTAGCAGCAGATAATGTTAGACGCCTTCTTCACATTGTTGATGCGGTGGAGGACAGTAAGACCCCAATGTCAATTCTTTCTCTTGATGCATTGAAAGCCTTTGACAGACTTGAGTGGACATTTTTATGGTCAGTCTTAGAGGTGATGGGCTTTGGTAAAACTTTCATTGGTATGATCAAAGCTTTGTTTTCTAATCCCTCAGCCCGAGTCTTAACCGGACGCACCTCCTCCTCTTTATTTCCAGTCTCTAGATCTTTGCGGCAAGGTTGCCCCCCGAGTCCTGCACTATTTGTTGTCTCACTGGAGCCGCTGGCTTAAGCCATTCGCCTATCAATTATGGTGTCACCAATTTGCATTTGTGGTACACAGCATCATCTCTCATTATTTTCAGACAATGTTTTGGTCTTTTTAGAGAACCCCTCTCAGTCTCTTCCTCACCTATCAATTATGCGAGGAGTATGGAAGCTTATCAGGCTTTATAATGAACTGGTCAAAATCTGCACTACTTCATTTAAATGATTCTGCCCACAACTCAACCATCTCTGCCGACATCCCCATTGTTAAGCCCTTTAAATATTTAGGCATTGACGTCTTCCCCTGCTTAAACCAGATCATTAAACATAACTATTCTGTTGCTCTGAACAGTGTTTTGAAGGATATGAAAAGATGGATAGGTCTCCCAATGTCGATTCAAGCTTGTATCTCAGTGGTTAAAATTAATGTTTTACCCAGGGTCAATTTTGTGAGCTCTATGCTACCTCTTTCCTCTCCTGCTGGCTAATGGCATGAATTACAAACAGTGGTATCTAAATTTATCTTGGATGTCAAGACTTAAAATGTCTATTTTACAGAGGAGGAGAGAGGATGGTGGCCTTTTAGTTCCCAACTTTAAACATTATTTCTGGTCCTTTGTTAAGACCACTTCTCACTTGGTTTAGTCCAGATGTATCCGTTTGTTGGCGTACCTTTAGAAAGTGCTCTGACAGAGCCTTGGTCACTCCATGACGTTCTCTTTGCCAATAATTCTAACAAACAGTGCCAGCTACGCTTTGGCCCCATTATCTCTCATCTTATCAAAACTTGGAGATTAGCTGAAACATACTGCCATATAGCTTGTAACTGGCACACTTTTTTCCTATTATTCAATAATACAGCACTCCTGATTGAGGGGAGGCTGATAACAGCTCCTCAGTGGGAACAGAGGGGATTTTATTGTCTAAAAGACATTTTTGGTGAGGTTGGCTTGTTACCTTTTTCTGACTTACTAAATGCATTCAGTCTGCCACGTTCCTCCTTTTTCTTTTACCTGCATTTAAGGTCGGCACTCAAGGCATACAGTGTTCCCTGGCTGAGGCCTTTGCCCATCCATCCTATTTGAAAGTTATTTACTGTGCAGCCTAAAAACGCAGCGACATAGTATCCAGGCTTTATCAGTTCTTGGTGATATCTGGCCACTTTGGCCTTCCTATTGAGAGGATCTGGGGACGCGATTGCCAAGGCCTCGCTCTTGACTGGCATAATGTATAGTCTAACAATAATGCATCCAAAATTTCCACCTTGATTAATGTTACTGTGCCTGTTACTGTCAATGTTTTGATTATGAATGACTTGTTAGCCTTCCAGCTTTCTAAAGCTCAAAAACATACTGTGTTTGCTGGGCTTACAGCTGCTAAGAGGATGATTGCAACCCGTTGGAAGCCACCTCATGACTTATGTGTTCATTCTTGGATCCTTTCTTTTTTGGATGTCACGTATATGGAACTTTCAACGGCTCGTGTGGATGGAGCCCCGGGGAAGACTTTGAAGACTTGGCACAGCATTGCTGAGTTCTTGAAGGCAATGCTGAAGCCTTTTCTTTTGTTTGTGTGTGTGATTGGTCCCTTGTCTTGTGTCTGTGTGTGTGTGTGTGTGTGTGTGTGTGTGTGTGTGTGTGTGTGTGTGTGTGTGTGTGTGTGTGTGTGTGTGTTTCTGCATGTTGTTTTATCTCCCTCCCTCCCGTTTTTCCTCTCTGTGATTTTGTGCCCTGGGACGCGTTTCTATGCCCCAGTGTGTTGTATGTAACTGTTTGAGAATGTTATGTTTTTGTGTTTTTTTTCTGAATATAAAAATAAAAATTTGATCACAAAAAAAATGCTTAAAGTGCTCATACTATGCTCATTTTCAGGTTCCTAATTGTATTTAGAGGTTATATAAGAATAGGTTTACATGGTTTAAATTTCAAAAAACACCATATTTTTGTTGTACTGCACATTGCTGCAGCTACTCTTTTCACCCTGTGTGTTGGGCTCTCTGTTTTAGCTAAAGAGTGAGATATCTCACTTCTATTGCATCTTTGTTGGGACTACTAGCCAATCAGAAGCAGAATGTGAGGGCGTGCCATGCTAGCAGCTATGCAAGCAGTATAACGCGTGTTACAAAGTGACGCCACATTCCTCACAGAAGTAAAGGCTGGACTACAGCAGAGCTGTTTGGAGCAGTTTGTGAACAGTGTTTTCTGTTGGAAATGGTAAGTCCCTTTGGGGGGGACTTTGGCCTTTTTCACTTTATAAACCTATAACATGCACAAAAGATATATAACACAATAAAGGAAAGGGGGAAACCAAAAAGCATAATATGAGCACTTTAAAGCAACGATTTGGCTTTTGCTGCATGTCAGTCCCCCTCTCTCTCCCCTTTCATGTCTGCATCTGTCCTGTCAAATAAAGGCCTAAGAATTGTCCAAAAAATAATCTTAAACATTTTTTTACTGTAGAATGTACAGTAAAAGATAGTCAGATGGTGTTGTGGGCGGGACATTAAGTCAGACTCAGTGAGTGAACATGCCAAGCTGTACTGATACGTATAAGAAAATAATAATTGTACTCCATAAGCTTCCATAGTAGAGTGTCTTCAAAGTTTGTCCACACATTTTAAGTAATTTTGCGTGACATCATATGACATCGTTGCTAAAAGCTAAAGTCATAGGTTTGCTCATTCAGTTTAAAATTATGATTCACTGTGTGCAGTCAATATACTGTATCTCCATTTGACATTTCATCCATAAACAGACTAAGAAATGACAAAACGCTCTGGTTGTCTGTTACTGTAATGAAAGCAAATCTCCTTGTGTTCCTGGGTCCACTCATGTAGCACATACACACCAGAGACACAACAGCTGAAATCAATGCATCCTAACCAACATCCACGTTTAGATGAGATAAGATGTAGAAAAATAAATGTCATGGTAATGCTCTGGAGTCCATTCAAAGATGGATTGACTAAAAAAAATGATCTGAGTGTCAACACATCCAACACATCTAAATTAAACCCATCAGTTCTCAAATCTAATCTAATTTTATTTCTGTAAATTGTTCAAATGAAAACATCCACTCAGGAGGTTATTACACAGATCAACTTAATAGCCAAAATTGTGCCTTTCATATGCAAATCAAAAGGCAACTAGATAACAGAATCTACCTCATTCACTTTTATTTGAATGCCAATAAAACAGACACATTTGATATGCACTGGGAATCCATTGCAAATTTGATTTGTTTTTTTTCACAATTGTATTCAATATGGGTAACTGTGTCCCAGTCTTTGCAGCAAATTGAACAGAGTGTGCCAAACAGGGAGATAGCAACTTCAGCCCATCACATGATGCCCATTGGCCCAATTTAATCAGTTCTGTCTGATAAAATTTGGGAAGAAAAACAGAAAACTCAGATTGGACAGATAGTCTAGCTAGCTGTCTGGATTTACCCTGCAGGGACCTGAGGAGTATAGTACCATAATATATAGCTACTTGCTATAAAATAGCTGTTGTCTTCTTTTATTTATGAGCTCATGTGCCAACCATTGACCAAACATTGAATTTACTATCTTATAGTTCATACCTATGACATCTGAGTCAATATGTCTGTCCACTTTAATGTGTGTAAAAATGAACTTTGAGTACATAAAAACAATAATTTCTCAAAAGATGACAGATTATTATGGAAAACCAATGGCCTAATCTGACGTGCATGATACATTTTCAAACATCACCGGTGTTCAGAGTGCCAATACAAAGAAAGAGGACGCTGACGAACAGCCGGCTGCGGGACATCAGGCGGATCCGGAGCAATCCTGTAAATTAGTTGTCGTCGATATAGACTAGTGGAGCATTAAACCAGGAGTATCAGGCTCTGCCGGCGGAGGTCTCTATTGTGCCTGCTCTAGGGGCCGCACAGTGCGGAAGTAGCACCGATCATATGATCTGGAAACTTTTTGGCTCCGTGATGGATTCATGTGCCACTGTGCAACTCCCATAGGAAGGTACAGGGCTCCTGCTTGAGTGCAGTATACAGGTCTTATTATACATCCATGGTCTAATCAGGTTAGGTCCTGTTCTGTTGCCATTCACCTGGGTCAGAGTGTCTGAATAGCTAAATCAGGGTGTGCAAACGTTCTATCAGGTGCGTCATAATCATCACAGGAGAAAAATGTGTTTTTAGTGTGTTTTTTTAATCAATATTCTCTCTCTGTTTGGGTCAGGTTACAGTTGTAATTGGGTCTAGTTTAATTTAATTTTTGTTTTTTGAAGAAAAGGAAAATCCTGCAGCAAGAGCAGTGTGTGGAATTTTCCTTTTCTTCATGTCTTTGTTACCGTCAAAGACGAAGTATTTGGATGTGTGATTTTTTTCTTTAAAAAAACCTTCTCTGTTTGAAAGTGAATCATGCATGTCAGATTAGGCCATTGGTTTTCCATAATATTCTGTCATCTTGAGTGATGAAATTATTGTTTCTATTTACTCATAGTTCATTTGTAGACACATTAAAATGGACCGACATTGAGTAAGACCTCATAGGTATGAACTATAAAATAGTGATAGGTTGGTATTTATGCGTGTAAGTGTTCAAATGTATTTATCTATTCTCAGGGAGCTTTCATGACAGGGTCAGCATGAAGGGGACACTAGTTTTCAGGAATAGATTGGAATGTATACGTAAGTATTAGAGGTGTCTCATAAATAAGGAGTCGTTTTGAAGGTAACCCTGTCTCACAGAAATAGATCAACTGACATGTGCAGGACAAGAAGAATATAAAAACGTAGTTATTCTGATGGTCATTGGTCACTCTTGTACAGACATCAGCTTTCTTTGTCATGAACGTTTTTTCACTGTTTGAATAAAGCTGCAAATGATCTGAAATCTTTGGACTCCTCATCTTTGAAGTCTCTACAATCATTTCCTGATAGCATTAACAAGAAGAGACGTGGTTAACATAGCAAACACTACTGCATTAGGGTTCCAATCATTGAGTGCCGAGGTTGCCCTGATTAGACAATTTGCAATTGTTTAGCACTGGAAACCACTACAGCAGCTCATGGAGGAGTATGCACATTAATTGACACGGATTGTTGTACATACCCACCATCACAGTCTGAAAGATTAGGGAATTTGTCAATCGCATTAAAGAATCTCGAGGAGATTCAAGAAGGCTTTGTTAGAACAAATTAAGAGGCACACATTACAGGAGGAAAGTATGCAGAGACAGGAGGAGGACTTGAATAGATGACAAAGATGTTCACTAGGAATTCCATTGTTGCATGCACTTTAACAAATTTGACGTAAAATTTACAGTAACTTACTGGCAACAATTGGCCACTGTGAATTAAAAGTTACTGTGAATTCTTTTAACAATAAAAGTACCGTACTTCCATTTACAGTATTTTATGTATTCACTGTAAAATACAAAACAATTAAACACAACATAAGATAAAAAAGTAAAATTACAGTATTTTACAGTACTATAGTGGCTATATTGTGATTTTTTACAGTAATGCTTTGACTACTGTGATTTTGTCATGTTGACAAGGTTGTAATGTAAACTTTACAGCATTCATCATATACAGTAGTTTTACTGTGAAATCTAAAGTAAATAACTGTAGATTTCACAGCCGTTATTTATAGTGTGGGTCATAGGAATTGTTGCCCCAGTCTTACTTATATTTTTTTCGGTTGTCATCTTTGTGCTAGAATGTTGTTTTCCTATCTTGAAGAACTTAATATTCAAATCAGTTACTAATATCTCGATGGTACAGAATCCGGTTAATCATGTGCATGTAGACGCAGGTAATCAATGGAGACATAGGGCTGCGTCGCAGTCTGATATTTCAACATCAAGTGATGATGAGGGTCCAACAGGAGGAGTGGATTAAAATGTGCATGAGAAATTCAGTGTGAGAATGATTAAGATCATATAAGAAAAGATGAAGGATAAGTTTAGAACCATGCTAATATGGATGATTTGGCTGACAGCACTCTGACGAGGGGATTGCAGAGGAATTTTCCCTGGCAAAGAAACAGCCAACCAAGTTTTCGCCTCTGCCATGATTAGCATTGTTAGTGTGTATGTACTCTGTTAGTGAAATATTTTCGTATATTCCTTATTTACCATGTATTTTATATGTTTAGAGTATATATCACAGTATATTGCATGTTAGACTGTAGCTAGGATAAAAAGGGAGGATTGATCGGTTGGTATTTATGCATGCAAGTGTTCCAATGTATTTAACTATTCTCAGGGAGCCTCCATGGCAGGGTCAGCGTGAAGGGGACATTAGTTTGCAGGAATAGATCGGAATGTATAAAACTATTAGTGTCTCACAAATAAGGAGTCGTTTTGAAGGTAACCCTGTCTTACAGGAATAGATCAACTGACATGTGCAGGACAAGAAGAATATAAAAATTCACTTAATCTGATGGTCATTGGTCACTCTTGTATAGACATTTGTGTGTGTACAGAGAGGCGGCTCTCTTTGTTATGAATGTTGTCACTGTGTGAATAAAGCTGCAAATGATCTGAAATCTTTGGACTCGTCATCTTTGAAGTCTCCATCATCATTTCCTGATCTCAACCCCGATATCAGAAAAATCAGATCAGTAATTTCAATGCTTGGTCAATGGTTGACACTGTTGTCTGATGTTGAAGTATGAGCTCATAAATAAAAGAAGACAAAAGCTTTTTTATAGCAAGTAGCCCCTCTTCTGTAGTGCGAGCAGGAAAACGCATTAAAATGATAAGAGCAGGGCGATACATTGATCTGTTTCAGGTAATAGAGTTGAACTCAAAAGTTAAGACAGGAAACAAAGACAAATGGAAATTGGATTCAAATTTCTCACACATTCAAACTCCCAGGACATTCACTCGTTCCCGGTCAGGTTTTCCACTATCAGTCACATGAATGTGCCTTGCGAGCTACTGGAAGTTATACCTGCTTTCTCTTAACCATTCTTTTCATTTCTGTATCTTAACTATGAGCATAAATACCACAAAATAGCTTTCAAAATGTAAAGAATACAAATAATTGCTTGCTAAATCTCTCCATAAACAGAAGAGCATAGCTTAGCAACCAGAACTAGGCACAGGGGGTCTGTCAAGCTTTTGTGTTATCTACCCAAAGTGGTGTGCATGGGGCTGTGTTAAGAGTGGTACTCAACATTTAGAGAGTTTGTAGAGTGGTCTGTCTTGATTAAGTAAAAAGGTCAATATTTCATCCAAAAAAAAACACAAAACATAAGCATGTCTAACTAGCCTACCACCTACAGTAGTAACCGAGCATGTGCTTCCAAGGACAATGAGCACAGAATTAACCAATTATATTTATTTATGAGGTTACAATAATACAAATGTACAATAAAAAGCCTCATTTATAATTTGCACACCCACTGTGTGGTATTGTTGTGCGGTTTGTTAAAGCCCATCCTGGATGCAATCAGAGGTTAGCCTAACGTTAGTTGCTCTGTCCTGCTATTAATTGGAAATGGGGAAGTTTCCACTCCTGCAACTCCAACCAAACACGTTAACCAAGATAGCTTTACATTTGGCAAATACATGGGGTAGTTCTAATCCTAAAAGCTATTTCTCTTGTGATGTTATAAGTAAAAACTTAGCAGTTAAAAATACAAACAATTATGTAAGTTAAGCAGCTTAAGGGCCAGCAGATCAGACTGTGGTTGTACTGGGCAGCTTTTAGGTGTGATTGTGAGTGTGTGTGTGTGTGTGTGTGTGTGTGTGTGTGTGTGTGTGTGTGTGTGTGTGTGTGTCCATTTTGACCGTGGGACTTCCAGCCCATACTCGTGGCAGATGTTCCTGTACATTATGACAGCTACCTGGGGCCAGTCTTAGAACTCAAAAAGCGTACTAATGCAAGTTATAAATATGCACTACGTTATGTCAACAAACATGAGAAAGAAATAAGAGCGGACTCTATGGCTGAAAAGCTCCTAGGTAGTGATGTTACTGGCTTCTGGAAGGAGGTGGCAGCTCTGAACAGGGACAGTACATCATTACCATGTAACGTAGAGGGGGTCTCTGGGGCTGACAACATAGCAGAGTTGTGGAGGCAACATTACTTCGACCTATTTAATTGTGTTAAAAGTGAACCGTATGAAGTTGGCCATGTCGTCAATAGTGAAACTGTTGGAATTACAGCCAATGAGATCTATCTAGCTTTTACACAGCTAGCTGATGGTAATACTAGCGGATCAGATCATATTACTGCAGAGCACCTGAAATGGGCCAGCCCGAAGGTTGCAGTTCTCCTTGCCATTTGTTTTACTGGCTTTATGTCTCATGGGGTGTTACCAGACTCTCTGTTGTCCATTACTTTGGTGCCTGTCATTAAGGACAAAGCGGGAAAGGTGGGGAGTGTGGATAATTATAGACTATTGCCTTAGCTAGTGTATTATCAAAAGTCCTGGAAAGAATTTTATTAGATAGGTTGTGTGTTTATTTGTATAGTTCAGATAACCAGTTTGGTTTCAAGGCCAGGCATGGTACTGATCTATGTATCAACTTAAGGAAATGGTAGAAACCTACAGAAGACAAAAATCTTCTGTTTTTATTGGTTTTATTGATGCCTCCAAGGCTTTTGACCGAGTTAACTACCACAAGCTGTTTTTAAAATTGAGCCAAAGAGGAGTACCAAATAGTATAATCAGGATTCTGGCTTTTTGGTATTCCAATCAGAGCATACAGATCAAATGGGGGGATGTGTTCTCTACTCCGTTTGGTGTTGGTAATGGCGTCCGTCGGGGGGGATACTATCACCGGCCCTCTTTAATATTTACATGGATGACCTGTCTGACCAGCTGAGTCAGTGTAAGACAGGCTGTATGATTGGTAACATGCTAGTGAATTAACCATCTCATGTATGCAGATGACTTGGCTCTTGTCTCTCCTAGCAGTGCAGGGTTTTCAGGAGCTGTTGAATATATGCTCAAATTATGGTGTTGAATATGATGTGAAATATAATGCCAAAAAGAGTTTGGTTATGATCTGTAGAGTGAAAGAGGATAAGGACCTTATTTTTCCATCTTTCCATCTTGCGGGGCCAGTGCTAACTGTTGGTTGCAAAATTAAGTATTTGGGTCACATCTTAACAGATCAAATGTCAGATGATGAGGACATGTATAGGCAGCATCGCATGTTATATATGCAGGCTAACATGCTTGCCAGGAAGTTCTCCTGGTGTTCTGATACTGTCAAGATAAACCTCTTTAAAGCATATTGTACTGCTTTTTACACTGCCCCCTTGTGGGTCAAGTACAAAAAGGCAAGCTTCAATAAGCTGCGGGTCGCTTATAATGATTGTTTGCGCATTCTACTCAGGAAACCTAGGTGGTGTAGTGCAAGTGAAATGTTCTGTCAGGCAGGAGTTATTACTTTCTCTGCTTTACTGAGGAATTTGATGTATAAATGTATTGGGCGCTTGAATTCTTCTTGTAACTCTGTCATTTCACATCTGATTGACCCGAGGTTCAGGGCTTTGCAATACCAGTCACCCTTATGGGACTACTGGTATAGCTGTCTTATTTAATTGGTGTCTGTCTTGTGTATCTGTATCTGTTGCTGTTGTTGATGTATTTTATGGACCGTGAGTCTAATAATAATAATAATAAAGGCTATCTAAGTTCTAACATAAGCGGCAAACATTAGCATGTCTGGCTAACTAGCCTACCACCTACAGTAGTAACCAAGCATGTGCTTCCAAGGACAATGAGCACAGAATTAACCAATTATATTCGTTTGTGAGGTTACAATAATACAAATGTACAATAAAAAGCCTCATTTATAATTTGCACATCCACTGTGTGGTATTGTTGTGCGGTTTGTTAAAGCCCATCCTGGATGCAATCAGAGGTTAGCCTAACGTTAGTTGCTCTGTCCTGCTATTAATTGGAAATGGGGAAGTTTCCACTCCTGCAACTCCAACCAAACACGTTAACTAAGATAGCTTTACATTTGGCAAACACATGGGGTAGTTCTAATCCTAAAAGCTTTTTCTCTTGTGATGTTATAAGTAAAAACTTAGCAGTTAAAAATACAAACAAGTATGTAAGTTAAGCAGCTTAAGGGCCAGCAGATCAGACTGTGGTTGTACTGGGCAGATTTAGGTGTGATTGTGTGTGTGTGTGTGTGTGTGTGTGTGTGTGTGTGTGTGTGTGTGTGTGTGTGTGTGTGTGTGTGTGTGTGTGTATGTATGTATATATATATATATATATATATATATATATATATATATATATATATATATATATATATATATATATATATATATATATATATATATATATATATATATAAATAAATAATACCTGCGCCAGGCGCTTCACACTGTGCGCTTAGACTGTTAAAATAGGGCCCAAAGAGTTTAATGTTACCCCATGTCAAGACATTTCAGGCATGTTTTTTTCACTCACAACAGATCAAACGTTCTCATTTTAATCTATGCAGCTCTCTCAGGCCCCCAGGAAGTGTGCTAGACTTTGAATCAAAATTGTTTCAAAATGGAATTGAAACTCCCGGCCCGTCACGTGATGCCCTTTGGCACAAAAATACTTTTTCCCAAGCCTTACACGGTGAGGGCGCCTGGGTAGCTCAACTGGTAGAGTGCGCGCCCATATACAGAGGTTTGCTCCTCGATGCAGCGGCTACGGGTAAAACTCTGACCTGTGGCGCTTTGCTGCTTGTCATTCACCCTCTCTCTCTGCCCTTTCATGTCTTCAGCTGTCCTATAAATAAAGGCCTAAAATGCCCAAAAAAAAAACAAAAACAAAAAAAACTTACATGGAACTTTGTTTTAGCGTGACAAACCCTGAAAAGAGTGTCACTGTCTACATTTGACCCATTTGTCCAATAACATTTGGATAGTCCGGAGGAGCTACATGATTAACCCTCATGTTGTCCTTGGGTCAAATTGACCGGTTTTCAGATGTTGTTTTTTTTCTCACAACAAATGGGCCGTCGAAATAAGCGCTGAAAATGTCAACATTAATAATATCAAAAAACTTTGGAAAAAACATCAAAAAAGCGCCCACAACATTGAAAAAGTGCCAAAAATGTGGGGGGGGGAAAGTGATAATAATAAGTGACCAAAACCTTTTTTTTTCCATGGTTGACGAGAAGACAACACAAGGGTTAAATAATTTAATTCCTGTTACAGTTAGTGGAACTCTAAACCGGAAGTAGCCAATAGTAGACAACTCTGGTCTATCTGCCCCACTGATCGAGACGCACACTTCTATGGCGCTTTACAATGAAATACTAGGAACTACTTGCTCCACACTGAAAAACAAGAACAATTTTGCTTCTACATTTCTATGTCTTAGACATTGATTATCACGTGGTGAGTACTGTCTCACAGGTTGACTTGCAGCTTTAGCGCCAGTCTTTAAGCAAATTTCTGGTAATACATTTGCCACTGTTATCATATTAAGCTGCATAGCTGCAGTGCTACAATGGAAAGCTTGAAAGGAGTAGCAACAATACCTCAGAGGTAAATCATCCAAATACCACAACACATTCAGCTCTTACCCTTTCGTCCATTTCCAGCTCAAGCCCCGTCTCCAGGATGTTTTCCTCAAACTCCTCACGCCTAAAACGCTTGTCATCCTCATGATAGTCAGTCCGTTGCTCCTGGGCGGCGATCTCTGGGTCCTCCTTTGGGTGCGCCTCGGCGCGCCGGCTTCTAATGTTCAAGCTGCGCCAAAGACGTTGGATGAAGTTGTTGTCCCCAAACTTGGAGGACTGGCGCCGGATGCTGTTGGGCTTCTGGATCTGGTATGTGAGCACGTAGTCCACCCGCCGCTGCCCATCAGAGAAGTAAGGGCCTTGCCGTGGATACAGAAGTGAGCCATCATCCGCATAGCGATTTTTCATTGGCTAGAAGCAGGAAACAAACAGACAAAATATCATAGATTACTGTATATGTATAGAAACATTCTTTACTTCTTAAAAATAAGCAGGGGTGGAAGAAGTACTCAGATCATTTACTCAAGTAAAAAAATTAATACCACAGCATAGAAATAGTTTGGTACAATTAAAAGTCCTGCATTCAAACCTTTACTCCGTACAAAAAGTATCAGCATCAAAACAGACTTAAAGTACCAAAAGTAAAAGTACTCATTATGCAGGATGGCGCATTTCCGAATGACTGATGTCATATTATTGGACCACAATCAATCCTTTAGATAGATTAATGTACAGTATGTATGGTTTTAATGTTGCAGCTGGTACAGTAGGGATAATTGATTTTTCTATTATAATAAAATATCATCGCTCATTTGTTGATATATTTTATTCATAATTTGAATCTGTAAAGTAACTAGTAACTCAGTTTATCAAACAAATACTACATACTACAAACAACGATTTCAGCAGTACTTTTATGTATGTGGTGAGATTTTAGCCTAGGACCCATTGATTTGCTCTGGCAGATACAAACTCAAATTTACAATTTGGTGAGATGAGTTGACTCACTTTTATTCAGATTTTGCAGATAGGGACTTGATTGTCACATGCGAGATAGATAGATAGAGGATTGTAACAGTAATGTGATATTTGCTTGTCATTCTCGGCAGTATATTTACCTTCTGGTTCACTACTGGGCACCATACACTTTCACACAGCAACGTCACACCATTTACTGTCCCCAAAGATATTCAGTGGAGAAGGCCAATAGAGATAAGACAGTGCCCATCATACACAACATACAACAAACATGTGCTTCTCCAGCTGAACCATGTAGTTGGCTATTTCATGAAATATTAAACTTACTTAGCCAGTAGTGTCTTTAAAGTGACACCCATCTTGTGCTGTCTATTTATGTTTTGCAATCCCCAAATGCATTATATGAAATGCCTTGTTGTGCTCATATCGCTGTAGATTATAAAGCCCTATACTGTGTTAGTATCTCTGCACAAATATCACCTCACAGTTTATGCATTTTGACTAAGAAAAAACATACTGTAATCCAGGTGGTTGAAGATTTAATTTTGTAGTATACCCACATGTCCTTAACCCGCTGTGTGTGCAACACTGACATATCTTAATCCTCTGTGCCATAGAGCGCCATTGTTGTCCATAAATTATTAGGAACACATCAATGAGGCCTTAATTACAATGAACTAGGGGTGTTTAGAATAATTATTGCATGAATGCAATGCGACACGGATGTGGACGATTCTGCATCTATGCAGTGACAGGCCATAATAGATTATTGCCTACTAATGTTATTTGTTGATTTTCCGCTTGCAGCTTTTTTTTTTTGCCTTTTGTCTGTTGTCTGCTTTGTTCAGACTTCGCTACATTCAGGATGTGTCTTTTCTAAGAGCAGCTAGAATGAAAAAGGGAAGTTCATATATATCTGACTGCTTGATTTTGTCAATGAAAACCATGTGTAGCAATATTTAATAATATTAAGGAGGGGACGCATTGGGATGCATCATGATATCAGATTGATTCAAATCGTTGACAAGATAATCTTATTTTCTCTTCGATAATCAAATTTAATGGTGAGACCAGGGAAGATTCCCCCCCCCCACAATGAACACAGACACTGTAGTTTTTTTTTTTTTACTCAATCCCACATACACTGCCCTGTTGCCCCAAACACTCAGTACATCAAATGTGTATTCATCTGCCGCTGAAATAGTCCCCTATAGATGAACTCAGGCAAATCACAAAACAATCAGCAATTGAAACACAAAATAAAATGCAGGAAATAATGCTTGATTGGGCAAACCCAGAAAAAGCACAACCAGACAAGCCTTAATTAACCTGGAACCAAAAAGAAAAGAAAGCCAAAAGAAAACAAGATCATCTCATAGACTGTATATATAAAGATGTCTTGTACATTGTACAAAAGTGAAGCCAAAATATACTGTGTAAAGGCGCTGCCATCTTGTCATTTTGGAGCCAGTGATCAGGCGGTGGAGCCAGGGCAACCAAGTCCCACCCCTACACCCGCCAGGCCAATCACGAGTCTCCATCCCAGCTGTCAATCATGACGTTTTTAAAGCATTAAATGAATCAAATGAAACTAATAAAAACCAAACTTATCAGGAAAATGAACACTTGGAGAGAACACTTGGGATCATTTTGTTGTATTTTTATTTTCCTGACTGATTTTCTGATCTGATCTCATGTAATTTTAAAGAAAAAAGAAAAAAACTCTGTTTGACCTTCTCCAGTCATATCCGTCTGATTAGAACTGAAGGGTAGTATCCTGCATGATGAACTAAACTCCAGGGTATTTGTACATGCAACCCTGTGTGTGTGTGTGTGTGTGTGTGTGTGTGTGTGTGTGTGTGTGTGTGTGTGTGTGTGTGTGTGTGTGTGTGTGTGTGTGTTTCTTCAGGCCATCTGACAGAACAACAACACACACATCAGTCAGACACACTCAGATAATGAGCTCCTTCCATTGACCCCCGGCAAGTTGACATAAGTACAAAAGGCTAGCTGTTTAAAACACTGTATAAACTAACAGATAAATCTTTGTTTTGATTACGTTGCATGATAATGTATGATGCCTGGGTGGAAATTGTGTCACTGTGGATGGGAAAATAGAACATAGACTTTAAAATACAGTATAAACAACTGTGGGCTTGTACAAACACTTAAATCTAAAAATAAAATATGTGCTACAGATCGTCTTCCATATAATTTTGTGTTTAGCTCCATTGTAAAGTAAATCAAATTAAAAGATATATCAAAAGTTGAGGTCTAAAGTTTGTTCAAGCAGTAAGAAATGAAATCTAGAAATAGAGGTGATTTTTTGGAGGCCATGTTTGCCATGTTCTTTATTTTAGTTTTGCATGTTAGCATGCTAAGATTTGCTAGTTAGCACTCAAACTAAATTTGAATTTGGTCATGAACCAAAGTATTGCGCAATTTAATGTTTTTTACTGATGATGGCTTCAATGGAAAGTTAAGGAAATCTAATCCTGGTGGGAAGACGGTTGTCTGTTCTAAATTTCCTGGCAATCTATCCAACATTTCACTGTGATCCACAAATATCATCCTGTTGGTGATGCAATTAGTCAGGGGATCACCACAGTCAGTAGGACACATCGTCCAGGAGATATCCGCCCCAAAGTTCACAGCAAAGTTAATTTTTTAAAAGGCAACAGGAGTGCAAAACCATTAAGGAAGGGGGAAGGTCTGACACACAGCATTCTGGGATTGTGTGTGTCATAACAAGTATCATGTGTTGTTGATGCGTGTGAATGTGTGTGTATATTTTAAATGAGTGTATATACTGTAGGCCCCTGTTTCATCACACACACACACACACACACACACACACACACACACACCTTCAGTTTTCTCTCAACAGGAAGTAGTCATAGCTACGAGGGTCAGAGGTGGCTTCTCAGAGGGCACATGAGGATGTGGTGGTGTATGCATCACTCACCAATAGGAACTCTTTTCTCACTAAGCCACCGGGAAATGAGGTTCTCCTCTCCTCTGGGCTTCCACATGCACACAGCCACCCACACAAACACACATTTCTGAGACATAAGAAGCTCAAGGCTGAGACAACCCAGCAGGTTTTTAAGTCAATAATATTCTTCATAGCAGCGGTAAGCTGTATGTAGCAGCCGGAACACATTTTTGCACGTTGAAGGCTTCATATCACAATTTTAGCGGCAATAACCTGAAGGGCTACAGTGGCAAAATTAAATCCATGAGATAGACAGGGGACTAACAAAGGGTGGCAAAATCACAAAATAACACATTGTCTTACTTACTGTCCATGTTTTTAAGATAAGATATCTGTGCACTACACATTGGAGGTGGATGGAATTTTATTTGCAAAGCTCACAACATAAAAAAAAAAAAATGGAACAGCTACAGTACATGTCTGCCTGTAAACAACTTGTATCTCTTAGTGACTGTTTATTAAGTAGAAAGTATTTCCAAAGCTAAATACCACAAGAGGTAATTGAGAAACCAACCCTTTGAAATACTTCTTCCCACTAGAGGAACAAAGGAAGCAGCATTCATTATGGATTACATTTGGGACCAAAACTTCCCCTAAGCCTTATTTCAACCACATAATTAATGCCTTGCCCCAGTGATCACATATTATAATAAATTGTGCTGCTTTCCGGTTTAGAATAACTATTTAGTCCCACTTATATGTTGTGCCTGTCATCCCAATATCATGATTTATTAACCTTTTTTTTTTTAACAGTTTTTTATGGTTACAGCTGATTGATCTGAATTATTGTAATTTCCCAAGACACCAATTTATGTATTGTCATGCTTATATTTATGTTTTCTTTGTAATCAGTGAAGATCTTTTGTAAATGTTGCGCATGTGTGGTCAAGTTGACAAAGATATCTCTTGATTTGCATGTGTTGTGTACATGTGCATGTGTCGCCGTATGTTGTTTTTACTTTTAAATCGCCTTTGAGTACCTTGTTTACTTATTTCTTAATTTACGTTATTTCTTTTGCATTTTAGGCCTTTCTTTTGACAGTCCAGCTTAGGCTTGAAAAGGGAGCGAGAAGGGGAATGACAGGCAGCAAAGGGCTGCAAGTTGGAGTTGATCCCGTGGCCGTTGGACCAAGGACTGGGCCTCTTTATGTGAGCGTGTGCTCTACCGGGTGAGCTACCTACCTACCTACCCTTTTAAAGCGCTATATAAAATACAAAAATTATTAATTATTATTATTATTGTTATTATGATGTTGAGCGAGGGCCAGCACTCTTTTCTTCCTGAATGAATCTCTAAATAAATCTCTCCCATCTGCTGCTTGTGCCGGGTTGAATCAGCGTCACACACCACGCCTCATGTGTCATACAGTGGCATGGGGAACTTTCCATAAGATCATCTCTCAATGCAAATCAAACCAGTTATTAAGCTAACTGAAATAAATAAAACCATGTCAATCTCTAGGTATGGTGAAGGGTATGTGATGATTTGGGGTTTATTCCAAAGGCTTTATCAGGATACATAGTATCCTGATCCATGAAATAACTGGCCTTTAAAATAAAAATGTGCCTGCCTCTATGGGAATTTAACATAGTTAAGGTGTGTATATATACACACAATAGGTGTGTATACTTATGCCCCCTGTATTTTAAGGAAGAACATTTATTTATTTATTTATTTATTTACAATACATTATTCATTCACAAAGAAAATTGGTGTCCTTAAAAGGTTGGAATTTCCTAAATGTTTTGAATTAAGGCATCAAGATCAATTTCCAAAAGATGTTGTTTTATTCCTCTTTTAAATCAACTTTATCCTTGGTGTGTAAACTTATTCAAGCCACTGGATCACTTCTGACCCTTATAAAAACTAACCATACCAACCAAAGTAGTATGGCCCTTGTACTCAAATTGTACTGTGAGGTTTAATGAACACGGTCTACTTTAGTTTCATTTCCTAGACCTTTGTTCTCCAGTATTAATGATCTCTCTCCTGTTGGTTGTAATGACTGATTAAAGAAAGGTGCTGAGCTGGAGGAATAGCCTTCAGCTCAAATGGCACTTTAAGTTCTGCTCTCTTCACAGTCTGTCCACTGCTGCTCAAGCGCAATAGAAAAAGAGCTCCTTTTCATTTTAATATTTTGTAAAACAAATCACTTCCCCCTGACACTGGCTGATTATAAAAGCACATGCAAAAGCTTTAGAGTTGTCCGGCTCACTGCCTTTATACAAATATCACTTGGAAAATAAAATGCGATAGAGATGCATGACCAAAAGAAAAGAAACACAGCTAGGCCTTTTAGACATTAAAGACCTGGATATCAACAGGTTTTTAAAAAAGGAAGGAATGAAAGAAGGACGCTATGTGCATTCGTTCCAATAAGTCCACCACTGCTGGTAAACTTTGAAAAAAATCCTATTTTGCGCGACTACATGTAAACAGGAATATTAGTGGACTATTCAGTTTCATTAGCCATGTAGCCAGCTGAGTCGGAATATCGTCTTTGTCTGGAATATTATATATTTATCTGGAAAATACAGTGGGTACAAAGGTATTTAAATTTTTTCTTTGTTTCATTGCAGCCTTTTTCCAAAAATCAAAAAAGTTCATTTTATTTCTCAGTAATGTACACTCAGCAACCCATCTTGACAGAAAAAAACAGAAATTTAGAAATTTTTGCATATTTATTAAAAAACAAAAACTGAAATATCACATGGTCATATGTATTCAGACCCTTCCGTGACCCTCATATGTAACTCAGGTGCTGTCTATTTCTTCTGATCATCCTTGAGATGGTTCTACACCTTCATTGGAGTCCAGCTGTGTTTGATTATACTGATTGGACTTGATTAGGAAAGCCACACACCTGTCTATATAAGACCTTACAGCTCACAGTGCATGTCAGAGCAAATGACAATCATGAGGTCAAAGGAACTGCCTGAAGAGCTCAGAGACAGAATTGTGGCAAGGCACAGATCTGGTCAAGGTTACAAAAAAATTTCTGCTGCCCTTAAGGTTCCTAAGAGCAGTGGCCTCCATAATCCTCAAATGGAAGACGTTTATATGCAAACCCTTCTAGTAGCTTTCCGGCCAAACTTATCGGGGGAGAAAAGCCTTGGTGAGAGAGGCAAAGATTTTAATGGTCACTTGGCTAAGCTCCAGAGATGCAGTCGGGAGATGGGAGAAAGTTGTAAAGTCAACCATCACTGCAGCAATCCACCAGTCGGGGCTTTATGGCAGAGTGGCCCGTTGGGCCTTTCCTCAGTGAAGACATTAAAGCCCGCATTTGCTAAAAAACACCTGAAGGACTCCAAGATTGATAAATAAAATCCTCTGGTCTGATGAGACCAAGATAGAACTTTTCCTTAATTCTACGGTATGTGTGGAGAAAACCAGGCACTGCTCATCACCTGTCCAATACAGTCTCAACAGTGAAGCATGGTGGTGGCAGCATCATGCTGTGGGGGTGTTTTTCAGCTGCCAGGACTGGTTGCAATCGAGGGAAAGATGAATGCGGCCAAAAAAATCCTGAAAAACCTTTTCCAGAGTGTATGACCTCAGACTGGGCCGAAGGTTTACCTTCCAACAAGACAATGACCCTAAGCACACCGCTAAAATAACGAAGGATTTGAAACAACTCTGTGGCTGTTCTAATGGCCCAGCCAGAGCCCTGACTTAAACCCAATGAGCATCTCTGGAGAGACCTGAAAATGACTGTCCACCAACGTTTTTTGACAGAACTGGAGAGGATCTGCAAGGAGGAATGGCAGAGGATACCCAAATCCAGATGTGAGAAACTTGTTGCATCTTTCCCAAAACGACTCATGGCTGTATTCTGTCTGAACAAAGGGTCTGAATAATGACCATGTGATATTTCAGTTTTTGTTTTTTTTTAATAAATATGCAAAATTTCTAAATTTCTGTTTTTTTCTGTCAAGATGGGTTTGAGTGTACATTACTGAGAAATAAAATTAAAATAAAACAATTTTTGGAAAAAGGCTGCAATGAAAAAAAGGTGAAAAATTTAAAGGGGTCTTGAATATTTCCTTTGTCTGTATATGCAGGTATACATAGTCATTAGCTGCATTCTAAACTGAAGTAGTGCACTATATAGTGTTTGCCATTTTGTAGTGGTGTGCACTGCTATTTTGAGTGTACTAACGATGTACCCTACATTTTACTCCCACATACCACAATGCAACGCCTTCATGTTTTCCTGGAGAAGAAGCAGCAGAAGTTACCGCGAATACTGAAAAGGAAAAATGACGCAGATTTTTGTTTCTAAACAGCAAAAATGTAACATGCATGCACATATATTCAAACTTGTACTTTCCTTCTGGGTGATGGGTTTGTTTTAGGGACATATTAGTATTTTAAGCATTTTAGTTTACATGATGCTGGGCGTGCCCGCCTCCGTCACACAAATAACGCAAGTCAAGCAATGATGTATTTTCAGTGTTCGAAATCTCGTTTGGTTGTTCCCTATAAAGTGAGGAAAATAAGTATTTGAACACCCTACTATTTTGCAAGTTCTCCCACTTAGAAATCATGGAGGGGTCTGAAATTATCATCGTAGGTGCATGTCCACTGTGAGAGAAATAATCTAAAAAAAAAAATCCTGAAATCACAATGTATGATTTTTTCACTATTTATTTGTATGATACAGCTGCAAATAAGTATTTGAACACCTGTCTATCAGCTACAATTCTGACCCTCAAAGACCTGTTAGTCTGTCTTCAAAATGTCCACCTCCACTCCATTTATTATCCTAAATTAGATGCACCTGTTTGAGGTCGGAAATTGCCAAGCAGCTTGGTGAAAAAAGGTCCACTGTTGGAGCAATCATTAGAAAATGGAAGAAGCTAGACATGACAGTCAGTCTCCCTCGGACTGAGGCTCCATGCAAGATCTCACCTCGTGGGGTCTCAATGATCCTAAGAAAGGTGAGAAATCAGCCCAGAACTACACGGGAGGAGCTGGTCAATGACCTGAAAAGAGCTGGGACCACCGTTTCCAAGGTTACTGTTGGTAATACACTAAGACGTCATGGTTTGAAATCATGCATGGCACGGAAGGTTCCCCTGCTTAAACCAGCACATGTCAAGTCCCGTCTTAAGTTTGCCAATGACCATTTGGATGATCCAGAGGAGTCATGGGAGAAAGTCATGTGGTCAAATGTTGTTGGTCATAATTCCACTAAACGTGTTTGGAGGAAGAAGAATGATGAGTACCATCCCAAGAACACCATCCCTACTGTGAAGCATGGGGGTGGTAGCATCATGCCTTGGGGGTGTTTTTCTGCACATGGGACAGGGCGACTGCACTGTATTAAGGAGAGGATGACCGGGGCCATGTATTGCGAGATTTTGGGGAACAACCTTCTTCCCTCAGTTAGAGCATTGAAGATGGGTCAAGGCTGGGTCTTCCAACATGACAATGACCCAAAGCACACAGCCAGTCTCCAGACCTAAAACCAATGAAGAATCTTTGGAGGAAGCTCAAACTGTGTTTTCAGCGACAGCCCAGAAACCTGACTGGTCTAGAGAAGATCTGTGTGGAGGAGTGGGCCAAAATCCCTTCTGCAGTGTGTGCAAACCTGGTGAAAAACTACAGGAAATGTTTGACCTCTGGAATTGCAAACAAAGGCTACTGTACCAAATATTAACATTGATTTTCTCAGGTGTTCAAATACTTATTTGCAGCTATATCATACAAATAAATAGTTTAAAAAAATCATACATTGTGATTTCTGCATTTTTTTTTAGATTATGTCTCTCACAGTGGACATGCATGTACCTACAATGACAATTGCAGACCCCTCCATGATTTCTAAGTGGGAGAACTTGCAAAATAGCAGGGTGTTCAAATACTTATTTTCCTCACTGTATAGTTAACCATTTAAAGTGCCCATATTATGAAAAATTGGTGTGGGTGTTATTTTGTGTCTCTGGTGCTTCCACACACACATTCAAACTTGAAAAAAAAAATGTATCCATGCTGTTTTGAGTAAGATCCGGTTTCTGAATGTCCTCTACCTTCAGTCTCCGGGTGAGCTGTGTGGCTAACCGTAGCATGCTAGCTCAGTCTCAATGGCAAAACACTGTTACAACACACACTAGTTGACTATAATCTCCAAAAGAACTACTTCCTGTCCCTGTTCTGCAGGTATTCCACAAGCGGCCCTCGTCTAGAAGAAGTCTTCCAGCTAATCCTGCCTTGGACTGACCAAAGCTGGAGAAAGAGTTATATAGCTGATGTGATATTACCAAGCTACTGAGCATGTGCAACTCCCAACAACGACAGTATAGAAGGGAGATGTCTCACTCTGTAGCTAAAACAAGTGAGATGTCTCACTCTGTAGCTAAAACAGAGACCTAAACACACAGGGTGAAAACAGGATCTGCAGCAATGTGCGGTACAACAAAAATATGGTGTTTTTTGAAAATGAAACCATGGAAACCTATTCTGGTACAACCTCAAAATACAATTATGAACCTGAAAATGAGCATAATATGGGCACTTCAATAAACACTATACAGGGAATAGTGAGTGAGTCAATGCAGGATGGGTTTTGAACGCTATTGTTACTCTCTCCTGTCCTCCAGCAACCCCTGCTCCTGCCTATTCCCACCTGACCTGCTCCACCCATTCACTCACCTGCTTCCCATTTCGCCTGCACTTTGCCAGATTGTCTTTTGCATTCCATTTGCATTTCAGTGTTGTTCCTCATTATCCTCACCCTGATTACTGCACCCAGTTTTGACTTCTCAGTTTGGTTAGGCGTGGTTAGTTTGCCTACCTGACACACTCTCTCTCTCTCTCTCTCTCTCTCTCTCTCTCTCTCTCTCTCTCTGTCGTTATTGACACCTATCTGTTTCGAATCAATCTTTTCTATTTTTGAACTTACCTTTGTGTGCTTTGAGTCATGCTTGTGTGTTCCTGGCTTTTCAGGTGCACATGCAGAACTCAACTGTGCACAATATACCTGAGCCACAGAGCATCACTGAGGTGGAATTTCTAAAAACACCATGTTGTGGTAAGATAAGACAAGGTCGTAAACTTAGGTAAGATGAGGTCACTCCTAGATCACCGGTTAGGGTACGAGAAGATTGATTCGTCCATACTCCATCATTAAACCTGTCCTGTGTTCAAGTATGATTTTATGTCTCTAGAAATTGAAAGTGTCTAAGCTACTACACGATAAGGGAATGTAGTGTTCTGAATCCGTATTCCTTTGACAGTACTGCAGGCGGAAACAATTTCACACACCTTAGCCTTATTGTCCAGAGAGAAATAGACTGAACTTGCAGAACAACAGGATTAGGGTGAGCATGCAACGTATGTTATGGCACTATCAATATCTTTGCATGACCCAAACTTGACAGCTTCAGCACGAGATGTATTTTTATTCCCGAAATTGAAGATCATAGAAGAACATTTCATATTAAACATTAATATGCAAAAAACATCTTTAAAGCGAATGTGAATTTCAGTATGTAGTGTCAAACTGTGGAATTCCTTGGATACTTATTTAAAGGGGAATAATCAATATATCTCGGTTCAAGAAAATGTCCATGAAAAGAAAAATGTGACATTTGAAGTTGCCAGATTATTATTTTTTTTTAAATTGGTCCATGGTGAGTTACTCTACAGTACATTTGACTTTTTTTAAACTTGGTCTTCTCTCTAAAATTGACTATCTATTTCTGCTCGTTCTCTCATATGAACAAGGGGCTGGTAAAATAAGATTTTTTTGTGTCTGCATCCAGCACCTTTTCAACCATGGATATGTAATGTAATATAGCAAGTAATTTATGGTTGGATTAAAAAAATGTGTCTGTTTCCATGACCAGAATATAAAAAGGTAAGTTAACTGTATGGTTACATAATTTAATAATAATGATTGATAATGTTTATTGATCCCCAGTGGGGAAATTACAATTTACACTCTGTTTTTGTTAGAATTTACTACACACAGACCTGAAATACACACACATGCTCAGGACCTATTCATGCACAAATGGAGAGATGTCAGAATGAGTGGGCTGCCATTGCTGGACCAGCGCTCTGAGCGGTTGGGGGGATGGGGGGGTGCAGTGCCTTGCTCAAGAGCACTTGGCAGTGCCCAGGAGGTGAAGTGGCATCTCTCCAGCTACCAATCCACACTCCGTACTTTGGCCCATATAGGGACTTAAACCTGCAACCTTCCGGATCCCAACACAACTCCCTACTGACTAAGCTACTGCCACCCCAAATACATCCTAAGTCTCCTCAATCAAAGTTTATTAACTGCTTCTGTGAAAGTTTCCAAAGTCTCCTGAACGTTCTTCCTGAGTTTTTCCATAACAATCACTTGTTTCCAGCGCCATGGTGACTGTGTGCCGCTTGATCAGTCAGAGGTAACAGGTAGAACCTGTTCTGGGCTGGTTCCTGAACTTTTGTTAGTTCTCATAACACAACAAGCTCTCTTGTCAAGAGAAAACAAAAAGGGATTTGATAGACTTAAAGACACATTTGCTATCAAATGAAGTTGCTTCAGCACACTGACTGTGGTTACAGTATGCATAAACAAGATTTTAATGAATACATTTCCCTCACTGACACTAGGTTTAAATTCAAATGAGCCATTTGACCGAAAAACAAAAATACAATAAATCTTAAAAGTGGCGCTTCCATCCTAATTGTGCTTTTTTTTTTTTTAAAATGAAAGTTGGACTCAGGTACATTCACAAAAAGACCCTAGGTTGCTTTTTGCCGAGAGTTACCCTTTAACAGCACCCCTTGGATCCTAACTACTTTTTACAAGACTACCAGTCCAAGCAGGACTTTTGAAGGGCTAATGATATCATATTCTCATTTGCATGTCAGTGACGTCATCGCACAAGCATTTGCATAAAGCTCAGTGGTTGTCAGTTGCAGTGGAGGAGCGATCACTGAAGCAAAACTTGGAGAAGTGGCTCGCCACTAAAATGAGAATAGTTGCTCCACCTTAAAAGGGGAATAATCAATATATTTCAGTTCAAGAAAATGTACATGAAAAGAAAAATTTGACATTTGAAGTTGCCAGATTATTATTATTTTTAAAATTGGTCCATGGTGAGTTACTCTACAGGACATTTGACTTTTTCAAACTTGGTCTTCTCGCTAAAATTAGAAAAATAGACAGTTTTATCTATTTCTGCTCGTTCTCTCATATGAACAAGGGGCTGGTAAAATAAGATTTTTTTGTGTCTTCATCCAGCACCTTTTCAACCATGGATATGTAATGTAATATAGCAAGTAATTTATGGTTGGATTAAAAAAATGTGTCTGTTTCCATGACCAGAATAAAAAAGGTAAGTGTGAAAATGGCTCTTTGGAAATAGAAAGACCCTTCGGAATTGGAATGGCACTACACAATAATACGGTTGTGGTTAACTGTATGGTTACATAATTTAATAATAATGATTGATAATGTTTATTGATCCCCAGTGGGGAAATTACAATTTACACTCTGTTTTTGTTAGAATTCACTACACACAGAAGTTTAATTACCTATTACAGGCCCTTTACACCACTCATGGCTCCTTTAAGATCAATTTGTATTGATCTAGGCCAGTCAGTCTTGGCTTTGATATTTCAAAAATACTTCACTTAGCGTCTTTTTAAGCATTTCTCATGGCAAATCATCACTGCCCTCAGCCGTCGCTCTACTCCAAAAGCCAGTAGCACTGGATAACATGGATGTAGTGTCTTACTATGGACTCGTCGCTCCCGTCCTTGGTGTTGACGAAGTCCACATCCAGGCTCTTCTCTTCGCCAGGGACTGGCAGGTAACTGTCGTTCCTCCTCATCGTGGCAGTCACCTCCTGCTGCGGGCTGCCATAGTGCTCACAGGCTAGGGCAGGAGAACCTGGGAAAGGAACAGAGACATGGGTTTTGCATTAGAAATAGGGCTGCAACTAACTATATTCATTGTTGATAAGTCTGTTGATTATTTTCTTTTGGGCTTGATGGATTAGTTGTTTGGTCAGAAAACGAGGAAAACGTCGATCAGCAGTTCCCCAAAGCCCAAGATGACGTTCTTAAATGTCTTGTGTTGTCCACAACTCAAAGATGTTCAGTTTACTGTCACAGAGGAGGGAAGAAACTCAAAAATATTCACATTAAAGAAGCTTGGATAAGAGATTTTTTACTTTATTCCATTAAAAATTAAACCGATTATTTCATTATCAAAATAGTTGGCGATAAATTTCATAGTTGACCACTTATCGATTCATCTTTGCAGCTCTAATTAGAAATGTGAATTGTTACGTTAAAGATAGCATTGCCCATGCTAAATTTGAAGCCCAATTTCCACACTGGCTTATATGAATCCTGTTTTTTTTTTAGATTGTTTTTCTTTATTGTGCTTTTGAATGGCTGTCCCAGTGAATATTAAAAACAAATCATCCAAAGTCTGCCTGTGTCATGCATAGATTATGAGACAATAAATACCTGGGACCAGCAGGTAAACCTCCCATCTCCTTCTACATAACAAGACCCCAGACTGAAAGAGGACCCCATTAAGCCAAAAACAAAGTCAGGATAACACAATAAAGCCCTGCGGCTTATTTCCATTGTGGTCCCAATCTAGAAGACGCATTGTTTGTAGTGACTCTTTCAGTGGCATTGTGCAAGTGAAGCAGAACTGTGGAGCACTGCTGTCAAACTACAGATTAACTTCAATAGTTATTATTTCACACTGGAGATAATAAGAGGCTGTCTCACTCCTGCACGAACACTAAAGATGCACTACAAGTACTTTACAGGGCCATCGGTGAACAGCTCATCCCCATACCTTCTTCAACCAAGCAAATCTGTTTTTCTGACATTTTATCAGCATGTCAAAAACAGCTTGATAAACATGTGTGACGCATACAAGACTGCACCCTGCCCCACCGTGGCTCCACATAGAATATCTTTGTGATGACATTTTTATGTTTACAAACCAGTTGTTGAAAAGGTTAAACTAGTGACAAAGCAGATCAAAATGTGGCCAGCTGGAGCTACCTTAGCCCTACAGGACTGTTTTTACTGCACAGACTGGACTGGAACGTGTTTAAGGAGGCTGCCCCCCTCAAACATGTAACTTAGGACTATGCAGCACATTAATATCTCATAAAACATCACAGTATATGCTAACCAGCCTCATGTGCTGCTGATGTTGCCTTTGAATATGGAGGACATGGCAGCCCTCAGATCCAAAAAAAACTGCATCCAATTTGCTGGATGTGTGCTCAGGGAGTGTGCAGATGAGCTATTAAGGTGCATAAAACCAACACACCTTCACAGTAATGTCCTGTCACTGACACATCAATTCTCAATTAACTAATTATCTGGGGTTGGGATATGTATCATATTATAACTGTGGTTACCAGCGTCCTCTTCTATGCTGTGGTATGCTGGGGTGGGGTGCAGCATATCCAAGAAAGACACCTCCAGACTGGATAAACTGATCAGGCAGGCTGGCTGGCTCTTTGGTCGGCATGAAGCTGGACTTACTGGTGACGGTGGCAGAGAGGAGGACACTGGACATTATTGACAATGCCAGCCACCCCCTGCACACAATCATGGCAACCAGAGGAGCCTGTTCAGTGGAAGGCTGTTCCTTCCCAAGTGTAGTACCAGCAGAACTCCTTTGTCCCTCATGCCATCAGAGTGTACAACTCCTCACTCCAGGGGGAGGAGGAAATAGGGTAAAGAGGACAGAATAGAAGGAGCCACTCTTTCACTGTGCAATTAATTAATTAATTAATAAATAATCTACTTACATACATACCTGGCCACTCTAACTGCTCTTAACTGCTAATTTATGCTAAAGGTCTTTTTTAGCTAAAAGTAAAAATATTTTTATACTGTTTTTACCTAAACTGTATTTTTATACCTCTTTATTTTCTATTCAAGTGTTTTGTAAGCTGCTGAAAACTGCTGCTGGAAATTCAATTTCCTTGCGGGAGTCATCCCAAAACGATCAATAAAGAGAAGTCTAAGTCTATAACATTTCTGCTCAAGCACATTTCATGCACCCGTCATTCCGTGTGTTTTTTCTTCACTGAAACTAAGAGGTCTTGTAAAAACATCTTTAATATGTCCCTGAGCCAGGCAGTCACCCCCTCTGTGCTGGAAGACCACCACCATCTTCCCAGTGCCGATGAAATCAATTGGGTCCTGCCTCAATGACCCATTAATGTTAATCTTTAGCACTTACACCATTCACAAGGAAGTGCTTCAAGAGGCTAGTCATGTGCATCGCCTCAAATCTGTTCAGCATTCAACTCAATCATTCCCCAGAGGTTGGCATGGAAATGGGCCCCCTGGGCATAAAAACTTTCTATTTGTAACTGGATCCTAAATTTTCTCACATGAAACAGCATATGCAGCTTGGTGAATCGGATGGCAGTGTCAGGGAAACAACCTGTCTCTCAACATCGTTGAGACAAAAGTGATGACACCTGACTTCAGGAAGGCCCACGGTGCCCAACACTGTCTTCTCATCAAAGGATGACATCATGATTGAAAGCTGGGATTGACAGGTTGGGCAGGTGTATGGGCGGGATTTCGATACCGCGGCTCCATTGCCTGGTCACTACTGTATAATACTATAAACTGTATGTGTACTAAGTACTAACCAAACACATCAGTCTTTTCGTAAAATTATGTTAAATTATGTTTAATATCCTCATGATGTTTAGGCTTCTGACCAGTGAGGCAGCTGCTGTTGCCTGTTCAGACATTTGGGTTGATTTAGAGTTTGTTAACCTTTTTCACAAATAAATGTGTGTTTGGATTTATATGTTCCTCTATAGGACTGCAAAATGTGGGAAAACGAAGTTGAACTGTACACAAATAACTGCTGAAATGGATGGATGCATCATAAGAAATGTTCTGTAATATTTGTGGCACACTGGAGAGGGAATTTAATGAGAGAATTGCTGCAAAGTAGTAGTAGCAAAATACATTTTACCAAAAAGCCAAAAAACAAACAGACTGAAAACAGCCGGGTGAAGATAGTAAAAAATAGAGTAAATAGTAGGGCTGTAACCATATGCGATATGAAACCAAAATCGCATCATCTTTATATTCCTATTAGTATAAGTCCTTTTGGTGCCTTAATCCCTCTTTTATCAGGTAAATTTAGCTAACTGTAAAGACGGCTAGAAGCCATCTCATGTCTCATTTGAACAAGTTAATAAACCACTGAAACAATTTTGGAAACATTATTTTAAGGTACAAAAGAATCTTTGGTGTTGGATCGATCAATATTGAAATCACTCAATATCAATCAATAAGGTCTCTGCTGTGTGTTGCAAAGTGGCATTTAATCAATGACAAATCAATGACATACGGCAGAAAAAAGGTTGTATTACACATACCTAGTATATCTCTCCTCTAAATACCCCCCCCCAAAAAAAAATAATCAAGGTTTGTATCAAATCGTGGGTCAAAAATCATGATACGAACTGAATCGTGGGTTTGGTGTAGCAAACAGTAAAAGTGATTTACTTGTTAAATTGTGCAGGTAAACTCTTGTTTTGTCTTGTGTTCCTAATAAATAAAAAGGTTCGAACCAGAAAACTTAAGATAAATTTCACAGTTTGAGGTGTTTTCAAACCGTTTCACTTTTATTTTTAAATTCCTTAATGCAACATCTTTCCAATAGTCAACGAGTAATTGTGTTAAATAATCGGGATTTCAATATTGACCAAATTAAATGTGATTATGATTTTTTTTTGGACAAAATTAAGCAGCCCTATTGGAAACTTGATGCAAATATATAATCCATCATCCATGTATTGAAATGACCCTAAACGTCATAAATCACATGGTCAATAATGTAAACTAGAGCAATTTAATTAATGGGCCCAAATACAGTCAGTGTTTGTAAATGTTTGAGACATAATCGGTTGAGGACTGTGTGTACTTGGAAAATGGAAAATGTTGTTTGTGAGGTAGTTTGTGGTTAATGGGTTAACACACAAAACCCCCGCCAGTGCTGTGTGGTTCAGCTTCAATAGACAGCTTCACATGTTGGTGGCTACAAACAGCCTAAAGAGGTGTGTGAATGGTGAATGGTGAATGGTGAATGGTGAATGGTGCCTGTACTATGTAAAAAGCGCTTTGAGTAGTGGTTAAGACTAGAAAAGCGCTAAATAAATGCAGTCCATTTGAGTTGAGTCAGAGGACATTTTTAAATCAGTATTCACTCTGTCAGCTGATTGTAATATGTAGTGACCCCAAATATATTCTGCTGCCAAGTATAGTGTCAACTGCGTCATGATTCTTTCTCTCTTTAACATACTTTGTCTTTATTCAGTTCTTATTTCAAATAGTTTTCCTGTTGTATACTTCTGGATCTCACACTTTCCCATATGCCTTTTTATTGTGCTCCCTCTGTCTTTGATGACTTTCAGCATGAATGTATATACATTTTTTGGGAGACTGTAGAAACGTAATTGCCCTGGGATAATTAAAGCTATCTGTATCTGTAGGAATTGTACCCAACTCGACCTGTTATACAGCCAAGCGGAAAGAGTTTCATCCAGACCAACCTCCTCGGTTGAGTTATGTCTCTTTGATAAAGCCGGGCACAGTGCATAACACCACATGAGTTATCAGCTCACGTTTCATGCCATTCGTAGTTTGACTGGTTGTGCCAGTATACGTGAAAGGTACTGCCTTTCTAAACTGTCTTTTTAATGAACTGTCTGTACACTTAAGTTCTCAATGCTTCGGTTTACATGTAGGGACCCTAATTATGCCACCGTGGAAGTGTGGTGCTATTTTAGTGTTATAGGTAATTAGCAGTTTGCAATAAAACTGGTCACATTCGATTAGTATGACAACAAATCCCAGAGAACAGTTGAACTCAGTACACGTGTTATTAACCCCTAGATTTGTCCTTTAATGGCTTCCATGCTGCCTTACAGTGGGTACCAGTGGCTAGGTTGCCTTTTAGAGCTCCAGAGTATTGGATGAAATGAAACCCTTCAAAAACCAAAGAGAGAGTTTGCACAAGAAAAACAACAGCACCAAACAAGTTCAAACAGTTCCATGGCCTGTGTTTTGTCCAGTGTTTCCCCTATTCATTTTAAGCAGCGCAGAGCTTCCGGATTCTGAGTTTTTAGTTGAGCTAGGCAGAGAATATTCAGTTAAAACCGATCAAAGATGCCATTTTGCTCTCATCGTTCTCCGTGAAGTTAGCTGGATGTGAATGTAGCCACAATGTGTTTTATGTGGAGGGAAAGCGTCTGACTCCACTTTAAAGGTCCCACAACATGGTGCTCTTTGGATGCTTTTATATAGACCTTAGTGGTCCCCTAATACTGTATCTGAAGTCTCTTTTATATAGACCTTAGTGGTCCCCTAATACTGTATCTGAAGTTTCTTTCCCAAAATTCAGCCTTGGTGCAGAATTACAGCCACTAGAGCCAATCCCACAATGAACATTCCTTAGGACGTGACATTTCTGAGTCTGTAGCTATTGAGATTAACCTCATAAGGAGCAATATTCCAGATTGACCCATCTGAGCTTTCATTTTCTCAAAGACAGAGCAGGATACCCAGGACTCGGTTTACACCTATCACCATTTTAAGCCACTGGGGACCATTGGCAGGCTGGGGGACGCATATTAATGTTAAAAAAACTCAAATTAAAGTAAAATTTTCATGCCATGGGATATTTAAAACAATGCTTGTCAGCAGAAATTATATGATAACTTAGGATGCAATTTGACCTTGTATACTCTGATTTTTTTGGCATGCAGTTATCACTCAACTTTAAAACTCAACTCCTGACATTTGCTCCTGTTGTTTTCACCACTTTTTAAAAGAAGGAGCTAGCTTTAAAAGTGATTTTTCTTTTAGTGTTGTAATGGACAATAAAGTGTTTTTTTAATAGTACAAGTTTAACAGGTTTTTTTCTTCTTCTTTACTGTAAACAAAAAAATACAATTTACAACATAAACACACCCCCATAATCTGTCTGTTTATCATTAAACTAGCCTGGACCCAGCTTCTTATGTGCTTATCCATCTCACTTAGGATGGAACCATCTCCTAGAAGTCAGATCCCACTTTTACCCCTGCCAGCATGCAAGTTAAAATTACCATCATGTCTCTTAGTCAAATCAGCATCTTAATGTAAAGCATGTCTTATGGACTTCTGCAGGTGTTATGATGTGAGGGCACCCACCATACAAACATCTGGTACTGTGTCAGTGCGCACATGTGAGTTAACAGCAGCAACAGTCCCACTTAAACCAACCTGAGGGAATTTAAGGACATTATCAAACTGAGTGCATGTGCCCAGATTTATTCCATCGCTACGTCTCAGCCAGCGCGCACAGGTCCTTGTCTTATCCCAGCGTTTATTTTGCAAAATTTGGAAAACAGGAAATAAGGCGCTCTTACCGGGCTCCTCAGCACTATCAGGATGGGTGACGCTGCGAAGCAGCTCGTTTCCAACATCGTGTCCCTCCATCGGGTTTAAAAAGACGCTCCGGGTCCAGATCTACTGTGCCGTTGCTCTCTGCCTACAGCCTCGATCCCTCCGCGTGCTTCACAGCCACACGCGCTGTTGCATGGAAACGGTGGATGGAGAGCTACCACTTATTCATTATTCTGGATAAGCTGATAGGCGACTGTCAAACTGTTCCCTATTGAATTTGGCAACAAAAAAAAAAACTAAAAACTATTTGTCAAAATAAAACGACCGGTTCTATTAATTTATTTGAGTAGGCTATTATCTCAATGAGATGATCCCATAAAATATATTTCAGATCTGCCTAGACGACATTATGAGTGAGAGTGAGACTGTTCTACGCTAAAACATCTGGTCCGTGTGTGAAGACGCTGTCTGTCTAAATGACATGATCCACTCACACACGGGAAGATCGTGCCAAAACGTACTAGGAGGATGTTGCATTCGAGTCCCGTGGGAAAACAGGAACATAAGGTATCCCTGCCTTTCCTGGCCACAACTAATCCGTTTTCATGTGATAAATTGGAAACTTTTAATCTAGATTTTTACTAATTATTCATACATGAATTGTGCCATGGATCCTGATTTATTTTTGACAATCAAGATTGCAATTTCCCCAAAGGTTAGGCTACATTTAGCTAAGCTTTCTTATAAAATCCATGGTATGGAGTTAGGCTATACATTGCTTTACTCCCCATGGATTCTGATTTTACAGCATGATTTTACATGATATACATCTCAACCAATGTTTGTGATTTTACCATCTTTTTGGTTTTAGAGGAACTCTAACATTATTTTATATTTATATAGGCTATAACCATTCAGCTCCAGTCACATTGAGTTTTTTCTGAAAGATAACTAACACTGTGATTTTAAAAAGCTCAAGAGGTTGTTAAACAACACGGAGGCTACTGCCTCTCCTAACACGTTGATGAAAGAATTATCTATCTGCTGCATACAAAATTCAATGCATTCATAGTTTGCTTGTGTTTCACAAAAAAGAAAGAATGTCATTTGGGGCTACCTGGTTTACAACAAAATACAACCAGGATTTATGAAACTGGTTAAAAATTATTTTACTGTGCAAAAGTTGGCCTTTTTTTTCCAGAACAGTCTTTGAGGATATTGAAAATACCTCCAGAACGAAAAGATGATGATATGGCTCTGAAGGGAATTACTAAAGCTGTTGGGTCCTGGTAAATTACAGAGTGTTGTCTAGACCAACTCTATCTGTAAAGTGTCTAGAAATAAATCGTGTTATGAATTGATACTATAAATAAAACTGAATTGAAATTGAATTGAATATATGACCTTCTGATTCAAAGTGGTGGTTATTTAATTTTTTTCTGAAAACAACATACTCTGCTGTGTAATGGTAATACATGAGAGGAACCAACTGGGGTAGGGGCATCCTATTACCAACTGACCCAGCTGAATTTAGACCACCCCTTTATTTTTTCCTACGCAATGGGGATAACCCAAGCTGTTTTGCAGTGTTTCAATGTTAAGTGTTAGAAATTGGGGGAATTATGGGCAACCCACTCTTAAAGCAGCTGCTTTAACTATTATGTGCGTAAGTGTTGTTATTTCCTATGGGATATGAATGCAGCATTGTTCTCGAGCATCACTGCGCCATCTGGTGCCGCCCACTCGCGCCGGGTCCTCCGGTATGCGCGAGCTGATAAGAGCGCACGAGCAAATGCCGTATTGGTCGCGCGTAATCCTCACCTACCACAGAGACTGTTGGACACAATTGTCACAATCATTAATGATGACTGTTGGAATATAATTTGAACGCCAAACTTATTGATCCATATGAAGGAATTATCTGAATGACGCTTCTTTAATAAACAGTTTCCATGGAGAATATCCAAAAATGTCCAATATTCTGCAGTCTACATGTCCCAAAGCAGTCCCCTTTTGTCGCTTTTTTTGTTGTTGGGCGAAACAACGCCAAAAATTAGCTGTTATCTTCAGTATATGATTTCTTTTCCGTTTATCTGCACAACTAGCCTATCTTTTACACACACTTTGCGCATGCACGCTGTCGTCGCGAGGACGCGCTCAATCAGCGTGAAAAGGACAACCCCAAATCGTTTGCCTCTTCATTGTCATACCGGAGCCACAAACAGTGTCCAGTTACTGTATCATAGGAGTTAAGAAACAAGCACATGTTTAAGACTAATTCAAAGGTATGACATGCATACTATTTACCTTTTGTCCAGAGTTAAAGAGAATCCGTCTGATTAGAAAGTAGACAGGACTGAGTGCAGGTATTGGCCAGGTAGCACAGAGGACACGGAGGAGGAAGTGCTTCTGGACTCCCCAGGTAAACTCTCCTCCCACACAGCAGCAGCAGCTGTGGGAGAACATCAAGTCATTGGTGGGTTATGTAACGTCACAATGGAAAGTCGTGGCACTGCTGATTGGCCAAGAGCCATGAAAAACACATATTCTGCATCCTGTACAATCCGGACCCGCTCTGTTATTGAGATCTAACATCTGCGGTTATTTCTTATCTTTATGTTATGTCAATGGGCCCAGACAGTGTTATTTTAGCCCCGCCTACATGGAGGCTCCGTCAGGTTAGACAGACATTCCAATGCAGGCATGTGTGGACTTGCAGTAGACTGAATCTATCATGGCATGGCATTTTTATTGTGGTGGTGTTTGCTTAACTCTGAGTTAACCTACTTGGAGTTGATTGAACCAACGCAAATCAGCTGTTCTGGAACTGAAAACTCAGAGTTTCCCATCTGAGGGTAAATCAACTCAGAGTTCAGGGTTAGACTCTGAGTTTGTTCCTGAAATGGACCCCAGGTGTGTTTTCCTACCAAAAGTTTCAACAACATATTACACAGGACAGAATGTGGCAGCGTTGCCTGATGGGAAATGTTACACTATTAAACCAGAGGCTTAAAATGATCATATTAGGAGGGTGATTATCGCATGCAAGTCACAGCCACGAGAACATCCCAGTTAGAGGAAACGCCGTAAACATATTTGTAATTAATCTTTAGGTAAGGCAAGGCAGCTTTATTTGTATAGCATTTCAACAACAGGGCAATTCAAAGTGCTTTACATAAAAACTATTAAAATAATAAAAGTTACAGTGCAGTACAAGAAATGAAAAATAAAGAGCAGTTAAAAACATTTAAACATATTAACCCTTGTGTTGTCCCTCTGGGACATTTTTGTCCCTTTTTCAGACTTTTTTTGTTTTCACTAACACCACCTTACTACCACTAGTTTTACACTACGTTTTGGAATTCATTGTCAATAACCCTCATTCATGTCAAATTATACCTAATATTTGAGTTAAAAAAGCAGAAATTATGAATTATTTTGACTAATAGTTAAGACCAGAGGAACGTACAGATGAGTTTCGTCAGGAATGAAAGTGATCAATTGTATTTGGAAAGAGCGTTGTAAGGAATCCAATCCATTTTTTGTGGTAATTTGGTTAAAAAGAAACCTATATTTCAGATATAGACATTTTTTTAAAGAGGTCAAATTTGACCCGAGGACAACAGGAGGGTTAAAGCAGATAAAAATTTGTGGTTGTTTCCAGAAGCGAACAGAGTTTAAGAACGATAACACACATTCTGGCGTTGATCCAGACTAGTATCATAAGTCCAAACATCTCACAATTTTTGTAATAGCCCAATATTCCAATAACCTTCAAGAGCATTCAAAACAACTCAACATGAACACAGTATTATGTCTCGTCAAGTATGTTAAGTCACTAATGTCTAGTCTCATTGTGCATTTCCTGTTTTATTTTGTATTCACCTCTTCCTTCTTGTTACATACCCTGACTTCCTACCTTTGTGTGAATTTCCCGCCACTGCAATTGTCTACCCTGCCCCTGATTGGTTTCACCTGTTTTCCCCTACCTCATGTACAAAGAGTCCTTGTCTCCCTTTGTCTTGTGCCAGTTCGTCTTGTTCAGTCTGTGTCTCGGTCTCGTCCAACGTTCCAACTTGGTTTTCATATCAGGTTTTTGTTTGTAATTTTGTGATCCTCCATGTGAGTTTTTCTTTGTTTGAACTTTGATCCTCATTGTGAGTGTTGTTTTGTTTGAATTCTACCCAATAATTTTGTTATATCTACTACTGTTTGAGAGTCGTGCATTTGAGTCCACCAGTCTTGTGTCTGAGGTCGTTACAGCATACCTTACTGAGAAAGTTCACGCTCCACCTCTGGGTCACTGGCTTTGGCGGCTACATCCTCCACCAAGATGCTAGATTGTTGTTATTATTATTATTATTATTATAACTGTTATTTTGTTGTCTTTATACTGTCTTTTTATCTATTTTGTTTTTCTTGCTAAAACTGCTGCTGGAATTTTCAATTTACTTGCGGGAGTCATCCCAAAGGATCAATAAAGAGAAGTCTAAGTCTAGATGAATGCATGCATTATATTACATTAACTTTTGGCATTATTGGTCAAACAGAGGGCAAAATTATCCTAAAAATAAGATTATTATCGTACATCTGGCAAAGCTGTGTGGGAGTAGCAGTAGGCTACTCCTGCTTATACTAAAACCATTTATACAACTCTTAATTTTTTTTATCAGAATGTTTTTTATTGAGCCAAAGATTTTTGTACAAACAGTAAGATAGTGGAATGGGTGCTCATTTTTGTAGGCAATTGAAAGTAAGCATATAGAACATTTTGTACAACAAAGAATATCAACAAATGGAACAAAATGAAACATAAAAAAACACGATCTTTATTTCCTCATACCCTTCTTATTCCTCAACTTAGTACTCATCCAACTCCCTAAAGAGAGACAACAGTGTTTTACACTTATTATTGTTCTACAACTGTCACTGTGACAGGTACGACACAAAGGACTGCCAAGTCTTACTGTATTGTGCTAGTTTGTCCATGACAACTCTTATCCTTTCCAGATGTAATGTACTAGTCAGCTCCTGGAGCAATGTCATGATTGTAGGATCCATTGTCCCATTCAATGATATCAAGAGTCATTTTTTATGCTGTGATGAGACAGTAAGAAAGGAGTTGTTGTTGGAACTGAGTTTTCTTATTCTTGCAGAAGTTCCATGGACAATCAGTAAAAGGTTCTGGTTCTAATAGCATGTTGATAATATCTGAGATGTTTTTTTTTCATTTCTACAACTGTTAACGTTACTGTAGTCTATATCCATGACGTTCCACTTCCTGGATTGCTCTGTTGCCGCAGGAAATTCTGCCGGATGCATGTCTTTTTGCCAATGTCTGTATCCTTATGCTTCTTTGTGTTGGCATTCTAACCTCTGGTGGATTTATGAGGACTATGGTTAACTGCTCCTCAGATCTCTGCAGGGTAAATCCAGACAATCTGTTTGATCTGTCTGTCGTAAAACTACTTTTGAACGTACATACTGTATGTTCCACCAAAACAAGTTCCTTCTTGAGGCTATTTTGCAATGGCTCTGTACGGGAGCTTAGCGCCACCATGACGATTGTGATTAGTTTAAAGAAATGCCAATAAACCAGAGCACGTTTTTCTCCCATCCCAGAATGCTTTGTGGACTATCCAGACCCTCCTCAGTGCTGTGGAGGAAGGTCTAGCAAAACGAGACTAATGCTACTGCTAGTTGTAGTTGTGGTAGCACAAATAGTGATAGAAGCTAGAAGTTGAACTGTCCTCATGCAGTACAAGCCACAATAACATTCTGTTGTTAGGACATGAACAACATCTTCAGTTAGGATCTGGTGTGGAATTATACATGAACTTACAGTGAATGGGGGCTTATGTATGTGAGGGTGTCCCTGGCCTCAAGCACTTTAAATAGGTGTGTCTTGCTGCTGGTATGCATGCCTGCATTCAAGGCAAACTCATGACGACGATGCAGTCATTCATACAGGCTTGGCCAATCCATGATTGAATATCACACACACACACACACAAACACACACACACACGTGCACACACACACAAACAAATATTTTGCAAGAGCCCTCCCTGGTTTTTATTTACCTGTGTGTAATGAAGTGCTGCAGGTAAGGGCCCGAGCAGTCACGTGCATGGTCTGAGGGAAGGAAAGTATATGCTTGCATGAGCTTAGTCCACCTATCACATTTCTCACATACCCACACTTTCATAGTTCTAGATGTTGATTTAAACACCATACCCAAACCTCGCAGAATACTCTCAGTGCAGGTCAGGAGAAAGGACTGCCATCACTGAACATTTTGTCTCTGTGTAGCTCTATACACCAACATTAAAAAAGTTTTTTTTAAGGAGAGATACCGCAGGTGAATAGGGGGGGAAAATAACTATTAGATATCACCATGAAACTTCACCAGTTGATAACTTACATTAAGATTAACATTGAAAGTTCTATTTTTTTTTGCAAATAAGGCATTATCTAATGCTGCCCTTTGGTGAAAAATGTCAGCCGCAAATTGACAAAATGGGGTAAAATAAACATCTACATGTAAATGTGTATGTGGTGATGATGTTTTTCTCAATAGTCTGAAAGAAGACGTGTTTTGGAAGAAAATAGCCCAAAAATTAAAATTGAAAAATTATGGTTTTGCCTGTACACCAGTTTACCTAAACTTGTAAAACAAGTTTAGGTAAACTCTGACAAGTTTACAGATCTACTTTTAAATATAGGGCTGCTAATAGCACTCTTAGAAGCTCTATACTTCTCTTCACCCCACATAAGCACTCTCAGGTTTATCTGTGAGTGTTTACATCGTCCCCCACATGCATATTTTCAAGGAAAGTCCTGTCACCACTGCAGGAATGCTGAGTATTCCACCTGATGAGTCATGGCTGTTAACTACAGTAATGCGGATGCATTTAAGATTCACAGCAGAAGCTGAGCACAGTCTGTAACATTCAAAGCTGTACTGGTGGAATAAAGTGGGAACGGTAGACATTACAGTGCCTTCAGGATGTTAAAATCTGGATGATCTATAATTTTCTAATGTTAAACTCAGATAATACTGAAGTTATTGTTCTGGGGCCGAAGCACCTCCGTGACGCATTATCCAAAGAGATAGTTACTCTGAACGGCATCACCTTGACCTCCAGCACCACTGTGAGGAATCTTGGAGTTATCTTTGATCAGGACATGTCGTTTAATTCTCACATAAAGCAAATTTCAAAAACCGCCTTTTTTCACCTACATAATATTGCAGAAATCAGGAATATTCTGTGTTAAAATGATGCAGAAAAACTAGTCCATGCATTTGTTACTTCTAGGCTGGATTACTGCAATTCTTCATTATCAGGCTGCTCGAAAAAGTCCATAAAGACTCTTCAGCTGATCCAGAATGCTGCAGCACGTGTTCTGACAGGAACCAGGAAAAGAGATCACATCTCTCCTGTTTTAGCTTCTCTGCATTGGCTTCCTGTAAAATCCAGAATAGAATTTAAAATCCTGCTTCTCACCTACAAAGCTCTTCATGGTCAGGTACCATCTTATCTTAAAGAGCTCATAGTACCTTACTGCTCCAACAGAGCACTGCGCTCCCATAATGCAGGGTTACTTGTGGTTCCTAAAGTCTCCAGAAGTAGAATGGGAGCCAAAGCGTTCAGCTATCAGGCTCCTTTCCTGTGGAACCAGGTTCCAATTTGGGTTCAGGAGGCAGACACCATCTCCACATTTAAGAGTAGGCTTAAGACTTTCCTCTTTGATAAAGCTTATAGTTAGGGCTGGCTCAGGAGAGTCCTGAACCATCCCTTAGTTACGCTGCTATAGGCCTAGAGTGCCGGAGGGACTTCCCATGATGCACTGAGCACCTCTCTCTTCCTCCTTCTCTTCATCTGAATGAAACCTCCTCCCACTAATGCATGTTGCTAACTCGACTTCTTCCCTTTCCCGGAGTCTTGTGCTGTATCACCCCGGGAGTCTTGTGTTCTCTCGCGCCCCTCTCCTCTCTCCTTCTATCGTTCTTGCAGGTGGTTCTGGTTCTGGAGCTGTGGAGTCTGGAGTCACCCCCAACCACTCGAGGCAGATGACCACCCACCCTGAGCCATGGTTCTGCTCGACGTTTCTGCCTCTTAAAAGGACGTGTTTCCTTGCCTCTGTCACGTAGTGCTTGCTTTTGGTGGGAATTGTTGGGTTTCTGTAAATAACATCACAGAGTACAGTCTAGACCTGCTCATTTATGAGAAGCGCAATGAGATAACTGTTGTTGTGATTTAGCTCTATATAAATAAAATTGAATTGAATTGAATGAACTCGACGTTTCATTGTCTAAAATATTCACAAACGTTAAACATTGTGTTTTGTTATTCCTGGTCATTCTAAATAAACAATGGATGTATTTAGACAACCAAGACGTAATCATTTTGTTGTGCTACTAGCTAGCTACAAGCTAGCACTAGCTACTAAGATTAGCCTGCAGTTTCGTGAACAGAGCTTCCCTTAATACATCCATGGCTTCATATCTCATCCACGTTACAGGCTTTACAGAATACAGCCCTACTATGTCTGTAGTAACGTTATGTAGGCATAGCTGTGTTAACGTTCTCTCAATACATGCTAGCTACAGCTTATGTTAGCAACTAGTCGATAGCCCCAACAGTATGGATAAAACGCTAATGACATTACATCCATAAATACATTACATACATACATCCATACATGTATTAATAGAACATATGGTGAATTACAACGATCAGCTATATCGATTATTACAGGTACAGGACCTCGAGAGAACCGTCATATGAGCGTGCCCAGTGCAGGGCAACATGGGCAGGCGCAGTCCCGTGGGTCTGCTCGCGTTCTTTATGCGCGATCGTTATGTCTTATTTAATAACTCTGGATTCGGCTACTAGTGAATTTAAAACTGTTAAAAATATGACGTTTTAAACAAGGACCCTTTAAGTGTTTGGGCTAGTAAGTTGAGGTACCCTAAAAACAATTATACACTGAAATATACAATATATATAAAATACTGGTTTCTTTCACCATGTAAAGTCAATGTGAAAAGTCTTGCTGGGCCATGGGGTGCAGTTCCCCCCTTATCCGCTAAGCCCATGGTGGCTTTGAGCCTCATGTTGTCTTCGGGTCAAAGTGACCTGTTTTTCTATATCAACGTTCTTTTTAATGCCCCACAATAACATGATGGATTCCACACAAGGGGTTTTGAAGTAGTATTGATTAAAAGTTGACATATTCCAGTCTGTGATTATCCATCAACATACATCCATCAACATACATTCCTTTAATTTTAGTCTAAATAATTCCTAATAAAATATATATTCCAAAAATAACTGTAAAACTAAAGTTAATAAGTTAGTGTTATGTAGTTTTGAAAACATCCAAAAAATGACAAACATTCAAAAAAGTGTTGAAAAAAAGGACAAAAACATAAGAAGAAACTAAAAAATATTAATAAAAAGCTTCAACAAGAGTTTTGATTTTTATTTTGACTGGAAGACAACACAAGCGTTAAGACATGGCGCTCTTCCTGGGGGCTTGGTCACGCCCCTATCACTTGACCCTTTTCCGTAAGAAAAAAAATGACATCAGCCTGGAGCATATTACCACATGGAAAATGAATTACAGCTATTTTTGACACTGTTGCCATGCCAGTAGCTGTGCAGTCAAATTCAGCATTGTACAATGCAACTACTGCGTGAATCCACAGGAAGGCAAGCTATTATTACAGCTATTTGCGTCAATTCCCGTAATCAGCCACACAGTGTTGACAGACCTCATCAGTGGTCTGTGATATGCGTTTTCAAGCATGTTAGTATTGCCGGAGATTAGTTCTGAAACAGTGCTAAAACAGGGTTTTGAAATGAAAATCTAGTAGCGTGGATGTAGACCCATGCCTACCATCTACTAGAAGACTTTGAACAGACTTTAAAAAGTCTAAAGGCTGACACCATCTCACATCTAACGTTAAAGTCATAATATGTAGAGACTGTGGATCTTGCAGGGTCAAAAATTGCAACAATGCAACTAGATTTGTTTTGAAAAATGTCACCAAGCTAGCTAGCTACTGCTAGCGTTAGCTGGTACCTTAAGGGAAAGTCAGTACCCGGAGGACTGCGTGTATCTGCCGGAAAAACTCCTGTTGTATGACGCACATTAGAAGGGTGGAAAATTGGCAACTTTCCGTCTTTAGCGTTTAAAGGCCATGTTGCAGGTTAACCACCACTGTTGATTATTGGGTACAAAAAGCACTCAAGATATGTATATCATTTTTAAAAATGTCTCCAAATAGTGTTAAAAGTTAGTTTTTGGTCATTTTTGGTGTTCGCGGGTTTATGAAGTCAATTCGGCAATGACGTCACAATGGGGAGCGAAGTCTCAGCCTGGCACTAGAACTACGGTGACTGACTGGGATGTGGAAGAGGAGGAAAGGCCAGCAGCTGAATAATTACAAACCTACCAGACATGCGAGGGCAAATGAGGAATTGTCAAGATTGTGGGGAAGTCTGCTTCATTTATCTCTTTTATTTTAGCAACGCAGCAGTGCATACAATGACTTTACTTTTTACTGTCAGTGAATAGCACCGAGTGAACGTCAACATTTTCTTTCGATCTAGTGACAGGGATCATGTCGTTAGTTCAGATAAGTACTGGTACACTTATCTAGATATAGTAGAAAGCATCCCCCGACTGTTATTTCTAAGTGTTTACCTCTTCCTCCGGTGAAAACGTGTCGCTGTTTGGCCGGTGCTTGTGTGTGTGCTGGCGAAGCTGCGGTGGAGAGCGGGTGCTGTAGGCGAGTGAGCCTCCGGTCGGGAATCTCGCCCCGCGATCAGCTGATCTGAAGATGCCTAAATCCGTTTGTGACATTTCAGACAGGATCATGGTCCTCGCCAAACAGCACGCACCAGTATTGTAATTGTTTATATTTACTTTACCATTCCTTTAGACTGAGTCATATGAAAGGCTACTATCCCTAGACAACATCGGTTCACTGCATACAGACAGGCTGTAAAAACGTCTTATGACAGTATCAAGACAATCATTATGGGCCGTTATAGCCATTCCCCTTGATGTCATATAATCTAAAGAACACAGAATAAGATATGGTGATACCTCATAATACCAGTGTTAGAAACGATACAAACACCAATCCACTACTGTTACCACTGCTACAGTAGGTACTAGTACTGCGCATTTGAGCAACTCAATGACAATATAGCTTTACTCCAGATGTAGTGTAGGAAAGAAGTGAGAAGTGACCAGTATTACAGTGTACCCCTATGGTTAGTTTATGCCTTCCCTAAACCATATTGAATTATATTGTTATTAGGACGTGGGTTAATAGGAAAGACATGTATTTTCAGAAAACATTAAAGTTTGGTTAAACAACAATGAACAGAGTGTAATTTAACATATGTTCTTTTTATTTGAGAACAAAGCGCATCATTTTAAAATAAATCCATATGGAAGTGTTTAAGGAAGGAGCAGGTTGGAGCAAAATCAACGCGACGTTAGCTATATCCGCTAGCATCCGTACAGGCTAACTATAGCCAGTTAGCTTTGTGTGTAACGTAACAAACCCCCCCCCCATCTAATAGGAGCGAAGCTTACTATTTCATTCAATACAATTATGGTACAAAAGGTGCACTAATGCCACATGTATGATGTTGACAACATGGACGCATATATAGGCAACACCAAAGGCAGTTGTAATATTTACCTAGCAGGCAAGGCTAACGCTGTTGTGCTAACGTCCGGCGGCGCAGCGTTAGCTAGCAGTCTAAACTTGTGAAAAGCCGAACAACATCCCCGTCTAAGCTGTGTTTCACTTTCCCTCCAATATTATTATAAATATAATAAAGTCACATGGACTCGGTCGAGACCATAGACTGTTAATATTAAAAGACCAAAAGCCACATTAGGCCAGACCAGTGGTAAATACAACGCAGGCTGCTCTGTTATCTCCCCAACGTGACGTCATGCAATGCATTGTGGGGGAAAAAAGGAAACACTGTAATATTGTGCCTACTTTTCGTATTATATTCAGTTTTGCGATATCCAACACCATCAAATACAATGGATAACAGTTCAAATATTTACTACCAACAAGCAAATTGCACAAATTCGTTGCAAAATTAAACCTGCAACATGGGCTTTAACTTAGAGTGCGGCCATAGCAACAATAAACAACACTGGCTCTAACCGTTGCTGCTTCCTGTTTGGTGCTGCAGGGAGTGCACCCATTGGTTGTCGATAATGTTCATGTGATTTAATTTCGCTACCAAGACTTCACATTTACAACAAAATCAAACGGAAAAAGACTAACTCTGAGTTTCATGACCACCTTACGCCAAACGATTGAGACGACGGGAGCGCCCCGACTCTAGTAAGACTCTCAGGATTTCATTCCTATATTGACAATTTGTCTGCAACAGTGGAATCGTTTGAGAAGTCGTTTGGTTTAAGGTCGGCATTAAATTCAATATCTTGATACTAGGGCTGTAACAATACACCAAACCCAGGGTTCGGTTCATATCACGATTTGACCCACAATTCAATACAAACCTTGATGCTTTTTTTTTGTGTTGCAATACAACCTTTTTTCTACCACATGGCATTGTACTGTCATTGATTACATCCCACTTTGCAACACAGTTACAGCATACAACAGATTATTTATTGATATTGATTGATTTCAATATCAATCGATCCAACACCAAAGATTAATTTGTACCTCAGAATAATGTTTCCAAAATCATTTCAGTGGTTCATTAACTCGTTCGATTGAGACATAAGAATAATGGTAATGGTAATGGACAGTTTCCCTCCTGTAGGGGGAACAAAGAGGAAAAGTGCTTTGGTGCCTACAGTAAAGGTGTGGGTGGACAAGTAGCTAATGCTAATGTAATTCTTGGTGGGTAACATAAGATTACAACACCGTTCAACACACTCAGTTATTTTTAGTATAATTGTTTTGACCTCGGTTAACAACTAAGGGCTAACCCACGAATTCATCAGTAACATTAACTGTATAGATAGACGACTAATCTAATGGTAATTTAGCAAGCTAGCACACCCCTGTCTGTCTGCCTTAGTCTCCCGGCCCTGCAAGGCTTTTGTCGGGATGAGAGCTGACAACAGCCCCAGGGACACATCCATTTCACAGTCAGCCCCCATCCAGCTAGCAACCATTCACTATCATTACAGCCCGGGCCCGGGGACACATCCACAGTCATCCCCCAGCCAGCTAGCAACCATCCACTATCATTACAGCCCGGGCCCGGGGACACATCCACAGTCAGCCCCCAGCCAGCTAGCATAGGGTGACCAGACGTCCCTGGTTTTGGTAACCTGTCCCCACCTGGATCTGTCCCCGGAAATGTCCCCGGTTTTTACTGTGACTGACCCACCCAGAATTGGAATGAAAGAAAGAAAGCATTGACCAAACGCAGCCGATATTCACACACCCCACACATACGCAGGCTCAAGACATCCAGAGCCAGCGCTGCTCAGAGCTCAGAGATGTTTTAGAAAGCCGTATTTTACGATGCTAAAATTACTGATTATTTACATGGAGTCTGGTGGGTTTAGCGAACACAATTTTGCGGACTTTTATGTTTTTTAAAAAGGATCTTAATCTTTAACAGAAAGGTTGACATCCTTAGAAATCCTTTTTATAATGTGGTCAGACACTTAGAATATGAATCTGAGTCTGTCAGTAGCTAAACGAGCACTTTTATGAACGTAAATACAAGCTGAACAATTGTCCTATAAACTTACACTGTAGCTTGTTTCTCTGCTGCCGACTGCAGCGATCTCGTTTAATACTGCATCACTGTTAAAGGAACATTTGTCCTCAATAGTTTTTATTGTATCCGATACTCAATGAGCTGTTGCAGAAACAAGCCTTAAGAAATAAAGTAAAAGCTGTCAGATAAATGTAGTTCAATAAACATGACAACATTATGAAATATTGTGACTTTTTATCTTGAAATATTAAGACTTTTTATTATGAAATATTAGGACTTTTTATCTTGAAATATTGAGACTTTTTATCTTGAAATATGAGGACTTTTTATCTTGAAACATTCCCCTCTGAGGTGTAGTGGAGTGGAGTATGAAGTAGCAGCAGGGGTGATTCTAGGATCAGACCTTTGGGGGGTCTCAGCCCCTTATGAGAACAGCTCTAGGTCTAGTGTCCCTGTTTTAAGTTTTACAAAAATAAAAACATGACATGTTTTGGAGGTACATACGCTTATGAGCTGAAAATGTCCCCGGATTTTGTCTGAGAAATCTGGTCACCTTAAACTAGCAGCCATCCCGGTCAGCACTTAACTTCGTTGGTAAGGACGCTAACGGCAGTTTACTGAACTAGCCGTCTTTACAGTTAACTAAATATACCCGACAAAAGGGGGATAAAGCACCAAAAGGACTAATACTAATAGGAATTTAATGATGAGGTAGCATTGGATCTGGAAGCGAACCTGCAACACAGGTTCTTGGAGCTGAGTGTTGCAATTTCGGTTTTATTTTCCATATCATTACAGCCCTACTTGATATAGATGTAGCAAAGAGAATGTTTGCACTGGAAATAGACTTTTCTAGATAAGGCAGAGCTTGTTTGTGTAGCTTTATTGAGTAGTTGAAGATTACGACCTGCTACATGTCATCTTAACTATCAACAAACTCCCTGGGCAATGGAAAGTTTTCCACAGTGGAGGAAATAGAAAGCCCAAATGGACCACAAACCCTGCTGATTTGTTTTGGTTAGGTGGCCTTTCCGGTTACTTAGCAGTGTCTAATTAAGTTATATGACATAATTTCTGTAATTTCTGGTTTGTGGCAGAAATGTTCTGCAAAGTTCATTGTGATGCAGTGCAGATCAGTGTTCATTACAGCGCAGACCAGACTTTTCTGATTCAATAGCACAAAAAAGAATGGCACATATCATTTTTAGCTGAAGCTAAAATCAATCTGAAAATGCTTAAATAATGAATTTGTAATGTTGTTTTTGTGTTACTTCCACACCTGCAAGAGTGAACTTGTTAGAATATACATCCTGAACAATATAATGCTATTAGATACAAAACTATGTTACTATTATGGACACATAGCCTGTGATATCGCTATAGAATTGATTAGAGATTAAATTAACTACAACAATTTTGATAATAGATTACTCATTTAAGTTAATATACAAGTAAAAATGCTAAAAGAAATTCTAGTTGCAACTTCTCAGTTGCGAGGATTAACTGATTCTCTTATGTGATAGGTAATTGAATATCTTAGCGGTTTTGAATGTTGGTCAAACAAAACGAGCAATAAGAAGATCCAATTTTGTGCTTAAAGTAAATTGTAAATTGGGATTGTGAGAAAATGTGATTTATCATTCTTGATGATAGATTTTTAGATAAAATTAGTGAAAGTAATGTAAGTTTGAAAGCCCTAAATTAAATTGCATTAATTTCTGTGGTGTTAATAATGCTCATGGGGAGCAAAAGTAGGAATGTAAATACCATGAAAGACTTTCTACAATGAAAGAGCTCCAAACAATATTTATTTGCACGTTTATTTGCAGCCTTCTGAGTTCAAATGACTGTAAATCAGTGTGAAGCATATGGACATGCTCTGCATCAACACATAAATAAACATTTATCCTGACCCCTCTCAGAGGCTCTTGTAAGGACCAAAGGTGACAAATATTGCACTGGGATTACATCAATAAGCACATGTTTCCACTGCAGGCCTGTATTAATGCACAGTCTCAGTGTAAATGCTCTTTAAGAACCAAACTGCCTGCGGTTTAAGAACATTACTGAAATGGATAATCAGAAACCATATGTGTGGGGGGGCCCCCTTTCACTGATTCCATATGGATCTTTGATAATGAAAATGTAATGATCTCTTTGGCTTTCTTTGGGCTGCTGATGGAAAAGGGTTTTTGCTCTTAATCAATACAAGTGAAATGTGTGTGAGGTCTTAAAAAAGCTTGGAAGCAGCAGCCACCATATAACACATACTGAGAGAGTGAGGGAGGGGGGGAGGGCCCTAGGGAAAAGAATTAGAAAAAGATTGTGGTTTGGGTTCAAATGAGACACTACTTCACTTCTAGTTACCACGTTATGCCATATGTGACGTAGCTTTCTCTTTGTTTCTGTAAAGTAAAAAAAAGTGCTGTTTATGTTCATTTTTATTTTCAAATGGGACTCAATCCTCCATCTCCTGGGTGAAAGTCCTGTGTTCTACACCCCTATGCGGAGATTTGGCACTCTTCATCACCTTACTTCCTGGTAGGCTCCTAGAAAGCAGTATTGGACGCCGTCACTAGCAATGTGAATATACAGGTTGTAATTGGTGCACTTAAGTAAGCCATGGCGTTTCACAAGGTTCAGTACTTGGACCAATTCTATTCACCTTATATATGCTTCCCCTGGGCAATATTATTAGGAAACACTCAATTAACTTTAGTTGTTAGGAGGATGACACGCAATCATACCTATCAATCAAACCAGACAAAACCAGTCAGTTAGCTAAACTTCAAGCATGCTTCAAAGATATAAAATCATGGATGACCTACAATTTTCTGATGTTAAACTCAGACAAAACTGAAGTTATTGTGCTGGGCCCTAAACAACTTCGAACCTCATTATCTTAAAATATACTTACTCGGGATGGTATTGCCCTGGCCTAGCACTACTGTCAGAAATCTAGGAGTTATTTTTGATCAGGATATATCCTTTAATACCCAATTAAAACAAACCTCAAGAATAGCCTTTTTTCATCTTCGTAACATTGCCAAAATTAGAAACATCCTGTCTCAAAACGATGCTGAAAAATTAGTCCATGCATTTGTTACTTCCAGGCTGGAATATTGTAATTCCTTATCATCAGGATGTTCAAGATGTTCTAGAATGCTGCAGCATGTTTTCTGAAAAGAACTAAGAAAAGAGATCATATTTCTCCTGTATTAGATTCACTGCATTGGCGTCCTGTAAAATCCAGGATTAAATTTAAAATCCTTCTCCTGTCCTACAAAGCTCTAAATGTTCAAGCCACCATTATATCTTGAAGAGCTCATAGTACCTTATTGTCCCACTAGAGCACTGTGCCCCCAGAATGAAGAGTTACTTGTAGTTCGTAGAGTCTCTAAAAGTAGAATGGGAGCCAGAGCCTTAAGCTATCAGGCTCCTCTCCTGTGGAGCCAGCTCCCAGTCTGGGTCCAGGAGGAAGACACTGTCACCACATTTAAGAGTAAACTTAAAACTCTCCTCTTTGATAAAGCTTATAGTTAGGTAGTGAGGAGTTTCAGCGTCCAACCACCCGCTTCTTGTCATAGTCGTCAGAATAATTTACTATATAATCAATAATGTAATATATAATAATAATAAAGTAGAGGGAGGCAGGTCAGCCCAACCAGGCTGATCTCTTTAACCTGTCTCTCTTAATTATGCTGTTATAGTTTAAGACCGCTGGGGGATTTCCTTTGACACACTGAGCTCCCCTCTCTTTCCATTTGTGTGCATCCATGTCCCAGAAATGCTTGTTACCAACCTAGCTCTGGGGAGTTATTCCCTGGAGTCCTTATGTTCTTTTTTGACCAGCATGTTTCCTTGGATTAGGGTGGCATCAAAATCATGGTTGCAGATGTCGCTGTGGTCCTTCTACACGTCCTGCCATGCCCTGTTACATCCTGCTACGTTCTCCAGTGCCCTGTGTCCTTCTATGCCATAAACTACTACAACTAGTATTTCTAGTCACCGTCTTATTAGCTTTTATTGTGACAGTTATTGCTACTCTTAATTTCAACCCCAACCGGCACCGTCAGACACCGCCTACCGAGAGCCTGGGTCTGTCCAAGGTTTTGTCCTAAAAGGGAGTTTTTCCTCGCCACTGTCAAACTCAGTGCTTGCTCTTGTTGGAATTACTAGAATTGTAAATTATAGAGTGTGGTCTAGTCCTACTCTATCTGTAAAGTGTCTTGAAATAACTGTTGTTATGAATTGATACTATAAATAAAATTGAATTGAATAGAATTAATTGCTGCTTGAACATACAACTTATCTAGCTGTTTTTGCGGTGGATGTTTGCGTCAAACATGGCTTGTCCAGTGATGTTGCAATGTTGTGGGGAATATACCATTACCTACAGGATGTGGAGGTGTGGTGTAAGACTTTTGCCATAAAAGGTAAGACCAGTTAATCCTAGACCACGTTGATCACTATTTTTTTCATTACCTGTAGTGCTTGTCTCAGCTTCAGGCTATACCTAAAGATAAGTGGCAGGGACACTGATGGAAATGGAAACAACTTCTGACAGTGGAAATGCAAAAATAACCGCTCTAATGTGTTACAAACTGAACTGAACCAGACTGCTTTACGGAAACAAGGCTAACTTTACACTTCCTGTTACTCTGCTCCCTGAAACCTTCCAAAATGTCTTCCACCTACATTACCTTTGTGGGACAACCTGATGCAGCAGATGGTTTCTGAGAAGCTGTCCTTGGGAACTGTTAGGAAAAGGGAAGGAACTTGGCAGGTGATTGGATGAACCATCTGTCCATTGCGGTTGCTACACCTAAACCACTCCCGTAGTTGACAGTAGCTCCTGAGGACACAAAAGCATTACTTGATTTCACCATTGTTTCACGCTACACAGGTTACCAGCACAGAGAGAAAATGCTGCAGCTATTTCATTCAAATTAAATTACATAAAACAAATAAACATTCCAAAACGTCAAGCGTGTTTTATTTTGCTTTAGAGACCCCTAGCGGTAATTTCCCAACATGGGTCCCGGCGTTGGAGATGGGTCTGGAGCCAGAGGGTCTCTAGCCTGGAGCTCTGCTTTTTCACTGGTCAAACACCAGATTGAAGGTATGAAAATCCCCTGGCCTTGGTAGTTAGGGAGAAACAAACTCTGAAACAGTGAGCCTAAGACTAATGTTTAGCTCACATAAAAGGTAAAATTAAAAACTAGGGCTGCGCAATATATCGCTTTTTCATTGTCATCGCAATATCAACTAGTGCAATAAACACGTCGCGAAAGGCTGTGACACATCGCAGACAACGCGCAGAGATTTCTTTCTTTTGAAAGAGAATATCAGTAGAAAACTGCACTTTTAAATGTAACTATCACTTTTTTTGTGCGTTTTGGGGCCTTTCATATTCTATTCAATGTTCAATTTGTTCAATAAAAGAATGTTGATTTCCTTTCATTCCTTTGTTTTAAATTCTTTAAATACTTTACCAGAATACTCAAATCAGCAGAAATGCAGAATTGAGTACACTTTAATATCTGTTTATTTATCGCAAGTTATATCGTTACTGCGATGTTCAACAACTTTGAACAACGTGCATATTGCATATTTTTTTTATCGTTGAGTGCTAACAAAAACCTCATATCATATTTTCAAAATAAGAACAAAAGCTCTTACGTCTGTTCTGTACTTTATTTTCAGCCATGGAAACATATGAATGAATGAATCTTCCTACATTGATAATAACCTATGGTGTTTATGCAAAACGTATGTGACACACATTCACTGTTGGAACTGTACAATTTCCTCTTTGGCTTTCTGTGCAATATGTACACTTAAGCACAAATACTGGAAGAGGAAATATATATGACTTTGGGTAGTTCTTCTGCAGTTTATTTCTGATGAATCCAAGTTCCTGTAACCTAATTTAATTATATTGTATGCAAGTCACTCACAGAACCATGTACTGTAGGTAATAATGTCAGTGACATCTAAGTAAGATCATATGTTACGTAATTGTTTGTCACTCCTAGTAATTTAATTTCTTATTTAATAATGTAATTGTGTTTTTGTCTTGCATTTATCTTCATGTCTAACTGAACCATGGACATCCAGTGACAGATGACTGGTAATACTAATATTAGTCTTTGCCACATTTAGCATCAGTGTGAACATGACCTAGGTCAAGCAGCCCTCCTCACACCAGCGTCCCCAGCCAAATAACTCTATTAACTGTTTCCCATGCACAATCCTCTCCGCTTCCTGTTGTCCCCCCACACTCACACAACACACACACACACACACACACACACACACACTTCCTGTCATGACAAGGCTGAAATTAAAACAGGCTGTTAGTTTGGACCCCTCCGCAGCCGACAGTGAGATTAGGGCATTTTCTCACAGTCCTAATAGACAGGCAGTGGTGGTCTGGAGTGATGGGATACATCTCGGCAACTTTGTGTGTGTTTGTGTTTTTTCACATAAAATATGAAAACTGATTGGGATCGAGATAGGATTACTTTAAAGGGTAGCTTTGGGTTTTTTGCTTTACAACCTGGCCCCTATTTTCCTATGTTTTTGTGTTTAATAACCTTTAAAATTGGTCCAGTATCACGTCAGCAAGACCGCTGCTACGATGTAACATCAGTATGGGCATAAGCGCACCTTCAATTTACGTCCACTAGAAGTGCTTTTTGCCACTAACAGGCTCAGGTTATTATAACATTATGGAAATGTTTCCTACAAAGATAGACATTTTTGGTTTAAACAGTAAGATCATTTTATTGATATGAAACAGCTCCAAAATTGCTATTGCCAAACTCACCAGACTCCATTTAAATAAACTGTTTGGCTGTAAAAAAGACCTTAATTCACCCATTTTCATGTGAAAATATGTGGGCTCTATACACTGTACTGTAAACAGAGTTTAGTGAGCTTGGGGATAGCGATTTTGGGGCTGTTTTTATGTTAAAAAAAAGGTTTATCTCTGTAGGAATCCTTTCCATAATGTTATTAGACACTTACCTGTACACTTAACCTGAGCCTGTCAGTGGCAAAAGCAGCAGTTTTAGTTTAGTCATAATTAACAATGCATATTTGCCCTATACTATCACATTGCAGACTGGTTTGCGGCTGCCGGTTACAGCGCTCAATATTGGACTAATTTTGAAGGATTTTTCTTTACATTAGTCATTTAGACACCAACGTAATCCAGGTTGAAAAAAACAATCCAGGCTGCCAGGTTACATTAACCTGCTTGTTTCATGTGGCGGGGTTTCATGTGTGCACCATTTACATGGTAATCACACCCTGAAGGCAAATAATACTAAGGCGTGTTTAAATATGTGTAAGTGTGTGTGTCTATTTATGTTGGGTGTGTGAAGAGGGGACAGTCAATAATCACTCAGGGTTCACACGGGAGTCGTTTTCAGACAGTGGGTACAATATGGAGGCCTACTAGTTATCAACAGGCTTTATTGGCACTAACATTATGTTGAAATTTCTGTAGTAGTCTTGAGGAAATGTATTGGTGGGTAACAATTTTCTAAAATTCGAAACTAAAAGAGGTGTCTTTTAAGATTATACATCAATACTATCCCTCTGAAGTATTTTTTTTTGTGATATATACCTGATGACTTTTTCCCAACCTGGTCTAATGGGATATACTGTATATACCTCTGGCTTCTCTACATTGGCTTCTTGTAAAAATCAGGATTGAATTTAAAGCCCATGTTGCAGGTTTAATTTTGCAACAAATTTGTGAAATTTGCTTGTTGGTAGTAAATATTTGAACTGTTATCCATTGTATTTGATGGTGTTGGATATCGCAAAACTGAATATAATACGAAAAGTAGGCACAATTTTACAGTGTTTTTTTTTCCCCCCCGCAATGCATTGCATGACGTCACGTTGGGGAGCAAACAGAGCAGCCTGCGTTGTATTTACCACTGGTCTGGCCTAATGTGGCTTTTGGTCTTTTAATATTAACAGTCTATGGTCTTGACCGACTCCATGTGACTTTATTATATTTATAATAATATTGGAGGGAAAGTGAAACACAGCTTAGACGGGGATGTTGTTCGGCTTTTCACAAGTATAGACAGCTAGCTAACGCTACGCCGCCGGACGTTAGCACAACAGCGTTAGCCTAGCCTGCTAGGTAAATATTACAACTACCTTTGGTGTTGCCTATATATGCGTCCAGGTTGTGTTGAGTTTTAAAAAGTTAAAATGTCTGAAGAAGCCAGGTTAGAGAAATATGCATGTCTCTGTCCCCCATTCCCCCCCTCTGTTTCTCTGACTGTAAAGAATTGATCTGGTCAAGTCTGGCATTTAACATTATGCAAAGGAGCTTCCTGCTACAACAACAAAAGGTGGCCTTCTGTCTCCGGTCCCCTGGGGTCTTAGTCTGGGCTAAGACAATAAAATGCTAATTAAACTGTTGATGTTAGAGTTTCACATTTAAACAACAGAACCTTTTTCTCTGCAACCAAAAGCGACCCCCAAAGGGGCAGAGTTTAGCGGCATGTTTATTCTCTTTGGACTGCGGAGATGCCCTCGGCATGCTGTCATGACAACGGCGGACCAATGAGAATAGATTTGACTGTGCCAGGTAAAAAGGAACCGCCCCTAGGTGCAGGGGATAAAACTGTGTGATTTAGGAATTTTCAATACTGGTTTCACGTGACTCCATCGTGGGGAAGCATGGATCCAGTCCGCTGTCAGCTGCAGTGTTATTATGTTTGTCTGTCTTTGTCTTTGTCTTATCATCCTCATCGTGCTGTTGCAATAAACCTTTTCTTAACTCTCAATTTGACCCTCAGCCTCCTTCCTCAGAGATCCTATTGAACCCGATGTTACTTTTGAGAAAAAACTTAACAGTTGTCAACATCATACATGTGGCATTAGTGCACCTTATGTACCATAATTGTATTGAATTAAATAGTAAGCTTCGCTCCTACGAGATGGGTGGGTTTTTGTTATGTTACACACAAAGTTAACTGGCTATAGTTAGCCTGTACGGATGCTAGCGGATATAGCTAACGTCGCGTAGCCAGCCAGCAACTTCAGCAGTAGAGTTTCGGTAAGCTAACACGACAACGTTGTCGTCCACAATCAACCTACAGTGATGTTTGAAATGGAGACACGCCAGAGATGGGAAGTAACGAAGTACAAATACTTTGTTACTGTACTCAAGTAGATTTTTCAGATATTTTTACTTTACTTTACTATTTATTTTTGTGGTGACTTTTTACTTCTACTCCTTACATTTTAACACAAATATCGGTACTTTCTACTCTTTACATTTTACAAAATTGTCTCGTTACTTTAGTTTTGTACAAGAGGTTGTCATGCCGGAAAATAGCGTGGACACGCGCCACACACGAGCAGGTGCGCGCGCCACACGGAGAAAAAAGTGAGAGAAAAGAAAAAGAGATAGCTGTCCGGAAGGATAATCAGCTGAGATTGTGTGTGTGTGCGTTTTGAGAACTGTAAGTTGTATAACTCATGTTGTCAGTTCACTTAAGCCTGTTATTGGTCTATAGTTCTTGCACATTTAAAGTAAGTTAGCTGGTGGTTTTGGTGTGTTCTTCACCTGTTCACCAACTTCAGATAGGCTACTGTAATTCAATTGACAAGTGGATGAAAAGCTAGAGAGAAGTTGTCTCCGTCTGACACACCTGGGGCAAAGTTGGAAACCAGAATCGGCTTTAAGACAGTCCTAATCTAGTCCTCAACTTCACTGGAGTTACCGTTATTATTGTTTATGTCATCAATAGCATATTCAATCTAAATGGATAGGAATATATCTGCTGTATGTTGCATTTGACGCACTAAGTCAACTCAACAGATTTGGCATTCTGCATTCATTCACAGCAAATCATTGCGGTTTGATGGCGCTAACGTTAGCACATAGTAGTATGGAGGGCGCTAACGTTAGCACATAGTAGTATGGAGGGCGCTAACGTTAGCACATAGTAGTATGGATGGCGCTAGCGTTAGCACATAGTAGTATGGAGGGCGCTAACGTTAGCACATAGTAGTATGGATGGTGCTAACGTTAGCACATAGTAGTATGGAGGCGCTAACGTTAGCACATAGTAGTATGGATGGTGCTAACGTTAGCACATAGTAGTATGGATGGCGCTAACGTTAGCACATAGTAGTATGGAGGGCGCTAACGTTAGCACATAGTATGGATGGCGCTAACGTTAGCACATAGTAGTATGGATGGCGCTAACGTTAGCACATAGTATGGATGGCGCTAACGTTAGCACATAGTATGGATGGAGGGCGCTAACGTTAGCACATAGTATGGATGGCGCTAACGTTAGCACATAGTAGTATGGATGGCGCTAACGTTAGCACATAGTAGTATGGATGGCGCTAACGTTAGCACATAGTAGTATGGAGGGCGACATGATTGAAAATGAAGAAAACAGAGATCCGGCAGACAAGCAGCAAGACATTTCCAATCATCCTCAGCCTTATCTGAGAGAGATGTTTGAGACAGTAGGCATCAAGAAGGACTCCTGGCCAATGTGCTGGGGAACTTCTTCATTAATGTCTGTTTAGTCATTCATATTTTAATTTCTTTATTTTAATTCCAGAAGCCATATTTGAGCACCCACATACATGTATATTCATTTAAATGTTAAAGGGAAGATTAAAAATAGAAACTGGATCTGTGAATTCTCACAGAATCACAACTGAATTCATATCTTGCTAATGAGTCAGAATCATATTAACCTGGAGTCCTAGTCTCTGTCATAATAATCATATATGTTATGTTTTAGGCCTCTTGGCAGACAACCATTTAAAATGTAGCCATTGCCATATAAAGACCGTGTCCTCCATGTCCACTGAAGTTCCTCAGCGTGCTCTCTAGTAACATTTGTGTGCTCCAGGTAGCTTTGCATAAAAAATGGTTATCATTCACATGGCTACTTTTATACTTTATACTAGTAAATTTCCAAGCCTGTACTTTGTTACTTTTACTTGAGTAAAGAAGTTTAATCAGTACTTCCACTTTTACCAGAGTATTTTTTTAACACAAGTATCTGTACTTCTACTTAAGTACGGAAATTGAGTACTTTTGCCACCTCTGAGACACGCATATCGTTTCTTTTCCCGGAGATCCTGGACATTATTTTCATTTATGACGTTACGTTAAATGAAGAGTTGCCCGAGTGTGCGCGGCCTGGAGGGACGCGTCCTACCACGAGTCGGTGTGGAAGCCGAGCTACATCTGTGGCGAGCAGTCTGCAGACCAGGGGAATAAAGTTCAGATTCTCAGTTTAAGACCAAGTCTGAGCTCCGATGTTCATCCAAAGCCTGGACTGGTGTGGATGTTTCAACCTCACAGACAACGGACTCGGACAAGCTTTAAAAAAAACTTTTGAAGGATACAACGGTGTACAAATACGTGTACTGTTGATTATACTGTGAAAATGTTTTATGGAGTTCTCAGATAATCGTAATCCGTAAAATATAGATTTTGCTCCAACCTGCTCCTTCCTTAAAAACTTCCATATCGATTTCTTTTAAAATGATGCGCTTTTGTTCTCAAATAAAAAGAACATATGTTAAATTACACTCTGTTCATTGTTGTTTAACCAAACTTTAATGTTTTCTGAAAATACACGTCTTTCCTATTAACCCATGTTGGGAAATTTTATCCTTCTGTTTAATGAGTCACCTCAAGTCATTTGAGTTAGGATGTAGAAATTTATTAAAGACGCTGCAGACAGACGAAATGCTTTTCCGGGCAGTTAAACGTGCACGGACCAAATGGAAATCCTGCCTAGCGCAGAGATTCCCCAAAAGGCACTTTAACATTGGTGTGCTCAGATAGATATTGGTTCTCCTTCTGGAGCCTGATTGGTTAGCTATATTATTGCTGGGGCACTCCCTGAACTGCCTATCCTTTCTTAGTTATCTTCCTCCAGGCGGCCCCCACCTCTCTGCTCCTTTACTTTCTTGAGTAACTGTCTCTTCACATACAACAGGCCTTCTTGTGTTATCTTGCGTGCTACGGCCTTGACTGTGGTTTAATCTGCCCTGCCTGTACTCTGTCTGTGTGTGTGTGTGTGTGTGTGTGTGTGTGTGTGTGTGTGTGTGTGTGTGTGTGTGTGTGTGTGTGTGTGTGTGTGTGTGTGTGTGTGTGTCCTCCCTATCCTTCTTATTTTCTGTTAAAGACGCTGTGCCCCAGCTGCAAAGCACACTCTGTTCTCAATACATTTCTAGCTGTTTTGCAACATTAATGCAAGCACCTAACTATCCAACAATAGCATTGAATACAAGTCAGCTTTTACGTGACCTCACCCGTGTGTCCTTCGCTTCTCTCAAACTGCCACCACCCATACACAATTGATCACTAATTTTCCCAAAATTCCCCTTTTCGCACCTGCAAGGTGCGAAGACATTCATGAGTTCACTACGTTACCAAAGATCCCCCTTTAGGACTACAGTGTCATGCTCCCGTCCATATCTTCCGGCGGCTCCTCTATTGTCAGGAGCGGCATCACCGTATAGGGCGGAGGGGCCTTTTCTTTAGACAATGCGGTGGTGATGAGGCGCGAGATGAGGGTCCGGAGACACGGGATACAGCAGCAGCCACAGGTTACTAAAATAGCAGAAAAAACAGCCAATGAGGTCAAACAAGCAACAATGAGATTTTTCCATTTTCCAAACATATTAGTCATCCACCCCTCTAGGGGATTGTCTACACCCCTCTAGTGATGCCTCGTGCATTTCCTTGGAGAGGGCACGGAGTTGGTTCAGTGCCCTGGTGACTTTCCCATCTGGTGTGGTGTTGTTGGGGATGACGGTGCAGCACAGATCTCCGAACATGGAGCAGACCCCGCCTTTCTCAGCCAGCAGCATGTCTAGTGCCATCCGGTTCTGCAGGGCCATCAGGGAGGTGGGCGCCATCTGTTCTGCCAAACCTTCAATCGCATCTTTAGTAGCATTGCTTAAGCGTAAAACATTGTAATGTACAAAGTTAATTCTGTCAACATTCTTACTTGGGGTAATAGGAAATATGGCTGATATAATGGGAATGTTCTCAAATCCTGCGGCAATTTGGTCCGCTAACTTAAATTGTTTGGCACGCCTCTTGGTATTCCTATATAATCTATATAAGTAGGACTTTTGGCCCATGGGTCAAAATCCGGAGCGCCGTTGGTGAGAGTGCGCCTTCTTCGCTTTAGGGTCAGCTGGACAGATAGAGAGTGGGTGAATTTCACTTGTTTTCCTACTAGAGAGATGGGCATGGCCAATCGCACCATTGCACACACACCCTTGGTGCGGTTTGGGTACTTAATTTGAGAGTAGATACGTAGTCCCCCACAATAGTAGAACAGTCCCAACCTTGCTATGGGGCCTATGTAACTCTCAGCATTCTGGACAGTAACATTGCACCAATCATGGGGTATGTTTCCTAACTTTATGGTGGTTTGTTCTGTACCTGTGAAATTAAAGCAATGGTATCTGGCCCCTTCCCCCTTTACGGCGGTGAAATAGCCTGGTTTTTCAAATCCTGGAGGGAGGAGGGACCACTCCCAGTGGTTTTGGTCGGCGAGTCCGCGGAGACTGTTCCTTGTGCTTTCATTCCCCACATTATCAATACTACCCCTATTCCTAACATCATGCCAATTAGTATTGTTGCTCCTTTCCCACCCTTTATTCCTTTCAATATTGGGCCCCCTTGTCCGGACTGAGGACTGTCCGGACTCCCAAGCAGCGCAATTGACTGCTGCATTTTTTTTTTTTTTTTTTTTTTTTTAGATCGAATCGAGTGTCCGCCAAAATGCGGGTCGGAGGTTTTACTGGGGCACAATGTGTCAGGTGATGTCAAGGTGCGCCTGATTTACCTTTTGACCTGGACCGAGTGTGAAGTAACCTCCTTCACTTCGTACGGACCAGTCCACCTGGGGTCAGTCCACTTCCTCTTGTGAACTTTCAACCCTGACCCAGTCACCTACTTTCACCTGGGGTGATGGTCGTTCGTCCCCCTTGTGCTGACATGCCATCTGCACCTGCGTGGAGAGAGCTGCAACCAGAGATGTCAGTTTTCATTCCTGTATTCTGACTTTTCTACCCGTTGTACATCCAACGATGGCATATGACCTCCATCATTGGGTGGGCCCGGTACTTTCCTACCCGTTAATATTTCATGTGGCGACAGATGACTGACTTCCCCTTTCTCGGCATGAAGACCAAGGGACGTACATCTACCCACTTTAGTTTACTCTCTGCACATACTTTAATTACCTTAGTTTTCTAGTCTGGTTGACTCTCTCCGCCAGTCCTTGGGACTGGTACTGGTATGGATACACACCGACCCCAAGACACACACTATTTCTAATTCCACTCCTTGTAAAATCACTCCATTTATTTGCACTCCTTTGAATCGGTGTATCCCCTAGAGTATTTATTTCCACATTCTTCACTTAATCAACTACTGACTAACTATCCCTACCATTCTCCTACCCAACTCATGACTTCTTAGTCAGTGTGTCTTACCTACCGTATTCATCTATCAATCTCCTACCGTTTAAAACTATCTCATTAATCATCTACTGTGTCTTACCTACCGTATTCATCTATCCCCTACCAAAATTCTCATTAAACATCTACTGACTAACTGTCCCTACCATTCTCCTAACTCATGACTTCTTAGTCAGTGTGTCTTACCTACCGTATTCATCTATCAATCTCCTACCGTTTAAAATATCTCATTAAACATCTACTGACTAACTGTCCCTACCATTCTCCTACCCAACTCATGACTTCTTTTAGTCAGTGTGTCTTACCTACCGTATTCATCTATCAATCTCCTACCGTTTAAAATATCTCATTAATCATCTACTGACTAACTGTCCCTACCATTCTCCTACCCAACTCATGACTTCTTTTAGTCAGTGTGTCTTACCTACCGTATTCATCTATCAATCTCCTACCGTTTAAAATATCTCATTAATCATCTACTGACTAACTGTCCCTACCATTCTCCTACCCAACTCATGACTTCTTTTAGTCAGTGTGTCTTATCATTCATCTATCAATCTCCTACCGTTTAAAATATCTCATTAATCATCTACTGACTAACTGTCCCTATCATTCTCCTACCCAACTCATGACTTCTCTTAGTCAGTGTGTCTAACCCACCGTATTCATCTATCAATCTCCTACCGTTTAAAATATCTCATTAATCATCTACTGACTAACTGTCCCTACCATTCTCCTACCCAACTCATGACTTCTCTTAGTCAGTCTAACCTACACTTTTTCCTATCAATCTCCTACCATCCTATCCTGCCCCATTTGGTCTGTCTGACAATAGACTCTCTGAAACCAGTTAAAATCCAGTCTGATCACACTTGATTTTGTTTTGTCCAATCGCAGAATTTTAATTAAAAAGGCTTCTGCTTACCTTTTTTTTTTTTGTTGACCGGTCGGTGTGATCAGACCTGAGTCCTCCTGGTCCCTCAGTCAATAGTCCTGTAGGGCTGAATACCCGTACTATACGGGATCCAGCGAAATTTCCCTGGACCTCTAGAAAACCATCCTCTGCTACCATTTTGTTGGGAAATTTTATCCTTCTGTTTAATGAGTCACCTCAAGTCATTTGAGTTAGGATGTAGAAATTTATTAAAGACGCTGCAGACAGACGAAATGCTTTTCCGGGCAGTTAAACGTGCACGGACCAAATGGAAATCCTGCCTAGCGCAGAGATTCCCCAAAAGGCACTTTAACATTGGTGTGCTCAGATAGATATTGGTTCTCCTTCTGGAGCCTGATTGGTTAGCTATATTATTGCTGGGGCACTCCCTGAACTGCCTATCCTTTCTTAGTTATCTTCCTCCAGGCGGCCCCCACCTCTCTGCTCCTTTACTTTCTTGAGTAACTGTCTCTTCACATACAACAGGCCTTCTTGTGTTATCTTGCGTGCTACGGCCTTGACTGTGGTTTAATCTGCCCTGCCTGTACTCTGTCTGTGTGTGTGTGTGTGTGTGTGTGTGTGTGTGTGTGTGTGTGTGTGTGTGTGTGTGTGTGTGTGTGTGTGTGTGTGTGTGTGTGTGTGTGTGTGTGTGTGTGTCAGTTCCTCCCTATCCTTCTTATTTTCTGTTAAAGACGCTGTGCCCCAGCTGCAAAGCACACTCTGTTCTCAATACATTTCTAGCTGTTTTGCAACATTAATGCAAGCACCTAACTATCCAACAATAGCATTGAATACAAGTCAGCTTTTACGTGACCTCACCCGTGTGTCCTTCGCTTCTCTCAAACTGCCACCACCCATACACAATTGATCACTAATTTTCCCACACCCACGTCCTAATAACAATATAATTCAATATGGTTTAGGGAAGGCATAAACCAACCATAGGGGTACACTGTAATACTGGTCACTTCTCACTTCTTTCCTACACTACATCTGGAGTAAAGCTATATTGTCATAGAGTTGCTCAAATGCATAGTACTAGTACCTACTGTAGCAGTGGTAACAGTAGTGGATTGGTGTTTGTATCGTTTCTAACACTGCTATTATGAGGTATCACCATATCTTATTCTGTGTACTTTAGATTATATGACATCAAGGGGAATGGCTATAATGGCCCATAATGATTATCTTGATACTGTCATAAGACATTTTTACAGCCTGTCTGTATGCAGTGAACTTCTTGTTTAGGGATGAGGAGCCTTTCATATGACTCAGTCTAAAAGGAATGGTAAAGTAAATATAAACAATTACAATCCTGGTGCGTGCTGGTTTGGGAGGACAATGATCCTGCCTGAAATGTCACAAACGGATTTAGGCATCTTCAGATCAGCTGATCGCGGGGCGAGCTTCCCTACAGCACCCACTCTCCACCGCAGCTTCGCCACCACACACACAAGCACCTGCCTAACACAACGACACGTTTTCACCGGAGGAAGAGGTAAACACTTAGAAATAACACTCGGGGATGCCTTCTATTCCTATATTTAGATAAGTGTACCAGTACTTATCTGAACTAACGACATGATCACTGTAGATCGAAAGAAAACGTTGCCGTTCACTCGGTGCTATTCACTGACAGTAAAAAGTAAAGTCATTGTATGCACTGCTGCGTTGCTAAATTTAGGAGATAAATGAAGGAGATAAATGAAGGAGACTTCCCCACAATCTTGACAATTCCTCATTTGCCCTCTCACGTCTGGCAGGTTCATAATTATTCTGCTGGCCTTTCCTCCTCTTCCACATCCCAGTCAGTCACCGTAGTTCTAGTGCCAGGCTGAGACTTCGCTCCCCATTGTGACGGCATCGCCGAATTGACTTCATAAACCCGCAAACACCAAAAATGACCAAAAACTAACTTTTAACACTATTTGGAGACAGTTTTAAAAATGATATACATATCTTGAGTGCTTTTTGTACCCAATAATCAACAGTGGTGGTTAACCTGCAACATGGCCTTTAAAATCCTTCTGATCTACAAAGCGCTTAATGACCAGGCACCATCATATCTTTAATCATAGTACCTTATTGTCCCAATAGAGCACTGTGCTCCCAGAATTCAGTTTATTGTTGTTCTTAAAGTATCTTAAAGTGGAATGGGACCCAGAGCCTTCAGCTATCAGGCTCTTCTCCTGTGGAACCAGCTCCAAGTCTGGGTCCGGGAGACGGGTATGGATGCAGCCTGGAGCGTCCCATGTCATCCGTCCCGTCTCATGCGGTCCCGTCTCATGCGGAGATGTGTCCAACGGCAAATTCAGAGGGTCAAAAATACGAAATTGCGATTAATTTTCCAGACGGGTAAATTCGTGACCACATTTTTTGCAATCAATTGAAAAACGTTAAAACTGTTAAAGTAACAGTTTACATACACATAGTTTGCTGATTTCTGAATGTTATGGTTGTGTTGTTCCATATTAACGTAGCTACATCTGATGAAAACTGCATCAGCGACGCATTTCTGCCAACTAACAGCAGGATCTCCTGAGGAGGGACAACAAGGATCTGATTCTGCACACAACAAAAACAAGAATACAAAAATAAACATGTTAAACTCTTTCCAAGACTCTTTTTAATTTTATAGGCCTATTCTATATTGTTTTCACACTTCACTGGGACATTGCTGCAAATACAACTGCTTATCAGCATGGCGAGAGCTCTATGTATAGCCTCGGCTGTCGGCTCTCTGAGACCCGGGGCCGAATGCTGTCGGGTCTCTAAGACCCGGGGCAGAATGCTGTCGGGTCTCTGAGACCCGGGGCCTCGGCTGTCGGGTCTCTGGGACCCGGGGCAGAATGCGGTTGTATTTTTCTACTACCCGACAGAACGCGGTTGTATTTTTCTACTACTGCGGCCTTGGCTGTCGGGTCTCTGAGACCCGGGGCAGAATGCTGTCGGGTCTCTGAGACCCGGGGCAGAACGCGGTTGTATTTTTCTACTACCGCGGCCTCGGCTGTCGGGTCTCTGAGACCCGGGGCAGAATGCTGTCGGGTCTCTGAGACCCGGGGCCTCGGCTGTCGGGTCTCTGGGACCCGGGGCAGAATGCGGTTGTATTTTTCTACTACCGCGGCCTTGGCTGTCGGGTCTCTGAGACCCGGGGCAGAACGCGGTTGTATTTTTCTACTACCGCGGCCTTGGCTGTCGGGTCTCTGAGACCCGGGGCAGAATGCTGTCGGGTCTCTGAGACCCGGGGAAGAACGCGGTTGTATTTTTCTACTACCGCGGCCTCGGCTGTCGGGTCTCTGAGACCCGGGGCAGAATGCTGTCGGGTCTTTGAGACCCGGGACAGAACACGGATGTATTTTTCTACTACCGCGGCATCGGGCTTCGGGTCTCTGGGACCCGTCCTGCATTTGCCTGCGTATCCTGAATTAATAAAATAAAAATAAATAAAATCTCTGCTGCCACGGCATTGGGCCAGATTGCGATTGTATTGTTCTTCCACTTCCGCGCCAGCGGTTCTACAGCTGCAAGTTGCAGCTATAGAAGGATTTTTTTGTTTGCCTATAATCTGCATTTATTTTAGAGACGGACATATATTTTTAAATATTTAAAAAAAACACCAAATATTTTATTTTTTAGCATGATAGTTGATGCAAACTTTTACTTTGAAAAGTAAGAGAGATTGTATTTTAATCCAGATGCAAGCTTTTATTTTGAAAAGTAGAAACTCAGGGACGGCAGAAGGATTTTTTTAGTTTGCCTATAATCTGCATTTATTTTATAGACGGACATATATTTTAAATGTTTTTTTTCATCAGTATGATAGTCTGCATTTATCTTGTAGACATATTTTTTAAAAGTATTTTATTCATTTGTATGATTGCCGTTATTGTTTAGTTTAAAAAAAAAAAAAGGCTATATATTAAAAGTATTTTATTAATTAGCATGATAGTTGACGCAGGCTTATTTTATTCCAGACATTTATCTTGTCAACACAACCATAACATTCAGAAATCAGCAAACTATGTGTATGGCAAAATTGTTACTTTAACAGTTTTTAACGTTTTTCAATTGATTGCAACAAATGTGGTCACGAATTTACCCGTCTGGAAAATTATTCGCGATTTCGTATTTTTGACCCTCTGAATTTACCGTTGGACACACCTCCGCATGAGACGAGACCGCATGAGACCGCATGAGACGGGACGGATGACATGGGATGCTCTAGGCTGCATCCATATACTCTTGGGGTCCGGGGACCAGAGCCTTCAGCTATCAGGCTCCTCCCCTGTGGAGCCAGCTCCCAGTCTGCGTTCAGGAGGCAGACACCATCACCACATTTAAGAGTAAACTTAAAACTCTCCTCTTTGATGAAGCTTAGGGAGTGAGATTCAGCATTTGCTGGGGAGGGTGTATTGCTACAGACACAGCACCCCTTCTCTTCTCTGTGTCTCTTTATAGTTATCAGATTTAGGCGGCAAACTACAAGCCTGTCGAGAGCACAAATTCTTTATTCAGTCTATTGGCTGGGACATGGCTGAACTGGACACCCACTGGCTATACATTCTATCAGTGTACAGCTAGGGCAGCAAGACAGAGATATGTGGTTCATTGTTGCCACCATGTGGTGGCTTGTAAAATAAATGGTGAATATAAGCCCACTAAATCAGACCTCTACCATACACTACAAATGTGCTGCTAATTGCAATGCATTTAAGTGAATAATTTCCAATGTTTTTTACACAGCTTTCACTCAGGTTTGCCCATTTCAAAAACTGTCCTGAGTGCAGCCTCCCAATATTCTCAATGTGTGAGCTCAAAAGCAGAGGCGTGCAAAACTTTCGAGTCACATGTGAAGGGACACACAAATTAATTAAGCAAAACTAAGGAGGAAAAGGCCCACAGTCTTAGCCTTTGATTTAGGCTATTTATATTTATACAATAGTATGGAGTACCAGAGATACCACAGTAGGCTAAATATCTAAAAAAATCTGCAAGATCATGGGAGATCAAGAGTTTTTCAGAACTGCTTTTAGTGTGTTACAGTGGAGGGTTTTATATGATCATTTGTTCTTATGTAAAATGCCTAGGCTACCCTGAAAATCACTCTTTAAACAATTTATTAAAAGTGTATTATTACAAGTAATTGGGTGTTGACCAACCGACCAACCACCACCTGTCTGTTCTTAGTAATAACTTATTTCTGGAGTATGATCAAATTTTACTCTGCATGGAGGTTATTTAATTATATTTATATTATTGGATGTATGCAATATATCTATCTATCTATGTGTGAAGGAAAGAGATGATCTGTCAAGCTTTTGCAAACACAGCATGTGTTTTCTGGTTTGCTACAAAGTGGGAGTCTTTCAGGTTTTTGAATTTTTATTAATATACAGTATAACAACATAGCTTATGGAACAAAACAATAGATTGAACATTTCCTTAATTTGTGGTGTTTATCCTCTGTCCATCCACTGTGGCTGTCAAGTTTTTCCACTGTAATAAAAAGAGATTATTCATTTAGGTCTTTACATCAGCCATGAATTAAATTCAAAACATGACAAGGTTAAGGGCAATGAAGAACAGCAAGCCACCCCTTCATTCAGTAGCTTTGGAAACTTACAGTAACCTGATAACAGTAAATTACCTGCCTATGGTAATATTTTGGTTTGAATATGCATTACCTACAGTGTAGCCATTTATTTGAAATCATATACCACTGCTCTGAAGGTATCCATTGTAAAAGACCTCTGTAATTTGCTGCACAATAATAGTCTTGAAAATTTGGTCATGAGAGACCTCCCAGGTCTTTGGACTTTTGTAAATACCTTTAACCAATGTGTGTTACTTTAGCATCCCAATGTCAACATCTAATCAAAATTCAATGAAAAGAAAAAGGAAATCTTTGCTCAGAATGAATTGGTGATTATGTTATGTCTGTGATTATGTCTAACATATATCTCTCTATTATGGCAGTCAAGTTTATCTGCCTTCAGCACCACATAACTGATAAAATACACAAATACTGTAAAACTTTAACTAAAAACTCAGCTTCAAAAATTGTCCGCCCTCTTACGGGCCTGATGTATTATCACATTTTGATAAATGAAACTCAGTCTCAGTTAGTTGCTTGGCATAGTAGATCTCCATTCCCTTGCGCTGCTTAGCGTGTTTAAACTTTAGGGAGCATGTAATATCATTATTTAGTTTTGATTCTAAACAATTAATCCATCCAGTTAATATCATGGTACCCACATGCACCAAATTATAATTAATTTAGATTTGAGCAAGAGTTTGGTACAAAAATAAATTTAAGGCAAGCCACATATAGATGGCTATCCCAAATATAACCCATTCAGTTAAGTGTCTGAAGCAATTATGGATGTTAAATGGACTTGTACTTATAAAGCGCTTGTATAGTCTCTGGGACCACTCAAAGCACTTTTACAACGTTCATCACTACAACCCTTACACACACATTCATATAGCACTGTTTGCAGACAGCTTTTGGAGACTGGATTCCCACGCATTCACACACCCAATGACACACGGGTGGGAAAGTGTGGGTTCAGTGTCTTAAGCAAGGACACTTCGACACACTGCGCCACAGCTGCCCACAAATACAAGCCAAGGCTAATACTTGACGTTTTGAAGTACTAAGACTTAGGTTATTTCAATCAAAACTATGATAAATTGTACACACCAGAGTGAACAGGGCTCCCACTCAACCAACTTCATTTGGATCCCCTGTAAAAACATCAAAGTTGGGGGGTTAAGGGATGCAATTCCACTGAGTACATCTAAGACTTTTAATTATTGTAAAGCCCGGATTTCCGCATTTTGCAGCTGATCACCCTCTTCACGGGGTAGCAAGGTTCCCCTTCTAGGATTCCATGGTTACAATCTGAAAGAGGAAAAAAAGTAATGAGTTTGACCACATACATTTTGACAGACAACACATGGTATATTTATGACTTAAGTATATCTGGCTAAGACAAAATAATCACTGTATTTGATGTTTGATTTGAAATGGTGAAATGTAAATATAGGAAAGCTTAATAACCTTTGGGTGATTTTTCCCCCTTTCTTTCTTCTTTCTTCCTTGTAGACATGTCTGAGGCAGAATTCTTCTGCTTTTTTATTGTTTGCAGACATATATGTTGAGATTAAGGAAATGTATCTGTGAAGAGCTGTTATTACAATGAATACTGGTCTAAATACTTCTATTCCAATAACAGGTATATATAATGTCACATTATATATTGTAAAAATATAGATCTTTTGCAGGGCACGCTTTGAAATACATGGAAATGTTTAACCATATGCTGTGTGGTCACTTCTTTTCTCTACCAAGGGTATAGACTACAGATGTACAAACAGGGGACCAACTGAAGGAAACCTGGAAGATAAGGGGAAAAACAGTGAAAGTAGTTCATTATAAAATTATTTGCATATCATTTTCAACCTATATTAAATATAATACTCTACAAAGACAATCTTCCAACTGAAAAAACACTTTATTGGTCTTAAGCTCAATTTGAGGCCTGCAACATGCTCCTAAATATTTGGGACATTCCACAGGTGAACAGGTTCATTGGAAACACGTGAATGTCATGATTGGGTATAATTGGGTATAAAAGGGGGATCCCCAGAATTCATTCACAACCAAGACATCCTTGGTGTTAGTGTCCATGGCATACCCATGCCCCATGACATTCAAAATTAGTGAATCTTTGCAAACAAACAATAAAGCTTTTCCGTTTGAACATTAAATATCTTGTCTTGGTTGTATATTGACTGAATATAGGAACTTCACTGGAATAGGGGTTTGTATTACCATCAGGGACCTAATTTATAAATGTATAACCACATATAAACAAACTGAGAAATAAGAAACTGATTATGATGACAGAAACCCACGCTCCCCACAGAATATGAAAGCTTGCTAAGTTACACCATATTATCATTTATTAACAGCCTTGAGCTGTTAATAAATATATTGAATATTGTTACATTATATTTCCCTTAAGTAAAAGTTATTTAGACCTACATATTACAGTAGTTACTGGTTTATCACCTCAGAAGTCACCCCACACTAATCAGTAACTTGTATTCTTTTCACTTTGTATTTAGTATTTCTTCATTTAGAGTATTATTTCAGTTTAAGGAGAGACAGATTACATGTTTAACAAGGTTATCATGTATACCTTGATTAAACAACATATGAAAAAGAAACATGACTACCAATTGAATCATGATTTATATTCTATTTAAAAATATCATCAGAACTTACCACGTTTCTGCTGAGGTGGTTCTGTGATGGGTAGGATGGGAGGAGGAGAGGAGAATAATCACACACACTTACCATTAATTAACAGTTCATAGAGAGCCTTCATCCTGTCAAGGCATTTTTCAGAATTGTCTGACAGCTGGAGGACTTGTTTTCTGCTTCTTACTTTTCTTGGCCTTGTACTCCAATGTGTTTAACTTTTCAACCTGAAAATAAAGACGTATATAATATATAAAGAAATATAAGCAATTATAAATGTTTAAAACATTGTGGGCTGTAATAATGTAAATAATAAATACAGAAGTTAAACACATACCAAGACGGATGCCTCATCACCAACATGAGAGGTGGTTTGGTTTTTTTGTTGGTTTTTCAACCACGTCTCCTTCTGGCCTCAAATTTCTCAAGTTTTTTGGCCAGTCGTTGCTTTCTTGGCTGTACTGGCTGGCAATATTTGCAGGTCTTGGTGGCCACGCCAATAGCTGCTTTGCAGCTCACGCAGGTGGTTGCTGTTGACCCTCGTGGCATCTTAAAACTAGAATATAAAACAAGCAATATGTAATGATTTCCTTATCGTTGTATTTTTGTGTGTATGAATTTTTTTACCACTTGGCTTACTGTAGCTCCTATCTCATATCATGATTATGCTGCAGTGACATGTGAATTTGGAATCAATAAAGTTTTCATTCTGACCGCGGTTAGCACATTACACATTGCCGCCAACTGCAGCTAACGTTAAATGCAGTGGGGCTAATATAGGCTAATGCTGGATAAACCCCTAGACCTACTGGACTATTCTGATAACATCAATACTGATGCACTAACAGTATTTCTTGATTTTTATAAAGCATTTGATACGGTAGAACACTATTCTTTACTCAAAGCTCTTCAGATTTTTGATTTCGGACCAAATTTTATATCTGCTGTTGAAAAGTTTTATAAAAATATTGACAGTTCATTGATATTATATCCAAATACCACAAAAAGATTTCCGTCGTTCTTGTTCCGGCTGGTGGTTGAATTATTGTCATTACATGTTCGACATAATCCTATAATTAAAGGTTTATCTATTTTTGGTAAAGAAATTAGAGTAACTCAACAAGCGGATGATACGGCTCTCTTTTTAAGTGACAAACATCAAATTGAATATGCTATGTCCCTGATTGACAAAATTGTATGTCTGTATCAGACTGAAGAGGAAAAAATGTTTGATATAACTGTTAAAAAATGTATAAAATATTTAGGTATTCATATCTGCGAGGACTATATGGAACATCAGCATCTTAATTTTTCATCAAAATTGAAGAAGACTAAAACAATACTGAACTTATGGCTTCAAAGAGACATTTCTATTTTAGGAAGGATTCTTTTGACTAAAGCTGAAGGGATTTCAAGATTTGTCTATCCTGCCCTCTCTCTCAATGTCCACGATTCAACTTGTGAAGACATAAATACCATGTTAACGAACTTTGTATGGAAGAACAGACACCACCATTTAAAAAAAGCAGTGCTCTATGGATCTAAAGATGAAGGTGGATTTGAACTGTTTTTTGGACTTGAACTACACCTTCAAGGTGAAATGGTTGAAGGAATGTTTAAGAGCACCAGAGTCTTTGTGGTACTTTATTCCCAATAACGTGTTTCATAATGTAGGAGGTCTTACATTTTTGTTGAATTATAACTACAATATTACAAAATTGCCTTTAAAACTATCCCATTTTTATCAACAAGCTCTATTGGCATGGAAGCTGTGTCATTCTCATAACTTTTCTCCACACAAAGCTATCTTGTGGAATAATGAATGCATTACTAAGAGGAACAAGTCACTGTATTTGCAGAAATGGATTGATAGGTATTATTCTTGTAAAGGATCTTTTTGATTGTAATAGCCAATTATTAAACTATGAATCCTTCCTCAGAGAAAAGGCATTCCCGATAACTTTCAAAGAATATAACTCAGTCTTCAAATCTATCCCTAATGGCATATTAGAGTTAATGAAATGTTATAAAAAACAAAATAAAGTTCCTGATTTTAATTTTACTCTTTATATAAATGGTATGAATATTATGAGCAGGAATTGTAATAATAAGCACATCAGAAAATGCCTCCTAAATTTAAAAAAAATGACACCTCGTGGGAAATTTTTCTGGAATTCTCACTTTAATGACATTACCTGGCATAAGGCGTGGCTTGTTCCTTTAAGATATTGTATTTCGAACAAAGTGAGGGAATTACATTTGAAAATTTTGCATAAAATATACCCTACGAATTTGTTCATCTCAAAATTCATGCCAGTCGACAAGTATTGTAGTTTTTGTAAGTCCGAACAAGAATCGTTAATCCATCTCTTTTATAGTTGTTCATTCTGTATTACATTTTGGAAAAGTTTGGAAAATGATATGATTTCTAAAACAAGACACAATCCATTTGGAAGGGAAACATATTATTACGTTGTTTGAATGTAAAGACAGAAATATATATAATATTGTTAATCTTTTTATTTTATTGGGTAAATTTCATATTCATAAAGCTAAGTTTTCCAATTCAAAACCCTGTTTTAAACTATTCCAAATTCAAGTTGACACTTATTTTAAGTCTCTTAGTTTAATAACGAATAAAAAAGCTATAATTATTTCAGATATTTACTTTAATCTATTTAAACGGGTTAATTAGTCTATTTTCTGCAAATTTCCATGTATAGGAGGTTTCAGAGAGAAATGCAAAGACATCTCTAGCTTTAGGAGAGGAACGTAAACCCCCCCAAAAACCTCATCTTTAGTGACAAAATTTGCACAGTCACAATTCAGTATAGTTAAGGACAGGCATTAAGGGGAAAAACAGTACACATAAGAAAAGCATATTTTTGTGTGGAGGGAGACTTTAATATTTTTTGAGCTGTATGATGAAGTATTGATTTTTGTGATCTTTGTGTCAGTTTTCTCTCTCTAGGTGTTCGGTCAGTTGCGGTCCGTGCTGGGCGGGGCCTCCGTGTCCCTCCACCTGGTGGAGGTGAGTCCGGAGCTGAGTCGTCTTCAGGCCCAGAAGATGACCGGGAGTGGCAGCCAGGAGGCGCACGCTGAGGATGAGCCGCCGTACCGCCGCGGGGTAACTGCCGCCGGGCTGCCGGTGTCCTGGTACCGCCCCCTGGAGGACGTCCCCACAGGTACAGCTGATGGGACCTGCTTCCCACAGGACGTCTTTGATTCTGTCAAACTTGGGTTAATTATCTTAGTCAGTTCTTATTTTTTCTTCTCTCAGGATTCAGCATCTTTGTCGCTCACGAGTTCTTTGATGCTCTGCCGTTCCACAAATTTCAGATATGTTTTAAAGGCGCTGTGTTTGTAACTCTTAATGTAAAATGTCCCTTTTTTAAATTAATGTTTGTAGAACATTATTCCCTCTTCTCAGTTTTTCAAAAATAACAAAATGCAATTCAAAGTGCTCTACAATGTAGTGGATTTAGAGACTAACGCACGCTGAGACAAGATATGGATATTCAAAAGAATTTTAAAACAATATCAATTGACTAAAGTTGACTCAATGCCGCATCTCAATGATCTCAATGATCACTCATGCCCCATCTTGCACCCAGCGCACGCAAAGCCTGATGCAAGTGGCTTTGCTATTTTAAGACCGTCCAGTGCTCACGTCGTTGAAATAGTACATGCACCTAAGCCCATGGGCGTCCTGGTCTTACAGGGAGGTGTGTTCAAGTGCATTCTGGGCGTATTGATATCGTGAGGCAGTGGGAAGTGATCGCGCCATTGACCAACAAAAATCTCTGAAGTAAATAACTGTTGCTCAGTGGTAGAGTGGTTGCCTGCCAATTGGAAGGTTGGTGGTTCAATCCCTGGCCCTGCAGTCCCATGTTGAAGTGTCCTTGGGCAAGACACTGAACCCCGAGTTGCCCCCGATGCTGTGTGTGAGTGTGTATCTGATGAGCAGGTGGCACCTTGTATGGCAGCCTTGGCCACAGTGTATTCATTTGTGTGAACGGTGTCTGTACTATGGAAAAGCGCTTTGAGTAGTTAAGACTAGAAAAGCGCTATATAAAAATACAGCCCATTTACATTTAAAGGGAGAGAACCTCTGATTGTATTTTAAAGGGAATGGGAGAGGACCTCTGATTGGTTGATTGCAGCTCCCTCATGACGTACAGACCAACCTCTCTCCTGTGTTTAGTTTTTTCATATAAACGTAATGTCTGTGTTGTCCCTCGTACGGAAGAGGATTAGGGCCACTGGTTGAATATTTATTTGAATTCTGACTTTAAACTCAGAATTCTGCGAATAAAGTCAGAACTCAAATGATTTTTCACCAGCGGCCCTAATCCTCTTCCGTAGTGGAAGACTTAAGTGCGCAGGGGATTCAAAAAATAAACGGACCTGGAGACCGTGTGTCACACAGCAGATATGAAACTACATATTTGTTGTTATTTTCACCTTACATGTCGGCTAACTGACAACTGAAGTCGTAGTTGTTGAAGAGGCATGCTGGGACGTGGAGTACATTCCTCTGATTCTCCTTTAGAGATCAGTGCTGTAATGTAACTAACTACATTACGTACTTGTACTTTTTACTCCACTACATCCATCTTTGTTGTTAGACAGTCCAAAACCCAAATTTACAAAGAAAATCCTCACTAATCCTTTTAGAACCAGAGAAGGTTTGATATTTTTGATTGATAAACTACTTAAGAGATTTATTAATCATCAAAAAGATTATGAAAATGTGTGTTTGTGTGTATATCTGTCTGTCTGTCTGTCTGTCTGTCTCAGGCAGATGAAGGGCGCGCCACGTGGAGGTGTGTGCGGAGGGCGGAGTCATCATCCAGCAGCTGGCCCAGCGGATCCAAGAGGACGGCGGCGCGGTGCTGATTGCCGACTACGGTCACGACGGAACCAAGACGGACACATTCAGAGTGAGGCGAACGCTTTTAAATTCCACTTTATTAGGAACACCTGTACAACCTAATGTAGTCCAGCCATAACATCTGTACATTACACTCACCTATAGGATTATTAGGAACACCATACTAATACTGTGTTTGACCCCCTTTCGCCTTCAGAACTGCCTTAATTCTACGTGGCATTGTTTCAACAAGGTGCTGAAAGCATTCTTTAGAAATGTTGGCCCGTATTGATAGGATAGCATCTTGCAGTTGATGGAGATTTGTGGGATGCATCCAGGGCACGAAGCTCCCGTTCCACCACATCCCAAAGATGCTCTATGGGGTTGAGATCTGGTGACTTTGGGGGCCATTTTAAAAAAAAATTTGAAATGATTTGAGCTTTGTGACATGGTGCATTATCCTGCTGGAAGTAGCCATCAGAGGATGGATACATGGTGGCCAAAAAGGGATGGACATGGTCAGAGACAATGCTCAGTTAGGCCGTGGCATTTAAACCATGCCCAATTGGCACTAATGGCGTTTTTCCACTGCTGGTAACAGCACGACTCGCCTCGACTCTACTCGCCTTTACTCGACTCGACGCACTCTGCGTCCGTTTTCCATTGCAGATTGAGTAACGCCTCAGCGTGGCTGGTCACCATAGCTACGCGTGATGATGTAATTTTCAACTCGACTCACAACAGGACGTCGGCTACTTGCCACAGCCAGGAAATTTTTTTTGTTTCAAAAGAAGCTGAAGGAAGCAACAAAAATCACCGCTGAAAAAAAACAGGAGTTTGGGAATTCTGACGGAGTTCAGACGTCGACATGACTATCGTTCGCCAACACAAAAGGGTAAGTTAAGTTTCCTGGTAACGCTAACATTTGCATGTGTTAGGGGCCCCGGTCAGTATTTACTATACGCTATATAAAGTAGATGAACTTTAGCAACCATGATTACACACCAAAATATGTATGCTGTGTACTGTTTGTGTTTCAGAGCATTAACGCTTTGCAAAATCGCAAAATCGTCTGGTGGGCGTTCGATGTTCGACCGGGATGTACGGGAGGGTTTGATGCGCTACTTGAATAGCTAAATAAAAACTTTTCTTTTATATATTGTCTTGTTTTTTTAAAAGTAACAGAGTGCAATATTGGAAACGACATGCAAAAGCCCCTAATAGCCCTTAATATTGAACAGTTGAAAAGTGAGAATAGTGCAGAGAGTAGATAATCTGTCGGTGTCTGGTTAGATTTTTTTTTTAAATGTCGCAGGTCCCAGGGACTTTTTTTCGTGGAGTAGAGTCGAGGCAAGTCGAGTAGATACCACGCAGTGGAAAAGCACCATTAGGGGCCTAAAGTGTGCCAAGAAAACATCCCCCACACCATTACACCACCACCACCAGCCTGCACAGTGGTACCACTCATGAGAGTGAGGAAGCGACCAGGGTTGAGCTATAACAACTGATATCCGTTTGACCATCTAACAGGTTTGACTTGTATAGAGGCATTAGGTGCTGGGGTGTGAGAATTGTCTTAAGTAATTATGTTAGAGATTTTTTGCTTATCCTTTTGTTATACTTATACTTGTAACAGTCTTCCTTGTTTGAGGATCTATTTTTGTTACTTTAAGTTTTTGATTTCCACAGCACCCATTGGCCCATATTCTTCGTTGTAAGTTCTTTTTGTTTTGCCCTGTTCACAATAAATATTCTTTCGAATACCAATTACATCTGGTTTTAGGTTTATGTTTACTCCTAGCTACGGGACGTAACATTATTAATACCCTAACGTACAGTATGTGTCTAATGGTAGCTACAAATGAATGAAGTTCAGAATACACAATAAAATACGTAAGATGTCAGTATTCCATTTACCACCATAATTTTACATGTCAAGAGATTCATTTTACGTAAAGAAGTTGAATAACATTAGGTTTTGTTTGGGATTGCTTAGTGAACTACGTCTGGAACAATATACGTCACCAGAGAAATATAACAATACATGTCACCAGAGATATATAACAATATACGTCACCAGAGAAACCAGAGATATATAACAATACACGTCACCAGAGAAATATAACAATATACGTCACCAGAGAAATATAACAATACACGTCACCAGAGAAATATAACAATATACGTCACCAGAGAAATATAACAATACACGTCACCAGAGAAATATAACAATATACGTTACCACGTGGAGCTTCCGCTCCAATAAAAAGACTAAATGGCAACAGACAAATGACGAAAAAAAAAGACTGGATCAAATGGCGGATCAACGGAGCGATGAAGAGACACTAACCTTCCTCAAACTGACACATTAAAGGCCAATTCCGGCACAAAACAAATATAGGGGTTAATAACACATGGGTACCGAGTTAACTGTTCTCTGGGATATGTTTTCATGCTAATCGAATGGGACCAAAACCGCTAATAAGCCTATAAAGCTAGTCGTTGGAAAACCGGAGCTCACTCAAAACAGCATGGATGTTTTTTTTCCAAGTGTGTATGTGTGTGGAAGCACCAGAGACACAAAATAACACCCCAAGTCCCAGAAAAAGTGGTTTCTTTTCATAATATGGGCACTTTAAAGTGGTCACATTCAATTAGCATGAAACCTAAATTGTCCTTTAAACAAACATGAATGCCATATTGTGGGATAGGCACTAGGTGGAGCCAACTCCTCCAGCCAGGAGCCAGTGTCCTGCAGCACAAGCAGATGGGTCGGATCAACTGGAGCTCTGGACCGAGCAGGGTGGAGGCAGACCGCACAGGAGTGGCTCAGTCTGGGACTGACAAGGCCGTGCATCGCTGAATACACCAATAACCAAATCATGTTTTACACTTTACAGAGTGAATGTATAGACATGAGGTGGGTGGGTGGTGGAAGAGACGTGGCTGGGGAGACTGAGGGTCTGGCAGCTGGAGCGCTGCCGGTTCACCTCGTGCCACATCCATATCATATCTGTATGTCATTTACATATTAGTACTAATACTATATTGACTGGATTAAATAGAATTGCATGACTACAGAGAGACTAAAATACAATCTCCGTGGACTAAAACTAGCATGTTTAACTGTAACTGAACCAGAGTGTTGTGTGTGATGTCCAGGTCTCCGTCCTCATCCAAAAAAGCTTCTACCTTCCCTTCTCTGTCGTCCTCTCCTTCCTCCCCTTCCTCTCCAGCAGTTCCTTGTGGGCCTTTTGTGTCTTGTTCTCCATCTTGCCTTGGTTGGTCATATCCCTCCACTTCCTGTAAGCTCCGCTCTGGGACGTCGCTGCCGTGCTTTTTCCCCATCTGACAGGATCTTGAATTTCGAGATGAGCACTGAATGGAAAAACAACAACAAAGTGAGATTGGTGAGCGGCAAAGTTTACAAAAAAGATAAACACGTTCACTGGAAAAGTGACATTGGATTTATTCCAGTACAGCGCATTCTGATGTCACGACTCCTCATCTAACGAGCATTAATCATTCATCAAACACAATAGGGGGTTTAAAAATGTCTGATTAGGATGCTTTTCTTTGTTTCATGAAATTATCAAACTAATACTTTGGATGCTGAAATTATTTCTTTTAGTGGAATCAGTGTATCCTCTATGTTAATTTTGTATTGGCGACCCCCCATGGCAAAATCTCTGCCGCCACGGTATCAGAAACGGGGCAGACGGACTAATGTAGTTGTGGTTGCACCTAGAATTTCTTGTAAAATTCATTTTGCAGACCTGTTGCAGATGTGAAGTGCCATATGAAAATATGCTTCATTGTGTGCGAATAGAGGTGAATAAATATATTTGTGCTGCAGCGAAGGGTCAGCTCTGTGTCATATGTTAAACATTTGGCGACGGAGCCGCGGGGGAGCAACAGAGTCTGAAGTGGTCTGTAGGCAGGTCGTAGCACCAGCTACAAATGTATTAATTTGGGAGGGACTAAAGTTAATATAAAGGTCCTTTGGTATATTAAAGAATGGAAAAACAAGTCCATGCATTTGTTACTAAAGGTGCACTAGGTAAGACTTATAAAACTAACTTTCTGTCATATTTGCTGAAACTGACTATGTTCCAGTAGAACTACATGAAGCAGGTCGGCTCCTCTGGCTCCACCTACAGCCTGGAGTGGGATTTGCAAAAATCCACCGCTTCCTGTTCAGATGCACCAATCACAGTTAGGGGGGGTGTAAATCATCGGAGCATAAAGCAGTGTTGCATTTTTCACTTTACTTTTCATTTATCCTTCACCTGCCAGAAGGTGGGAGGGGCACACCATGTCTTTTACATTTATTGTGGTAAATGCACATCTTAAATAATAGCTAGTTGCTGAGCACACATGGTTATTGGAGTTAGAGAAAATGGCGTCCCACCTGGCGCACACTTGTGTGTACTGGTCTTGTGCAAAGACATCCATCTTTTTCCCTTCCATATTTTATAAAGTGTTGTTTCTTTGCCATATTTTAGGAATCACCAGAAATCATTACATTCATATTGTATATTCAAACATAAACAAACTGGTGTCCCATAGCAACAATCGAATCACAGCAAGAATGGAATAGAATCAATAACAATTTGGATTGAAAACATAAGAATACATGTTGTTGTTGTCATAACAACACACTGAATACTGGGACCTTGAGTTCTGACACTAATTCACTCAGACAGCAGTTTGTATGAGAGACAGTTTGACTGACAATCCAAAGGTGCACATTGCAAAAGGAGAAAAAACACTGGAAAACATGGAATTCAACTCCGGAGAGACTGAACCACGAATGAATTTCTACCTTAGTTACCTTGAAGAACAAGTACGGTTGGAGCTGAAGGACAGCGAGGCGACGCTCACCCAGTGTGAATCTGAGGGGAGAGTTCACCTGATCATCAGAGAGGACCTGCTGGCCGATCTCCTCGATCAGCTCCGACAACAGAGAGAGGGCAGCAGTTGGGGCCATGACACAGAGCTGATGCAGAAGGAGATGTGTGATCTGGACAAGCAGACCTTCGGTACTCAAGACCTGAAGGTGGAAATGGAGGAGATGAAGGGAGAGAAGGAGGCCCTGAAAAAGGAAGTGGAGACTCAGAAGATGGAGGTTTGTAAGGAGAGACAGACGCTTGAGGTAAGTAAGACCAACATGGAGTTAGAGTTGGAGAGCTGTCTGGACATGGAGAGGGCTAAAGCTCAGGAGCTGCAGGATAAACTGAGCAAGATGGGGGAAGCTCTCCGAAAACAGGAGGAGGAGGCAAAGGAGAAACTGGAAAGATCCCAGGCTTCCCATAGAGCCCAGCTGGATCAGGCTCTGGCTCAAGGTGTCCCCTCCCCACCCAGGGAAACACAGCATCTGAAATCCCAGATGGGAAAAATCAGCAACAGGCTGCAAAAGCCCTAAAAGATCTGGACCTTCAGTTCTTCATTTCCAAAGACTTGAAGGTTGAATTGGAGCAGGTGAAGGGAGAGAAGGAGGCCCTGAAAAAGGAAGTGGAGAATCAAAAGATGGAGCTTTGTAAGGAGAGACAGATACTCAAGGTAGGTAAGACCAACATGGAGTTAGAGCTGGAGAGCTGTCTGGAGATGGAGAGGGCTCAAGCTCAGGAGCTGCAGGATAAACTGAGCAAGATGGGGGAAGCTCTCCGAAAACAGGAGGAGGAGACCAAGGAGACACTGGAAAGATCCCAGGCTTCCCATAGAGCCCAGCTGGATCAGGCTCTGGCTCAACATGTCCACTCCCCATCCAGGGAAACACAGCATCTGACATCTCAGATGGTCAAAACCAGCAACAGGCTGCGAAAAGCCATAAAAGATCTGGACCTTCAGTTCTTCATTACTGAAGACCTGAAAGTGGCATTGGAGCAGGTGAAGGGAGAGAAGGAGGCCCTGAAAAAGAAAGTGGAGAATCAGAAGATGGAGCTTCGTAAGGAGAGACAGATTCTCAAGGTAGGTAAGACCAACGTGGAGTTGGAGAGTTATTTGAATATCGAGAGGGCTCAAGCTCATGAGCTGCAGGATAAATTGAGCAAGATGGAGGAAGCTCTCCGAAAACAGGAGGAGGAGGCAAAGGAGACACTGGAAAGATCCCAGGCTTCCCTTAGAGCCAAGCTGGATCAGGCTCTGGCTCAACGTGTCCACTCCCCACCCAGAGAAATACAGCATCTGAAATCCCAGATGGGAAAAATCAGCAACAGGCTGCGAAAAGCCATAAAAGATCTGGACCTTCAGTTCTTCATTTCTGAAGACCTGAAGGTTGAATTGGAGCAGGTGAAGGGAGAGAAGGAGGCCCTGAAAAAGGAAGTGGAGAATCAGAAGATGCTCAAGGTAAGTCAGACCAACGTGGAGTTAGAGTTGGAGAGCTGTCTGGAGATGGAGAGGGCTCAAGCTCACGAGCTAAAGGTTAAACTGCGCAAGATGGAGGAAGCGCTCAGAGAACAGGAGGAGGGAAAGACAATACTGGAAAGATCCCAGGCTTCACACAGAGCCCAGCTGGAGATGCAGGACCAGAACCACAAGAACCTCATGGCTGCTCTTGAGAAAAAGTTTGAACAGCAGCTGGAGAGTCATCTCAACGAGTGGAAGGTGGACAAGTCATCCCTCCTTCAGGCCACAGAAAGCCTGAAGGTGACTCAGCAGGAGAAGGAGCAGGAGTGGGAGAGGACAGAGAGCTCCATGAGGTCCCAGCTGGAAGATCTGCAGAGCCAGGTGATGCAAAAGCAGAAGAGGAAGAAGTGGTACAGGAAGCTTCTGCCTGGGTGAGGAAAGGTGTATTTGTACTTGTAGTGTGTGTGTGTCTCCTTGTATCTGTATCTGTGTGTGTGTGTGTGTCCGTCTCGTATCTGTGTGTGCGCGTTTGTGTGTGTGTGTGTGTGTGTGTCTGTCTCGTGTCTGTGTGTTTGTGTCTGTATGTATGTGTGTCTGTCTCTTGTTGTTTGTGTGTGTCTGTCTCGTGTCTGTGTGTTTGTGTCTGTATGTATGTGTGTCTGTCTCGTGTGGTTTGTGTGTGTGTGTCTGTCTTGTGTTGTTTGTGTGTGTGTGTCTATCTGTCTTGTGTCTGTGTGTGTGTGTGTAAGTGTTTGTGTGTGTGTGTGTGTGTGTGTGTGTGTGTCTGTGTGTTTGTGTGTGTGTGTCTATCTGTCTTGTGTCTGTGTGTATGTGTGTAAGTGTTTGTGTGTGTGTCTGTGTGTGTGTGTGTGTCTCTGTGTTTGTGTGTGTGTGTGTACGCGTGTCTCTTTGTATCTCTGGTTGTGTGTGTCTGTCTCGTGTCTATATGTCTGTGTGTGTGTCTGTCTCGTGTTGATTGTGTGTCTGTGTATGTCAGTCTTGTTTGTGTGTGTCTGTTTGTCTTGTGTGTGTGTGTGTGTATGTCTGTCTCGTGTGTGTGTGTGTGTGTGTGTGCATGTCTGTCTCGTGTGTGTGTGTGTGTGTGTCTGTCTCGTGTGGATTGTGTGTCTGTGTATGTCAGTCTTGTGTGTGTGTGTGTGTGTGTGTCTGTTTGTCTCGTGTGTGTGTGTGTGCATGTCTGTCTCGTGAGTGTGTGTGTCTGTGTATGTCAGTCGTATGTGTGTGTGTCTCGTGTTGTTTGTGTGTGTGTGTCTGTTTGTCTCGTGTGTGTGTGTGTGCATGTCTGTCTCGTGTGTGTGTGTGTGTGTGTGCATGTCTGTCTCGTGTGTGTGTGTGTGTGTCTGTGTATGTCAGTCGTGTGTGTGTGTGTGTGTCTCGTGTTTGTGTGTGTGTGTCTGTTTGTCTCGTGTGTGTGTGTGTGTGTGTGCATGTCTGTCTCGTGTGTGTGTGTGTGTGTGCATGTCTGTCTCGTGTGTGTGTGTGTGTGTGTGTGTGTGTGTGCGTTTGCTCGCAGGGCGTGTGATGCGTCAGGGCAGTAGTGTTGGAGTAGTAGAGCTTGTAGTTAGCGCATGCTACATGTTACATGCTACATGCTACATGCTGCTTCCAGCTACTGCCACCGGACAGCCCTTTGTTTTCCGGGGCAGAAAGAGGAGCCGAGTGTGTGTCGACTCCTCCGCCGGTACATAGCCTCTCCACTGCCAAGACCTGGTACACGCCTCCCCGTGGCACACATGGGAACTGGTCCTTCGTGGTTCCAGGCTAAGTTGTACAGGATCTCGGAGCAGCAGTGGGCCCCAGAGACGCGGCATGCAGGCCCATCGGTGAGTAGAAACGCCCTGATGCCCGTCAACCACTGTCCCAGTTATGGGTAAATAGCCCCAGCTATGGGTAAATAGTGAAGATCCCAACGGCGGCGCAGGCGGAGGATGGTGGTGTGAGAACCACCACAACGGCTGGGAAGGAGGAAGAAGGCAATCCCAAAGCCACGTGGGTTAACGCGGGGGGGTACAGTGGCTGGGGGAGGAAAACCCAAAGACAAACCTGCACCTGGAGACAGGGGCAGGCGGAGTCCAACTGACCAGACCACTGGCCCCCCCCCTGCAACTCCTGCCAGACGGAGGTCATCATGGGTTCCCTCATGCCCCCCCCCCCCCGGAGTGATGGAAGAAAACTGAAGCTAGTCCTCCCAAGCTGGGTATGCTACACAAAATTGTTTATGGAGATGTTCCCAAATATAGTAGAAAATATGTTAATAGAGTAAATGAAGTTCACAGGTACTCCACAGGTACTCCACTAGGGTAGCTCAACAGATTTTACATATGTTTACTGTTAATTATTCTGTATAACATGGATGAATTTATTAATATAATATACTTAATATAGGGTTTTGTCTGGAGGCACATGTTGTTCATCCAAAGAAAATAATGAAATGAACAAGATGGGAGCGTTTCTTTCAGGGCCATTTTGCAGGTTCACTACGAGTCTCATGTAGCTTTAGACTTTAAGACCAAACAGGTTGATTTACGGCCACAGAGCCTTCAAACACCGCTGCAGTTAAAAGTTTAAGAAGATGAAAAGCTTTAGAATATACACTGGTTATTGTCAAATCAGCTACAAACTTGAATTATTTGGTAAAGATCCAATATGAGTTTATCTTGTTGTTATAGCAATAATTAATAAATCCTATGATTTCCATTTAGTTTTGGTCTAATGATGTGCCTGAGCCTCGTCTGGCATGGTTCCAGCATGTTGAGCCTGTTTTGATTTTGCACTAACCTGAAGTCTGTTTGTCCTGAGTTTCCTGAACACATCCCTGCTGATTCTCCTACTCCCCACACCTGCTGTTATCTGTGATCTGCCCCCCCCGGTCCTGATGATCCCCTCTGCTCCATATAAGCCGTGACCAGACCTCCGTTCCCTGTGGACCGTTAGCCTAACCAGTATGTTGAGCTCTTGTATCTTGCCTCTAGTTTTTGAAAGTCTTTCTGCCTGTTGTTAACCTGCCTCCTGTTCCTCTGTCTACAGTTAACCACCTGGATAGAAACTCACACCTGCCTGGCCGACAACTTCACAGTTGCATTCTGGGATCTGCATAAACCCTCCAGCCTGCCTATGTCACCCCCTGCCAAAATAAGGACTTACCCACTTCCATATTCATACTACAAATAAATACTCTCCTTGTTATTCCAACCTACCTTGTCCGGGTCTGCTTCTGGGTTCCAGTAAAGGATCCAAATGATGACAAAAGTCTGTCCCCCGACTCATATCGGTTCAATCAAAGGGAAATAAAAGAGGGGCTATACTTAACAATCTAATTGGAATTAAAACTACCACTGCAAGGATAGAACAGAACAGGAAAACATTACAGCCAATTATATTTGTTGTTTTTTACCGAGCTCCAGGACCAGATTATGAATTTGTATCTGAATTCTCAGTTTTTATCAGGTGTAGTCCTTAAATCAGACAAAGTACTTATTGTAGCTGATTTTAATGTCCCTGTGGACATTGCCAATGACAACCTTATTATTGCTTTCAGCTGGTTTCAGTCAGAGTGCATAAGGCCACTCACTGTTTTAACCGCACCCCCGACCTTGTGCTGACATATGGCATCCAAATTGAAGATTTAATAGTATTTCCAAAGTTTAGATTGGCAAGACAGTCTGAAAATGTATAGGAAGGCCCTCAGAAATGCCGGATCAGACTATTCCTATTAATTAATAATTAATAAGAGATCAGACTATTACTCCTCACTAATAGAAGAAAATAAGAACAACCCCAGGTTTCTTTTCAGCACTGTAGCCAGGCTGACAGAGTCCAAGCTCTATTGACCCATCTGTTCCTATAGACCTTCAACAATTGTCCACGGTCTCTTCAGCTAAGCCATCTACCTGTCTCTTAGACCCCATCCCAACGAGGCTGCTTAAAGAAAGGTTACCCGTGGTTACCACTCCATTACTAGATATGACCAATATGTCTCTATTAACAGGTTATGTACCCGTGGTTACCACTCCATTACGAGATATGATTAATAAGTCTCTATTAACAGATTAAGTACCTGTGGTTACCACTCCATTACTAGATATGATCAATATGTCTCTATTAACAGGTTATGTACCCATGGTTACCGCTCCATTACTAGATATGATCAATATGTCTCTATTAACAGGTTATGTACCCGTGGTTACCACTCCATTACTAGATATGATCAATATGTCTCTATTAACAGGTTATGTACCCGTGGTTACCGCTCCATTACTAGATATGATCAATATGTCTCTATTAACAGGTTATGTACCCGTGGTTACTACTCCATTACTAGATATGATCAATATGTCTATATTAACAGGTTATGTACCACAGTCATTTAAAGTAGCTGTGATAAAACCTCTCCAAGCACGTTTCCTTGAATCAGGGAGGCTCCAGAATCATGGTTGCAGCCCCGTGTCCTGTCCCCGTGGTCCTGCTACACCTCTTGCGGTGCCCTGTTACATCCTGCTACGCCCTGCTATGTCCTGCTTTGCCATAAAGCAATGCGTAATGCAATTATAGAGAGTGGTCTAGACCTACTCTATCTGTAAAGTCTCTCAAGATAACACTTGGTATGAATTGATACAATAAAATTGAATTGAATTGAATCATATGGACGCGCTGACAGTGTTGTTGTCATTACTTAGAGTTCCTCATGGGGGAGACAGAAACTAAGCACTAGAGCTTTAAATGTAACTAATGTGCAATAACCCACACTGTTTCTTTTATATGTGTATATAGTGTCTCAGAACTGTGCACCTTTGTGTTTTTGTTTAAAGGACTTTAAGTTTCATATCTTAAGTGTGTATTTTTATACATTTTATTTATCAGAAATTTAATACGTTTTGATGTTCTGTTGTGACAATACAGAATTCCTTTATCGGCCGGGCTCTAGTCCCTACACCTAGAACATGGGGTCAGACTGAAGACGAAGCAATACGCACCAGGCTGTCCAACGTTGGTGAGGCGGGTCATCAGGTGGCGTGCGTTGGGCAGCAGCATGTGGACATCGGACAGCACGGTATCATGGTGGAAGGTGATGTGGTCCATGGCCGATCTGTCATGGTACAGAAGGGTAGAGCAGGAGAGGGCTTCCCAATACCTGGAGAAAATTAAAAATTAAAATGAATTCCATTCTGGCAGCCTGACTTATAAACAATATTTCAAACAGGCGCGTCGTGCTTGGAGTTTTTGGTATCAAAAGTCAGAATGTGAGCCTCAGAGGAACCTTTAAGGGTAATATATATCGGCCAATATAGGAATATTGGATTTTTAAATAACCAAAAAATAATCCTTGGTTGGGCTCTCATAGAAATCAAAATCAGTGCGGAAAAACCAGATACGTTGTCCTTTTTTTTGGTCAACGCAATCTTCTTCCTTGTCAAAACCCGGGAGCCTTCATTACCCATAATGCAGCCAACCCACCAACAGTCTCTTTGGAGATGCAGGTGTGTTGTGCTACCTGCTAGCGTAGCATGGAGCCGCGGAGATGAGAAGTGAGCTGCAAAGGTTTAGCGAGCTCACTACTTTTGTTACTCCACACACCCCACAATGCTAAGCCCCCTGTGTGTAAGTGAGAAATGACAAGGGGTGTGGGATACTGCCCCGGTCCCACACACACAGAGCCAGGAAAGCTCCCATTACACTGACTCTGACAGTGGGGGGTTTAAAATACCCCCCCCACCCCTCACCCCTCCGACACTAAACAGACAGGTGATGAAATTCATACTACATCTTGATGTTGGAAAAGAAGCATGGTTGAACTGTATGATGACAGGACGTTGTTATTATAAGGGGTGGGAAAAATAATCGATTCTGAGATACATCGCGACGCAAGCATGGAAGTGACTACAAAATAAATACCTCAGTAGATAAAACATTTCATTACAACTTGTGTGTGACAAATACTGCATATATGTCAAAATCAAAATCAGATTTATATGTATGTATTTTTTAAATCACGCATGGAAATTAAAGTACATTTAAAAAAACAGCCAAGCTGCCAATAATACAGCTACAAACACAATCTGGTCCCCATATAACAAGATACACACACACACACACACACGCACTGTTATTAGGCTACTATATATCCGTATAAAATATATATATATATACATTATTTATGTGATTGTCTTTTAAATTTGTCTTTTAAAATGAACATATCATCATGCACTTACACCTTACACAGACTACTGTATATACTGTACACAGACTAGTGTATTGTATACAGAGTGACTAGTACTAGTGTATGTACTTCATACAGAGTGCCTGCATGCACACATTGTGATCTTTGTTCTTAGTCCTAACCATAGACTGTTTATATTAATTAATTAATATACAGTCTATGGTCCTAGAATACAGTCTATGGTCCTATAATACAGTCTATGGTCCTATACTACAGTCTATGGTCCTATACTACAGTCTATGGTCCAATAATACAGTCTATGGTCCTATACTACAGCCTATGGTCCTATATGGTCCTATACTACAGTCTATGGTCCTATACTACAGTCTATGGTCCTATACTACAGTCTATGGTCCAATACTACAGCCTATGGTCCTATATGGTCCTATACTACAGCCTATGGTCCTATATTACAGTCTATGGTCCTATACTACAGTCTATGGTCCAATAATACAGTCTATGGTCCTATACTACGGCCTATGGTCCTATATGGTCCTATACTACAGTCTATGGTCCTATACTACAGTCTATGGTCCTATACTACAGTCTATGGTCCTATTTGGTCCTATACTACAGTCTATGGTCCAATAATACAGTCTATGGTCCTATACTATGGTCTATGGTCCTATAATACAGTCTATGGTCCAATAATACAGTCTAGGGTCCTATACTACGGTCTATGGTCCTATACTACAGTTTATGGTCGTAAACTACAGTCTATGGTCCTATTCTACAGTCTATGGTCTTATACCACAGTCTATGGTCCTATAATTCAGTCTATGGTCCTATAGACTGTCTGTGGTCCTATAATACAGTCTATGGCCCTAAAATACAGCCTATGGTCCTATAATTCAGTCTATGGTCCTATAGACTGTCTATGGTCCTATAGACTGTCTATGGTCATATAATACAGTCTATGGTCCTATGCTACAGTCTATGGTCCTATACTACAGTCTATGGTCCTAGACTACAGTCTATGGTCCTATACTACAGTCTATGGTCCAATAATACAGTCTATGGTCCTATACTACAGTCTATGGTCCTATACTACAGTCTATGGTCCAATAATACAGTCTATGGTGCAGAGGTGGGTAGTAACGAGTTACATTTACTCCGTTACATTTACTTGAGTAAGTTTTTGAAAAAATTGGACTTCTAGGAGTAGTTTTAAATCACTATACTTTTACTTGAGTAGATTAGTGAAGGAGAAACTGTACTCTTACTCCGCTACATTAGACTACAATGAGCTCGTTACTTTTCTTTTTACCTATTTGGTATTCTACGCAACATTGTTTTTATCCCCCCCGCGTACGCCTCATTTTTGTTTTATTTTGACAGAGAGAGAGAGAGACTTCCGCTGAAGGCTCTACCAGGTGACTTCACCAATCAAACGTCGTTGTGCAGTCTCGTCACGCAACCATACTCGATCTCAGCAGCGGCCGCGGGACGTGTTAGCTTGACAGTCGTAGCATAGCCTAACAAATGTTACAATCAACCGTTGCCAAGGCAACGCAGACCAGGAGGAACCCCCCGGCCTCATAGTGAAAGCATGGTTACCTTTTGAAAGTGTGAAACAGCAGCTACATTATGCGGCGCCTTCTGTATCGACCAAAACAAACGGACATGTGAGCATTCAAAAACTCAACATCTAACCTGAGGAAACATGTAGCATGTTTTTGCTTTGGATAGCAGTCCTTTTTGTTTTTGCTTTGGATAGGTAGAATGTTTGTCACATGTTTTTTCCTATACTACAGTCTATGGTCCAATAATACAGTCTATGGTCCTATACTACGGCCTATGGTCCTATATGGTCCTCTACTACAGTCTATGGTCCTATACTACAGTCTATGGTCCTAAACTACAGTCTATGGTCCAATAATACAGTCTATGGTACTATACTACGGTCTATGGTCCTATAATACAGTCTATGGTCCAATAATACAGTCTAGGGTCCTATACTACGGCCTATGGTCCTATACTACAGTTTATGGTCCTATACTACAGACTATGGTCCTATTCTACAGTCTATGGTTCTATACTAGTCTATGGTCTTATTCTACAGTCTATGGTCTTATACTACAGTCTATGGTCCTATAATTCAGTCTATGGTCCTATAGACTGTCTGTGGTCCTATAATACAGTCTATGGTCCTATAATACAGTGTATGGTTCTATATGGTCATAAAATACAGTCTATGGTCCTATACTACAGTCTATGGTCATATAGACTGTCTATGGTCCTATAATACAGTCTATGGTCCTATAATTCAGTCCATGGTCCTATAGACTGTCTATGGTCCTATAATACAGTCTATGGTCCTAACCAATCCAATGGACAGTTCTGTAACGTTACACTCGGCTCGGATTTAAGAGGGGGGGGTGACAAGGACCAGAACTACTGAACAACCTTTCCTCATTTTTCTGATTAATCTTAACTCCAAACTGAAACTTTAACGGTCTCGTTCTGCGTCCAGAGGAAATACGTTCAGCGGACACAACATGGACGAGCTGTGAAATGTTAACGCTTAAAGTCTCGTTGTTTTATCTTATCTTCTGGAGAGATGCCACTTCACCTCCTGGGCACTGCAGGTGCACTGCCAGGTGCTCTTGAGCAAGGCACCGTATCCCCCCAACCGCGCAGGGCGCTGGTTCAGCTGGCAGCCCACTCACTCTGACATCTCTCCATTAAGTGCACGTATAGGCCCTGAGCATGTGTGTGTATTTCAGGCCTGTGTGTGATTACTAACAAAGTGTGAACACAGAGTGTAAATTGTAATTTCCCCATTGGGGATTAATAAACAAATTAAAATTAAATAAAAAATTAAATCATCTAAGATCATCTAATATTATCTAATCTTCACCGTTAACACTAGCCTGGTTTCAGGGAGAAGTCTGAACCTACCTGACCGATAACAGCAGCTGAACGCACACACCCCCTTCTTCTGTCATCCAGCATAACTGGTGCACCCTCAAAGTTGTCCGGAGTGCACAAGTACAAATAGCTTATACCTTCAGTTCCGCCAGAAGGGGAAGTCTAGTATTTACACTTAGACTAACTACAATAACTATCAATATATGCTTGCACATTGTTAATACACTTGCTATGCTTGTCTTTCTTATCTAATAATGTCCAGGTGTGGCAACAGGGGACATTGCTGGAAAAGCTACTGAAGTTTTATTTGTTTTATTTATTTTATGTATTTTACTGTGTAAAGGGTTAGGGTTCACAACAGAACATCAAAATATATTTATGATTGTCACTGACTTGTTTCCCTCCTTTCCTTTTCACAATTCGGTTTCAAAGTGTCTGTGTTGGATTATATTAATATTGATCATTTAGTTCTTAAATTAAGTCATATGGAACCATCAGCTCCTAAAACAGCCATCTGACGGAGGAGGATGGAGGATAGCGGATGGAGGAAGGAGAAGGGAGGATGGAGACGAGAGGATGGAGGATGGAGTACCAAGGACTGAGTATTGAAGATGGAGGACTGAGGATGGAGGACAGGGAATGGAGGATGGAGGACCGAGGATGGAGCACTGAGGATGGAGGACACATTTACTCCCTTCTTCTCTCCTCCTATGATTTCCTCCCTCTCTCTCTCCCATGCTGCATCGGTGGGACAGACTAAGACTAAGAGTGCCCCGACAGTAAGGACTACTAGCCAGTCAGAAGCAGTGGATGAGGGCCCTGACAGTACCTAGGTAAGGACTACTAGCCAGTCAGAAGCAGTGGATGAGGGCCCTGACAGTACCTAGGTAAGGACTACTAGCCAGTCAGAAGCAGTGGATGAGGGCCCTGACAGTACCTAGGTAAGGACTACTAGCCAGTCAGAAGCAGAAGATGAGGGCCCTGACAGTACCTAGGTAAGGACTACTAGCCAGTCAGAAGCAGAAGATGAGGGCCCTGACAGTACCTAGGTAAGGACTACTAGCCAGTCAGAAGCAGAAGATGAGGGCCCTGACAGTACCTAGGTAAGGACTACTAGCCAGTCAGAAGCAGAGGATGAGGGTGAGCATTATAACGTTTGTCTCTGAAGTAAAGGCTGGACTACAGCAGAGCTGTTTGGAGCAGTTTGTAAACAGTGTTTTCTGTTGGAGATGGTAAGTCTCGGGGGGACTTTGGGCTTTTTGGACAAAAAAGATATAGCCAAAAAATATATGAGCACTGTAAGCAGTTTCCCCACCCATCTCCAGGCATGGAACGTAATTAGTGTATAAATATTTCAGGGATGGGGGGGGGGTCATCATTCATTCTTTTTTAAAAAAGAGGGAAAGAAAGGGAGGGTACTGCATGTATTGCAATATCCATCCCCTTTGTTTTTTTGATGTTGACACAATGTTTCCTACATATTTTACAAATGAGCATGACAAAAGGATTTAAAAAAAACAACAACTATGGAATAACACCAACTGGCTAGTAGTCCTTACCTAGGTACTGTCAGGGCCCTCATACTCTGCTTCTGACTGGCTAGTAGTCCTTACCTAGGTAAGGACAGGGCACGCTGGAGGCTGGGGTCTAAAAGATGACATTGATGTCACTTTCAAATTGTTTTTATTCTGCCCATGGAAGCAGACACATGTTGTAAAAAACCATAAATGAGCTGATATATTAAATTACATATCTATGATTGGAAAGGAGCTAGATGAAGACACACATCTTGAGTTGATAAGAGAGAGACCTGGGAATCATTCAATAATCATCCATACAACCTCCATACTGTATGTGTGGTGACCACGTGAACATGGGATTATTATATCTTCATTAATTGCAAGAAAAGATGAAAAAGAAGTGTGTTACCTGTACAAAGATCATGCTGGAGCCAATCCAACTGTCTCACTCTGACATCACAGCCTGATTGTCAGAAAAGACAGCATTAAGCCAGATAATAATAATAATAATAATAATAACAACTTAATTTACATGGCACTTTTATAGGCTACAATGTATTATCAGAAGAAAAAAAAAAGAATTGCAACAGGACAATAAAATACAAAAATCAGAGGGATTATAAAAAAATAAAATAAAGTTCTAAATATGTGAAATGGCCAAGGGAGGATGATAACGCCAAGCAAGATATTAAATATTCAAACACTTTAAAATAAAAGACAATTTTTAAAAGGCATAATATGTAGTGAGTGTTGCTTACTTAAGAGAGAGAGAGAGACAGAGACAGAGAGAGAGAGAGACAGTGCAGTGGCTAGAGTGGCTACATACGTTTTAACAGTGACAGTGTAACTTGGATAGAATCATACATGAACCGCACACTGTTACTATAGGATAACATAATAGGACTACTACAACCCACCAAAGCTACAGGCCCTGATTACCTGTCTGCTTTTCTTTTAAAAACCTTTACAGAAGAACTGTCACCAGCATGGCATACACTATCCCAGCGCTCTATAGACACAGTACCAAAACTGTGGAAAAAATCTATTATTAGTACGCAAAAAGGCATGTCCCCAGGATAACAATGATTATCGGCCGGTGGCTATCACCTCTAATGTTTTTAAATCAGTGGAGAGGCTTATGATAGAGAAATTCCATACTGATGTGGATCACATGTTAGATAGAAACCAATTCACCTACACAGAAAATTGTAGTACAAGTGATAGGATTTCAACAATAATGCACCTCACTCTGAAGCACCTTAAAAGTCTTGTTGCATATGCCAGACTCTGCTTTCTGTTGATTTCAGTTGTGTCTTTACCTCCATCCAGCCAGACATCATGCTTAGGAATTTAGTTCAGTTAAATGTAAATTGTTAAGAAAAGCCCAGATCCAGCAGCTCCGTCTCCCACGCTATTACTCTACCAACTGAAGTTAGTTGCATTCAATAACTTCTTCTGTGTTCTTCGCCGTGGCGGACGCAATAGCAGTTACCCGCGGAAACACTGGTACAAATATAGGTTTGCCCCTCATACTTAACAATATACAGCTGTGTTAATAACAATTAAAACTGTAGACAAATGTCAGAAGTGTGGATCGGCGGACGCTGTGTGGCCGGGCGCGGAGAGTAAGAGGAGAGAGAGTAGAGGAGAGATCCAACACAGGCACGTCTTTACAGAAGAAATGGGTCATGTAACGCAAAATAAAAACCATATCCATATAACAACATTGCAGTGGATGCGAGGACATTAGCACCGGTGTGTCCTAGAGGAGCTAACAGCTAACAGACGCTACTAGCACCGACTAGCACTGGTCACTGCTGTTGTCTGAAAAACAGATGGGACAAAATGTTGCGTTTACTGGTAAACTGGTAAACCTTGAGACCGACGTATAACCGACTGCTATCTGTTGAGTTTTCCTCCCGTTACTCTGTCCTCTGTGACTGTCTACATCTAGAAACTAAGCTGCACAGGGTGCAGGGAACTACTCTGACTGGCACATGAGCAGACAAGGGGTTTACGGAGCGGTAGATGGGCTTTGCAAAAAAACTCAGCGTTCTATCAAATGACGCTTAAAAAAAAAAAAAAAAAATTACGCAAATTTGATTGTGGGAAGTCAAAATCGTGATCGCGATTAAAATTTGATTAATTGTGCAGCCTTAATAACAATATAAACTCCAGTGTGGGAATTAGACCCAAGATAAAAACAGCCTTTTAACTATTGTTGAGCAGGTCAAGATGGTGGATGAAGTTGGATTACTGACGTGCGGAGTCAATGGGTGCGGAGTCAATGGGGCCGACGTGGACTATTATTCTCCTGACAGTCGACGGGGGTGAAGCCGAGACACCGGAGAGCTTTATGCTATAGCGGCCCCAAACAAAAGCCATCAGTGCCACTACGTCTGTGTTATCTGTCTGTGTCATTCATGTCATTCTGTTATGTTTGTACTTCCGTTCCGCTATTTAACCCCTCGGGTCTCTACTGATGGGTTTTACTTCCCTACAGGTTCCTCTCATTCTTCCATACCCCCGTCAATACAGCTGTATTCACAGAATGCTCCCTTATTCAACCAGAGCAACATATTCAAGGAGCGAAAAAACACATCAGCTGACCATGTTTGAGGTTTTCATTAGGACATTTGCTCGATGGCATTTTACCTGTGCAGTAGACCCTTTTGGCTATGGTTGCTGTGACAATGCTGGGTAAGCCTGTCCCCGCGCCCAGCTCTAAGACTGTAGCCCCTCTGAACATGAGCGGCTCAGAGAGGATGAAGTCAGCCAAGAGGAATGCCCCCCTGCCACACCTGGGGGGAGCAGAACACACACATGTCTGTACCACCAACCACCAACCACCGCGCCCTACTTCTTCTCTCAGCATTAGTCCCCCCCTTGTTGGCTTTTTAGCCTAAATGATGTGCAAAAATTCCTTCTAAAACAGTTTTTTATCAATCTGTGGCTCAATCACTGAACAGGTTCAAGAGGCAAATTTGACACTCGACGGGCAGCTAAATATTGGTAAATATTGATAAGATTATTAAGAAAACGTCTACATTAGGAGTTACCCCTTGAGATGCAGCATCTTGTTTTCCAGGGGATCCGTAACAATAAATAAATATATAATCATAATTAGACACACTTGTCCTAGGCACTGGCAGGTGCTCTTGAGCAAGGCGCTGGGCCAGCCCTGGCAGCCCACTCACTCTGACATCTTTCTCTCCATTTGTGCATGAATAGGTCCTGAGCATGTGTAGTGATTATTAACAAAACAGAGTGGCAATTGAAATTTCCCCACTGGGGATCAATAAACAATATGAATTATTCAAACTAAATAAAACCGACAGAAAAACAGACAAAATGTTGAGTAGATTAAATTTGACTGACCTGTTTTAAATAGATTGGAGTCATGCATCAAAAGTAAAAAGTTAAAGTACTATATTATATTATATTCAATTCAACTTTATATATAGGACATGTCAACCACTGTATCAGAAAGACACAGTAAGTAAGACATTTTTCTTCTCATCAGGAAAAATCAAGATCGCAGCTGAGTTACAAAAGAACATATAAGATTCCAAAGCAAAACCGGCATGAATATAATGATGCTAACCGCTTTAGACTGAAGCTTTGTGAATAACTGCCTCAGGTTGGAGACACCCTCTGCTTCTCTTTTTGTCACTTCTGCTTCATATTTAGTCAAAATTTCAAACGCTTCCTGTAAAATACGTATAACATGATAATAAGATAACTAGATAAATCAAACTGCAGGGCTAACTTATCTAGAAAAAATATGTATAACTTCAAACTGATCATGTTGCATAGATCATGCAAAGCCAGCAATTTACTCAGTTCATTGTTGTATTTCTTGTCCCTTACAAGCTCTTGTCATTTTTATTTCTTCTATAAATCACACGATTTCACCATGATTTGTCCATATTTTATGTCTGGAAACCTCGTCCTCAGCGTTTTTGAAAGCAGTTGTATTATTCGTCAGTACATGATCATATACACATTGCAGTAATAGACTATAATTAAGGAACTATGTACTTGAAAACAAATATGTGATATTTATACCTCATTGGAAATTAACGTCATATCAGTTTGTATTTCAGCATCCCGAAGCTTAGAGAGGGCCCCCATGGCACGACGCACATCTTCCAAATTAGCCACAGGATGAGATAGTTGTATGAGGTATTTATTAGTATGTATGCTGGTGTCAATCATTTTCTTTTTGTACTTCTCCTTTAGGTACTTGCACAACAGTTTCTTTCAGGCTTTTGTCTCAGCTATCAAGGCCTTCTTCAATGGATCTGTTTATAAGAGATACAATTTACAGTGCAGTACACAGTTCTCAAACCAGGCATAAGCTACAAGTGATGTCATAACTTAAACATTTTGATATAAAATGAAATGTTTCCTATGACAAAGAGGATGTTACTTCTTGGGTCAGATTTCTTGTTGGTAAAAAAAAAAAAAAATGATGTGGAACATACAGCAATGTTGGTCAGTCGGTCCACCACTTTTGTCCAGACAAAAATATCTTGACCAAAGATTATATGCATTGCCATTATATTTTGTACAAATATGGTCCATTCTGTTATGTTTTCCCCTCAGAGCACCAGCACAAGATTAACATTTTTGGTTTTGAGTAAATATCTCATCATTGAATGAATTGCAATGACATACAGGCAATCATGCTCCACATAGCCACTAAAACATAAACATGATATCATTATTATTATTGCAAAACACATGTTCTCTCAAAAGTCAAAACAAGAACATGGTATATTCTCAGGAAAACAAACCTTGACTTTGAGGTTCCTGTCCCCATCCCAGATCACTCTGAAAGGATTGAACTGCTTCAGAACATCAGTTGCTTGTCCTCTCTGGGAGCTGACCTCACACTTAAGAATGACCAGAGCTTTTTTGATGTCCTTGTGTTCAACAACTTTGTGATAGAAATTCTCTTTTTCTCCGCCTATGAGATCAACGAAAGCAGGGAAATACACAAAAATAATTAAGTAATAAGAACACGACAAAAAGAGTGTTCTTAAGAGCGGTACACAACTTAAGATTGATATTGATATAGGTTTACCTCATTATTTAAAGCTTTGGCCATGTTTAACATGAAAATCCAAAATTGTAACATTATAGATATGACAGAAAATACAGGAAAACATACAGTGAGGAAAATAAGTATTTGAACACCCTGCTATTTTGCAAGTTCTCCCACTTAGAAATCATGGAGGGGTCTGAAATTGTCATCGTAGGTGCATGTCCACTGTAAGAGATATAATCTAAAAAAAAATCCAGAAATCACAATGTATGATTTTTTAACTATTTATTTGTATGATACAGCTGAAAATAAGTATTTGAACACCTGAGAAAATCAATGTTAATATTTGGTACAGCAGCCTTTGTTTACAGTGACAGAGGTCAAACGTTTCCTGTAGTTTTTCACCAGGTTTGCGCACACTGCAGAAGGGATTTTGGCCCACTCCTCCTATCACACGTAAAACAGCTTTACCATAAGTTAAATGGATTTGTTTACTTGTATTCTGTAAACCAGCACCGAAAAAGTGTGTAATTAATTTAACGTTACCTGAGATTCATACTTGTTTGCATTTTAATCATTTGCATCCATCAGAGCTCTGGAAATATCACCACCTTCGCTGTTGAAAAACTGAGTTCTCCTGTTAGATGTATAAAAAAATAAACAAAACAAAAACAATTAACCAGCTAGTTCTGGAGCCTCATGAACGTTTTGCCTGTAATTACGTTTAGTAGACAAAAGAGCAAATGCACACAGTGACTCTGAGCCCCAAAGAGGTGGAAATATCATTAAGATAATAACTACATTAGTGTATTTTGTCACTAAAAAAATGGCATTTTTTTTCAGCTGACATTATTATTATATTATATTATATAATGAAAGTTGATGGGATTTACGTTACATTTAACGGGTGGTTTACGTTCAGCTAACGGTCATGTAGCTACCGTTGCGAAGGCATATTTGTGTTGAAACGTAGCTAGCTAGTTAGCTAACGTTCTCCTAAGATAACTTAGCTGGCTAAGTTAAATAAAAGTAAAAGCCAATGTTAGTTACTTTAGTCTAAAACTTGGTTAGTTAGTTTTGGTTATTAACGTAAGATTAGTGTTAACTAACATCAATTAATAAACCCGATGCTAGCGTTTACATTGTGATAACTAGTTAGCTAGCTAACATTAACCATTAGAAAACAATCTCAGAGTCAGTTTGCCGTTAGCTTATATCTTACCTCTTGTTAACTTTGCAATATCATGCTTTTGACTCATTGCTGCAGACTATCATACCTCGCTGTTACATCCACTCTTCAAATTACCAACTACCCCCCTTCAATTTTTAGTTTACATTTTTTTTTGCAATTGCATTATTTAAGCATCCTGGAGTAATAAAAACACATCAAGACATTTTTTCTACCATGTTTAAAAAATAATTCATGCAATAGAGGATTAAAAAAAGTAGGTGCAACAGTTGCTTTTGACCCATTGCTGCTGACTATCATACCTCGCTGCTACATCCACTCTTCGTGTACTGTCATTTAAAGGCCTCACAACTGCAATACAGCCTACATTAACTATAGTGGAATCGAACTGTATTTAAAGACCTATAATCCCAACATTGTTTTACTAAGGGTAAACTAATTTTCTCTGTTAATTCCCATGTAGGACACACTCTCTGTTAATTCCCATGTCGGACACACTCTCTCTCTCTCATAGTCACTGCATACACTGTTTTCAGATTTTAAATTGCTTAAATTTACTATTTATTGGCTTTGATTTGGTTGAAGATGCCCATTAGAATTGTGGGTAACGCCTGATACATGGCATGTCAAATTAATTTAAGCGAATTTTCATGACTCATCCATAAAATAGGAACTTTAATCAGGTATATGTTCAAGGTGAGATGGGCTCTAAGCTAAATCACATTTCCTCTAGCCACAGCTGCCACTGTAATATTATTTTAGTTATTTTGTCTGCTGAAAATACAAGTCCATTAGATTGTGTTGTCGTTTTGTTATTTTTTAATGTGGCCCTACTCGCTTAGAATCGAACCCTCATCTAAAGCGCCACTAGGCAGGGAGAAAAAGGCTGCATTACCACGTTCGGCCACAGCGAGGAGTCAATGGGCAGGTGGCGCTGTTTCAAAATGGCTCACAGATCTGATATAACTCCTGCGGCCTCATCGTTAACAGTTTTTACATCTGCTGACACACGTTATCAAAAACACAGCAGTCATAATACCTTAAAAATGCCATAAACACATCTAAAAAGAAGTATTTGTATCAAATGGCTTTTTTTTCATAACAGTAGGCTACATTTGTGGATATATCATGTACACAATGTTGTTCTAAATCTGGAGCTCTTTTGTCTTTCATATGCTCACATTTCCATGAAAGAACACGTGTGTGTGTGTGTGTGTGTGTGTGTGTGTGTGTGTGTGTGTGTGTGTGTGTGCGTGTGTGTGCGTGTGTGTGTGTGTGTGTGTGTGTGTGTCTTAAGTTAATTCAGGTGCGTCACAGAGAGAAATGCACCTCAAAAAAAGCATTTCATCAGTAGGCTACATGCAGCAGGTTGCAACGCCACTACACTCGGAGCCAACCAGACCTTTACGCCGCGCTTTTGAGCACAGCTTCGATCAAGCGAAACTGAACAGACATCTCTAGGATCCTAATATCGCCAACAACTAGCCTAGCGTTAATTATTGTTAGTTAACAGGCACTTGACTGCAGGCTCAAGGTGGCGCGAGCGGAAGATCTTGTATGTTTTTTTAATCTTCCGCAAAGTAATTACTTAGGCAAGTTAGGCTATCCTAATTTTCTTATAATAATAATCTTTAATCTGTTATATGATGATGGTGAGGGTGGCTCTCAGCTAAATCACATTTCCTTTAGCCTCAGCTGCAACTGTAGTACTGTTTAGTTTTTCTATCTATCGGAAAATACAAGCCCATGTTGTTTTGTAATTTCCATGTGTACACACCTCGCATGGATTCGAACCCGCGTCTAACGCGACACGAGGCAGAGGGAAATAAACTGCATTACCAATTTCAGCCACAACAAAGGGTCAATAGGCAGGTGGCGCACTTTCAACATTTAGACTGCTACCGAGGGAGACATTAAAGCCCCGTATAGCCTTCAGAGGGACAGATGTCGCGGAGTTGATGGTGATTATCATTTTCCGTTTTCTCAGGGACTTCTCAGACAGAGGTGGAGACGATCATAAAGTGTATGAGAACCTCCACATGCTCACTGGACCCTCTCCCCACACCATTATTAAAATCCAACATTACAGCCATCAGTCCACCGATCACAGCAATCCTCAACCAGTCACTCAAATCCGGTCATCCTCCAGCTCTCAAAACTGCAGGCAGGTTTGATCAGGTTGATGGTGATTATCATCCAATAATTTCCAGAATGTTTCTTAAACTACTCCTTTATTAAAGGGAGATATGATGGTATTTAAAGATCTTGCAGTGCCCTTTTGACCCACTTTCTCCCTGTTTTTTAATTCTCCTGAAAGTAATTATTACTTTAATTTGAAACTGTTTAGACATGAAGCGTCGGGTCTTATTAGAGACAAACTCATTTCAACCAGACAACAGAGAGTTGTATCTGCCTATTATCTGCATTATGCCAAAAGACATTTAAAAAAACATTTTAAAAAGTAGGTGCAACAGTTGCTTTTGACTCATTGCTGCAGACTATCATACCTCGCTGTTACATCCACTCTTCAAATTACCAACAACCCCCCCCCCCTTCAATTTTTTGTTTACATTTCTTTTTTGCAATTGCATTATTTAAGCATCCTGGAGTAATAAAAACACATCAAGACATTTTTTACCATGTTTAAAAAATAATTCATGCAATAGAGGATTAAAAAAGTAGGTGCAACAGTTGCTTTTGACCCATTGCTGCTGACTATCATACCTCGCTGCTACATCCACTCTTCGTGTACGTGCGTCATTTCGCTCCGAGCCTCACAACTGCAATACAGCCTACATTAATTACAATGGAATCGAACCGTATTTAAAGACCTCTAATCCCAACATTGTTTTACTAAGGGTGTAAACATATTTTCTCTGTTAATTCCCATGTCGGACACTCTCTCTCTCTCATAGTCACTGCATACACTGTTTTCAGATTTAAAATTGCTGTAATTTACTATTTATTGGCTTTGATTTGGTTGAAGATGCCCATTAGAATTGTGGGTAACGCCTGATACATGGCATGTCAAATTAATTTAAGCGAATTTTCATGACTCATCCATAAAATAGGAACTTTAATCAGGTATATGTTCAAGGTGAGGTGGGCTCTAAGCTAAATCACATTTCCTCTAGCCACGGCTGCCACTGTACTATTATTTTAGTTATTTTGTCTGCTGAAAATACAAAATCATTAGATTGTGTTGTCGTTTTGTTATTTTTTAATGTTGCCCTACTCGCTTAGAATCGAACCCTCATCTAAAGCGCCACTAGGCAGGGAGAAAAAGGCTGCATTACCACGTTCGGCCACAGCGAAGAGTCAATGGGCAGGTGGCGCTGTTTCAAAATGACTCACAGATCTGATATAACTCCTGCGGCCTCATCGTTTACAGTTTTTACATCTGCTGACACACGTTATCAAAAACACAGCAGTCATAATACCTTAAAAATGCCATAAACACATCTAAAAAGAAGTATTTGTATCAAATGGCTTTTTTTTCATAACAGTAGGCTACATTTGTGGATATATCATGTACACAATGTTGTTCTAAATCTGGAGCTCTTTTGTCTTTCATATGCTCACATTTCCATGAAAGAACACGTGTGTGTGTGTGTGTGTGTGTGTCTTAAGTTAATTCAGGTGCGTCACAGAGAGAAATGCACCTCAAAAAAAGCATTTCATCAGTAGGCTACATGCAGCAGGTTGCAACGCCACTACACTCGGAGCCAACCAGACCTTTACGCCGCGCTTTTGAGCACAGCTTCGATCAAGCGAAACTGAACAGACATCTCTAGGATCCTAATATCGCCAACAACTAGCCTAGCGTTAATTATTGTTAGTTAACAGGCACTTGACTGCAGGCTCAAAGTGGCGCGAGCGGAAGATCTTGTATGTTTTTTTAATCTTCCGCAAAGTAATTACTTAGGCAAGTTAGGCTATCCTAATTTTCTTATAATAATAATCTTTAATCTGTTATATGATGATGGTGAGGGTGGCTCTCAGCTAAATCACATTTCCTTTAGCCTCAGCTGCAACTGTAGTACTGTTTAGTTTTTCTATCTATCGGAAAATACAAGCCCATGTTGTTTTGTAATTTCCATGTGTACACACCTCGCATGGATTCGAACCCGCGTCTAACGCGACACGAGGCAGAGGGAAATAAACTGCATTACCAATTTCAGCCACAACAAAGGGTCAATAGGCAGGTGGCGCACTTTCAACATTTAGACTGCTACCGAGGGAGACATTAAAGCCCCGTATAGCCTTCAGAGGGACAGATGTCGCGGAGTTGATGGTGATTATCATTTTCCGTTTTCTCAGGGACTTCTCAGACAGAGGTGGAGACGATCATAAAGTGTATGAGAACCTCCACATGCTCACTGGACCCTCTCCCCACACCATTATTAAAATCCAACATTACAGCCATCAGTCCACCGATCACAGCAATCCTCAACCAGTCACTCAAATCCGGTCATCCTCCAGCTCTCAAAACTGCAGGCAGGTTTGATCAGGTTGATGGTGATTATCATCCAATAATTTCCAGAATGTTTCTTAAACTACTCCTTTATTAAAGGGAGATATGATGGTATTTAAAGATCTTGCAGTGCCCTTTTGACCCACTTTCTCCCTGTTTTTTAATTCTCCTGAAAGTAATTATTACTTTAATTTGAAACTGTTTAGACATGAAGCGTCGGGTCTTATTAGAGACAAACTCATTTCAACCAGACAACAGAGAGTTTTATCTGCCTATTATCTGCATTATGCCAAAAGACATTTAAAAAAACATTTAAAAAAGTAGGTGCAACAGTTGCTTTTGACTCATTGCTGCAGACTATCATACCTCGCTGTTACATCCACTCTTCAAATTACCAACTACCCCCCTTCAATTTTGTGTTTACATTTTTTTTTGCAATTGCATTATTTAAGCATCCTGGAGTAATAAAAACACATCAAGACATTTTTTACCATGTTTAAAAAATAATTCATGCAATAGAGGATTAAAAAAAGTAGGTGCAACAGTTGCTTTTGACCCATTGCTGCTGACTATCATACCTCGCTGCTACATCCACTCTTCGTGTACGTGCGTCATTTCGCTCCGAGCCTCACAACTGCAATACAGCCTACATTAACTATAGTGGAATCGAACTGTATTTAAAGACCTCTAATCCCAACATTGTTTTACTAAGGGTGTAAACATATTTTCTCTGTTAATTCCCATGTAGGACACACTCTCTGTTAATTCCCATGTCGGACACTCTCTCTCTCTCATAGTCACTGCATACACTGTTTTCAGATTTAAAATTGCTGTAATTTACTATTTATTGGCTTTGATTTGGTTGAAGATGCCCATTAGAATTGTGGGTAACGCCTGATACATGGCATGTCAAATTAATTTAAGCGAATTTTCATGACTCATCCATAAAATAGGAACTTTAATCAGGTATATGTTCAAGGTGAGGTGGGCTCTAAGCTAAATCACATTTCCTCTAGCCACAGCTGCCACTGTAATATTATTTTAGTTATTTTGTCTGCTGAAAATACAAGTCCATTAGATTGTGTTGTCGTTTTGTTATTTTTTAATGTGGCCCTACTCGCTTAGAATCGAACCCTCATCTAAAGCGCCACTAGGCAGGGAGAAAAAGGCTGCATTACCACGTTCGACCACAGCGAGGAGTCAATGGGCAGGTGGCGCTGTTTCAAAATGACTCACAGATCTGATATAACTCCTGCGGCCTCATCGTGTACAGTTTTTACATCTGTTGACACACGTTATCAAAAACACAGCAGTCATAATACCTTAAAAATGCCATAAACACATCTAAAAAGAAGCATTTGTATCAAATGGCTTTTTTGTCATAACAGTAGGCTCGGCCCAAGAACTGGCGTAACATTCTCATTGATGATGAGAATAAAACTGAGCTGTTCCACTTCCTCGCTGACAGAATTGCAGAAACTTTAACACCAAATGTGGTTATAATGACCAAAGAGGATCAAGCTGTCAGCAACCACTCCCTCAACCTAGATGATGTAAGTCCATGTACCATAGTCATGAAGAAGCTGACACTAGGATCTTTGTCCACGCCAAAAATGGCAGCAAAAAAAAAAGTTCTTCGGGACATTGGTCTGCAACAATTGTGGCTTGCTTTTGGCCAAGGAATGAATCTTGGATGGATCATGACCTCTATCAATGTATTGGAAGGGAGAAGAGCAGCGGTATTCTTTTCTTTCATGCATTCACTGCCTGTGATGTTGTTTCAGCCTTTGGTGGCAAAGGGAAGAAGACTTCTTGGCAAACATGGAATATATTGGACAAAGCTTCTGAAATCTTCAGCCAGCCCAGCCACTACCCTCCAAGAATGGATGATGGCGACCTGAAGATTTTAGAAATGTTTGTGGTCATGATGTACAACAGATCCAGCAAAGCAGGAGGAGTAGATGAAGCCAGGTTGGACTTGTTTGCCAAAAAGTAAAGGCCATATGAAGCCATTCCTCCTACTCAAGCAACACTGCTGCAGCGTGTAAAGCATTCAGCCTACCAGGCAGGCTGCATCTGGAGTCAAGCAACTGTATGCCAGCCAGAAGTATACTGAGTCCTTCTGAGTGGGGATGGACCAAGAAAGGTGATCTATGGCAGATCTTCTGGACATTATAATAACCCACTTAAATGAAATGAAAACAAATACAATAATGGTATGTGCCTCCAGAAAAGTAAATAACATAAAACCTCCTGTTACTTTGACATGCTTTAATAATACATTGTTTCTTGGAATTATGTGCGTTTCATGCATGGTTTTTCACATTATTTACTCTATATACCACTATAGACTCTCAAAACACAAAATAGATATGTATGTAACATCCTTATAGTCAAAAACATAGGATTCAAAAGGTAAAAACCTTGAAATATGTCCCATTAGTAAAATTATGTGGGCAGATATGTGTTTTCCAATGCTGGAAATGGTGGCCATCTTGGAAAATGGCAGCCATTTTGAAAAATCAAGTGGTTAACGTTATTTTTCAAATTATTGGTCCCAGAGGGATAACCACACCAAATTTGGTGCTTGTATCCACTTGTGAACGATTTCCCCCCTTATCTGCCCCACTATCCGACATTCTTTTTTTCACAATGTCCTATTCAAAGTGCATTTGCCTCATCTGCAAATCTACCATTGCTATTCAGAAGAAGGGACATGTGGAGTGGCATTTTCGGACTGTTCATAAAAGCTACGACACTTAATTCCCTACAAAAAAGTGAACTGAGAACACAGGCGGGGAGAGGACATTTTTCTATCTTTATCTATCTATCTTTCAAAAACTTTATCGAGAAAACTCAGCTTTCAGTGTGCAAATTGGTGTCCATTACCACGGACGGTGCGCCCGCGATGGTTGGCCGCTCAAATGGATTTATTGCCAAATGCAGGGAGGATGATGACTTCCTCAATTACCACTGCATAATACACCAACGAGCGTGATGCACAAAAATGCTCAACATGAAAGAGATAATGGTTGTGGCAACTAAAATCGCCTGTTTTATTTGCGCCAGATCTCTTCAAAGACAGCTGTTCCGTGTGCATCTGGAGAAGGCGGACTGACCACACTGAATTGTTGCTACACACTGACGTAAGATGGCTTAGTCGAGGGAAATCTTGCAAAAATTTTGAGAGCTCTGTCCAGAGATTAAAGAGTTTTAAAGAGTCATTGACCTTAATGTTGAACTACAAGGAAAAGACAAAACAGTGGTCAATATGATCAGCTCAGTTAATGCGTTCAAATGAAAAATGCAACATCTGTGCGCAAAGCTGCAGTGCCATGATTTGACAAACTTTCAGAACCTCATATCAGAACTGGAGACACAAGGGAAGGCTGGTGCGCAACTTGACAGTGGACGCTACACAGAGCAGATTGAAAACTGTCTGTCAGACTTTAACAAACGGTTTCAAGACTTAGCATTATTGGAGCGAGTCGCAACATTCATGTGCTACCCTTTTCGGGAAGATGCTGAGGTGGATTTACTTGCATCAAAAATTGCAACACTGTTTCACCTGAACTCGTCTGAAGTGGAAGATGAGATCCTGACACTGCAAGCTGACATTGAGCTCAAGTCTAGGGCTCATGGACAGTTTTGGAACTTGCTGACTGAGGAAAAGTACCCCAACATGAGGAAATGTGCTACCTCCTTGACCGCATTGTTCGGCTCTACTTATTTATGTGAGTCAGCCTTTTCCCACATGAAGATTATTAAGTCCAAATACCGTTCCACCATTTGGAAATGTGCTTGAGGCACACTTAAAAGTAGCTCGCAAGCTGAAAAAGTATTGTCACCCCTGAACTAAACAGTAGGCTACTACAGTTGCAGCTGAGGCTAAAGGAAATGTGATTTATGTGAGAGACCTCACCATCAACATATAACAGATTAAAGATTACACTTAAAGTCTAAACAGTTTAAAATTAGGATAACCTAACTTGCCTAAGTAATTGCCCAAAAGCGCGGTGTAATTCGCACAATGGTCTGGTTGGCTCCGAGTGTAGTGGCGTTGCAACCTGCTGCATGTAGCCTACTGATGAAATGCTTTATCTGGAGGTGCATTTCTTTCTGTGACGCACCTGAATTAACTTAAAACACACACACACACACACACACACGTGTTCTTTCATGGAAATGTATATATAAGCATATGAAAGACAAAAGAGCTCCAGATAGAACAACATTGTGTACATGATATATCCACAAATGTAGCCTACTGTTATGAAAAAAAAGCCATTTGATACAAACGTTTCTTTTTAGATGTGTTTATGGCATTTTTAAGGTATTATGACTGCTGTGTTTTTGTGTGTCAGCAGATGTAAAAACTGTACACGATGAGGCCGCAGGAGTTATATCAGATCTGTGAGTCATTTTGAAACAGCGCCACCTTCCCATTGACTCTTCGCTGTGGCCGAACGTGGTAATGCAGCCTTTTTCTCCCTGCCTAGTGGCGCTTTAGATGAGGGTTCGATTCTAAGCGAGTAGAGGCCAGATTAAAAAATAACAAAACGACAACACAATCTAATGATTTTGTATTTTCAGCAGACAAAATAACTAAAATAATAGTACAGTGGCAGCCGTGGCTAGAGGAAATGTGATTTAGCTTAGAGCCCATCTCACCTTGAACATATACCTGATTAAAGTTCCTATTTTATGGATGAGTCATGAAAATTCGCTTAAATTAATTTGACATGCCATGTATCAGGCGTTACCCACAATTCTAATGGGCATCTTCAACCAAATCAAAGCCAATAAATAGTAAATTAAAGCCATTTAAAATATGAAAACAGTGTATGCAGTGACTATGAGAGAGAGAGAGTGTCCGACATGGGAATTAACAGAGAGAGAGTGTCCGACATGGGAATTAACAGAGAAAATTAGTTTACACCCTTAGTAAAACAATGTTGGGATTAGAGGTCTTTAAATACAGTTCGATTCCACTATAATTAATGTAGGCTGTATTGCAGTTGTGAGGCTCGGAGCGAAATGACGCACGTACACGAAGAGTGGATGTAGCAGCGAGGTATGATAGTCAGCAGCAATGGGTCAAAAGCAACTGTTGCACCTACTTTTTTTAATCCTCTATTGCATGACATAGAAAAAATGTATTGATGTGTTTTTATTACTCCAGGATGCTTAAATAATGCAATTGCAAAAAAAAAAGTAAACTAAAAATTGAAGGGGGGTAGTTTGGAGGTAATTTGAAGAATGGATGGAGCAGCGAGGTATGATAGTCAGCAGCAATGAGTCAAAAGCAACTGTTGCACCTACTTTTTTCTAATGTTTTTTTTTATATGTCTTTTGGCATAATGCAGATAATAGGCAGATACAACTCTCTGTTGTCTGGTTGAAATGAGTTTGTCTCTAATAAGACCCGACGCTTCATGTCTAAACAGTTTCAAATTAAAGTAATAATTACTTTCAGGAGAATTAAAAAACAGAGAGAAAGTGGGTCAAAAGGGCACTGCAAGATCTTTAAATACCATCATATCTCCCTTTAATAAAGGAGTAGTTTAAGAAACATTCTGGAAATTATTGGATGATAATCACCATCAACTCCGCGACATCTGTCCCTCTGAAGGCTATATGGGGCTTTAATGTCTCATCAGCCTACTGATGAAATGCTTTATCTGGAGGTGCATTTCTCTCTGTGACACATCTGGATTAACTGTATGGCCGTCTTTGGCTCGTGATAATTTTTGTTTGTGGGTTTTTGCGACCCTGTTGTCCAGCAGTGTCCTCATATTTTCGTTCTGTTCCCCATAACTTTTTTTGGGCATCTTGCATTAATAAAATGATGTCAGACGTTTTGCACTTTGATTGTTATGACACACCATTCAACTGCAATTTTAGAATAATAGGTTACATTTTTTTACAACTGCTTACACACAAAATCTTTACATGTCACCCGATTTTTGAAACCTGTCATTTAAAGCGCAAAAGTACACACCAAATCTCCAAGACCACAAGCTATTCCTCAGCCTTTCACTCAGTTTCAGTAATCAATAAGTGAGAGACGTGAACGCGCGCGTGCGCACACGCACACCTATGTGTGAATAGTGTCTGTAATATGTAAAAGTGCATTTAGTAGGCTAGTTGTTAAAACTAGAAAACTATACAACAATCCACTTACACACACACACACACACACACTTGTTCTTTAATGGAAATGTAGAAATAAGCATATGAAAGACTAAAGAGGTTTGGATTTAGAACAACAGTGTGTACATGATATATCCACAAATGTAGCCTACTGTTATGATAAAAAGCCATTTGATATACAATGCTTCTTTTTAGATGTGTTAATGGCATTTTTAAGGTATTTTGACTGCTGTGTTTCATTTTAAAGGATGTATTGCAGTTGTGAGGCTTGGAGAGAAAGACATTGATAATGCACAAAAAGTGGAGATGGAAATTTACAGAAAAAAACAAGGATGCACCCTCAGTGAAACGCAATCGATATTGAAGGCCTTTAAATACAGCTAGATTCTACTAAACATTTGTAGGATGTGGGGTGGCAGTGAGACTCAATGACGCAAATAGCCACGAGATGGCATTGAAGAATTTGATACTACCTCTCTCTATCCCCCATGCTCAAAGCCAACGTTGCTGTGCATGTCTGTCAGCAGCAATGGGTCTCTGTGTGGGCCATCAGTAAGTCTTTTGGCATCAACATCTGTTTGAAGATTTAGAGTTGTCTCTATGAAACCCGACGTCTCACTTCACGTCTAAACAGTTAATATTAGGGTAGCCTTATAAATTATAACTTTCCAGAATAATTAAACAAACAGGCTTCACTGGGATAAAAGGCACTGAAAAGATCTTTAAACACCATCATATCTCCCTTTAATAAAGTAAAATTCCTTCAGAAGTAGTGTTTGTGGAAGTTTCTGTACAGCAGGAGAGGAATTGTTTTGGAGTGTGAGACTTTGTTGAAACAAAATTAAGACGGCTGTACAACTGAGTCAAGGTTTGGTCTTCGGTGAGATTTAATTATTCCCTGCAGAGAATAACCAAGTGACAAGACAAGTCCTCCCCCAGGGAAGGTTTGAGCATCTATGACTTCATTTCCTGTATTCCTGTATTTTATGCACCAATTTAGGGTGGAAATACATTTATTTATGTGAAGAAGAAATACACAGGTGACAATTTAAAATATATTAAACATACAGTATAATGGAAAGTATGTTGTTGCGTGTCATTTGGAATTTTTAAATGGGTATATGGAAATATACCCATTTAAGCTTTAATTGGTATACTGTGTATACCTGTGTATCATGTAGACTACACCACTGTTTTGGCGCACAGGTGTGCAAACATTTGTTGTGAACTTACATTGGGGCCGGATCAAAGTGGGCAAGTTACATAAACATATCGTTCATAGGAATTTTGCTTCTATTCACCGAAAATTGAAAGAGATCTTTAAAAGGTCTTATTCATAGTTACGACAGGTTTTACATTTTGACATGATGCTTAGACCCATTAGAAATCAAATGCTTTTTATTTAATTATATTATAAAATGTAACGTTGTTCAGTCTTCTTCATTGTTGTTGTACTATATACTTAGCCCTGTTCTGGGAAGACATGTTTTTTTTTTTAATTTAAGGAATGACCTTGAATATGTTTATCTGAAACATTTTCCCACTTCACACCATAATTAACATAACTACAGAAGAGGATTAGGGCCACATAGGAAAAATGTATTTGAGTGCTGAGTTTTAAGTCAGAATTTACAATTTTGATATAGTTTCTTGTGTAGGCCTACTACATACATCAAGAAAAAGAAAAGACTGTTCTCCACCACCCACTCACACTGCAACAGGAAAATACAACAATCATAAACACATAAGTAAGAATACTTAGGCTTTAAAAAGATAAAAAATAAAAAGTTTTTACTTTAAACTCAGAATTCAGGACTCAAATTTAGGACCACATATTTCACATTGGTCCTAATTCCCCTCTGTACGTAACTGCTATGCAAGTGATTAAATGAATATAAATTAGTTTAGCTATGACTATAAATTGTAATTTCCCTATAGGGGATCAATAAAGACTATAAATGATAAATTAATTTATAATTATAGATATCCAATGACCTACAGTATCTGAGTCAGAACATTCACACAGCGAGCAATGAGTAGTATAATTTATTTTTTTCACAGATATGGAGTCCAATTAAGTCATTTTTCTATCATAAAATAATGACCAGGTCACATTTTTCAAACCCCGTAGATAGATAGATAAATAGTGTGATATCCCTTTAAAAAGTGCATGATCAATTTGCTGGCATAAATATCTGACTAAAGCTCACATGGCACTAGAGAATAGTACCTAGGTAGGTCTGGAACCGTACAAATCACCCATCAGATCACCTCACCCTCACACATTGTAATAACTAAAAAGCATTTAAGTTTAAATAAAGACTTATTTATCTCCCGGAGAAGTGCTCAGAACGCCTTCTAAAGTCTGGTCCTATCCCTCATGTGTTTACCTTAAGCCTTGTGTTGTCCTCAGGGCAAATTGACCCGTTTACCTCTATCAATGTTATTTTTATTTCCCCAAAATAACATGACTGATTCCACACAACGCGCTTTGGCCAGTACAAATCTCTACTTCCATGAATTTTGGGGTGTCTTATTCAATTTTAAGTGGTTCTGAAATAGTATTGAGTAAAGGTCGACATATTCCAGTCTGTGATTATCCATCAACATACATTCCTTTAATTTAAGTCGAAATAATTCCTAATTTCTGCTTTTCTAACTCAAACATTAGGTATAATTTCCTATTAATGAGGTTTATTGACCATAAATTCCCAAAATAACTGTAAAACTAAAGTTAATAAGTTAGTGTTACATAGTGTTGAAAACGTAAAAAAAAAGACAAGCATTAAAAAAAGGGACTAAAAAGTAAGAAAAAAGTTAAAAACATCGATAAAATACGTCAACAAAAGTGTCGATTTTCAATTTTGACAGGAAGACAACACGAGGGTTAAGAATCCGAGATTATTACAAACTTAGAAACTAAAGGCCATAGCTTTTCTTTTTTGCAGTCGCAGAGGTTTTACAGGTTTAAAACTGAACCAGCTTCTGTAGGCTAGAAAATAATATCTAGACTGTGATGTTGAACAGGCCTAATCTGTAATATTATAAAAGCAACTTTCACAATTACTGTACATCTCCAAATGTAGACCCAGTAAACCATCTCAATATGAGGAGTCAGCTCAAACTAATAAGATGTTGGTTGAAAAGAAATTCAACATTATAAGTCAGTTGATTTCATATTTGTACTTTTACAAAAATGCTTGCTGCACTGTTACTTGTTTTAAGCTGAAGACATTGCTTTGTTAAGTTATTTTTGGAATGGAAAAGAAAGAGAAAAAAAAGTCTCTTTTTCCTTCTCTTGTGTGACTGAATAACTTTTTTTTAAATTTTGACAAACAGCTAGTGTAGGTGGGTACTCAGTTTGCCATCGCCTGATATTTTATTGCCTTTGCCTGTTATTTTCTGACAGATCTGACATATTCCTGTTTCTGTGGTCACTGCTCAGACAGTAATGTGAGGGCTGGTCATAGACCTGCTAACCAGGGCTATTAGCAGTTTCTAGGCTGCTGAGGTCCTCAGTCAAATCACCATCTTATGCTCATTCTGGTGTCTGACAACTGAAACATCTGTCATGTGTATCAGTGTGACCGACTGGATTCACAGAAAGGCACAGGCAAAGGAAGTCAGCTTCTTAACACTGCTGGTACAGAAAATTGCACGACCTCGTCTGTAAACGCTCAGCTGAATACTTGATCCAGTGTGTAGTTCAGGGCGTGTTCACAGCACAGAGATGGCCAACGGACCACAGTTACTTATCTAAGAAATGTACACAGAATACCCTCTAAAAGAACCTCATCACAGCTACAGAGTTGTGTGGTGGGAGGACTTATTCCCAATGTTCAGCTAAAATTCTATCCATTTTCAACATTATAAGGTTAAATGATGGGCATGAAATTCTCTGGTTGACTTATTAGTACAAAAGTTTAGAAGCCGTTAGAAAATATTAGAAAGTAACATAAAAACAACAACTCTAAAGAAGCATTTCGGTAAGAGACGTCCAATATCCCAGCTGTAGTTTAAGATTAGTAGAAATGTGATGATACAATGATTTGTTTACATTAATTCAGATTCAGCCGAATCGGACACCGTGTTTTGCCGGCAATACACCTATTTCCTCAGCTTACACCTATTTCCTCAGCTGACACTTTGATTTGGAATATTGTGAAATTTATTTCATTACCATTGTAATTACAAAAGGCAAAGGCCCTGGGCGGGGTAAAACAAAATGGTACGCAGCCATTGTTTATGCTACTAATGATGACACCAGTGCCTGTTGTGCTTTCACATGCCATATGTTCTGCTGTGAAAAGGTCTATTGCAACTATGACGCGCTGTGAATTTCCTGGAGCTCTCACCCCTGATTTCCACCAACTGCGGAACGGCTGTGGATCCGCTTCGGAACGGCGGCAAAGTCATTAGGTTTCCCTTATTTTTACTGACTGCGGAACGGCTGCGTCCCGACGCCTTCCCAGCTCCGCCTATCCCCAGCCCTCTGGAGCAGATAAGCAGAGCTTCTATTTTTGCCGGACACCGGAGAGCGCCGCAGCAATTCAGCACATGGCAGATAGTGCAGGACAGGAAGTCGAGCACAGAAACAAAATAAAACAGTCGGTTAATTTTCAAAATAAAATACACCGTGCTCACAGCGGATCATATTTCCCTGCACTACACCTTGAAAACGCCATAATGGGTGGAGACAGGCCTGAAGTCAACAGGTCAGAGGTTTTGTGGTTCTCTTTATAGAAACTACATCCTGTTATATCGCGCGATCATACGTGAATTTGCGACATCTCGCGGGTCCTTGTGACTTCAGCTGTCAGTCATGGCGGAGCATAGGAGTCGACACACAGCGGAGCCAATCCGCAGCCGTTCCGTAGTTGGTGGAAATCTAGGGTCATTTGTTTTGTTTTTGGCTTCTTTTCCACAACCACAGTGCCCAAGGCTCATCTACCAAGTGATGGTAAAACAGGATTCCTCAGAAACAAGGCTAGCATATGGCTCTAACATAAACCTATTGTAGTTTTACATTTTGCCGTGCCATTCCTGTGTTTTCATGTGGAGGATAATATTAAAAGACAAACTTAAAAGTGGGAATGATTATAGGCTAATTCTTGAACTAACATTTTCTTCCACTTTGCAGTTCTTTTGAATTCTGTTGAGACAGCCAAGTAGAGGTATTCCCTAGATAATGCACTCAAATTTCCAGCACAAGCTAACATAATGACTCTACAGTACTTTTAATGTGTTGCTGTTGTTTATGTGTTCATTGATTTTCATGACTTCTCAGGTCCAATCCAAATTCTGCTTAGACCCAAGACCTGGAGACATTTACATTTGACCCTACCAACAATCCACGTGGACCTGATACCTGGTTCAGGTAGGTCAGGTCCTTAAGTCTGTTGAATACAACTACAACTACATCACATGTCGATAAAAATCATCACCTTCTGACGGCCCCTGTTGAGAGCTGACAGCCTCTAAAATGGCTTCCACGGGGTGTGTTGCAGCAGGTCATGTGTACTTCCTTACAGTTGATGGTGAAGGCTGATGGAGATGTCCAGTGGACAGCTGGCTGAAAATGCTTTTTTAAGTTCTTGAAATCCTGAGAAGAGATGATTATGTACAATACTTAATGAGATAGAGCGGAGGAGTGGTTGTAATTAATGTCCAGACACTGTCTTAATTTAGCTGCGTTTATCCAGGAGATGAGACTGCAGCCATGGTTGCCAGGTCCGAAGCTCTCAGCGGGTCTTCCTGTAGAAAACTATAGCTGCCACCAATGCTACTGATGCTACTATGGTTAGAGTCCTCCAGCGTGAAATGCCACGGATCACCCCCTCCTACAAAGATCAAGACAGTGAGATTAAAGCCCATGTTGCAAGTTAACCACCACTGTTGATTATTGGGTACAAAAAACACTCAAGATATGTATATCATTTTTAAAAATGTCTCCAAATAGTGTTAAAAGTTAGTTTTTGGTCATTTTTGGTGTTCGCGGGTTTATGAAGTCAATTCGGCGATGACGTCACGTAGGTTAAGTCTGAGCCTGGTACTAGAACTACGGAGACTGACGGGGATGAGGAAGAGGAGGAAAGGCCAGCTTTGGATCCTGACATGTCCATACATAAGACCATTATGCCATTTGGTAAGGGTTAATGCCTAAAAAGGTGTCCATTGTCAGGAATTAAGTGTCCAATGTGAAGGGCGTAAACCCGCTTATACAATGGTCCCTTGACAAATACTGTTTTTATAAACCATTAATTCATATTTACAATCGCAATCTTAAAGCTTTTCGAATAATCACGAACGTCTGTTACATTCAAGCCGTTACCAATTGAGTTGCAACAAAGCTAATTAAGACAATCGGCTCCACACATCTCTCACATCGCTATGAAGATTGTCTCGTCCGGTGACTTTGACCTCTTCTTAAGAGTCCATTGTGTTTTTTTAATCTTCCGTGTCCTCCTTGGCTACTAGCAACTGTGTGGGGGGCGATCACGGAAGGCTTCTATCAGTGTTGTTGTCATTACTTTGAATTCCTCATTGGGGGTGACAGAAACTTTGCACTATAGCTTTACGTTTTTTCAAACAATACCCTGTATCCCTGGTTACGCCTGAGGGTTTGACTAATACCTAGAACAATCATTCCCATCCCATAAGGTTCTAATGCAATGCAAACGTTCACTGTTCCTGTAAATAGGATGGACCTTAGTAACGAGGGATATTTATAGTCCGCTCAGCTCAGAGAAGCCTTAAGCTTGGACAGTAACGAGCCAGAAAGCCAACACTATGCTAGCATTACATTGCACACAGTTGACCATCAGTAAATGCAATTTGACAGTATGTTTAACAACAAGACTAGCTAGCTATCAACGATGTCATTGTCCCCAAATTAATGTAAAGATTTTACAAACAAATGATCGGCCATGTGGACTGTCGGCTGCAGCCTGAGGAGTTAACGGGATGGGAGGTGATCGCTGTGAAACAAAGTCAGTCAGAGAGACTTCCTGAAGCTTGTGTGTTAGCGCCATCCAGTGGTGTTAAAAGGACGAGGCACTGAAGTTGGACACTGTGTTGGAAATAACAATTCACATTTAGTTTTAATTTAATGGTAAACAGTCAGTTTCACCGGAACTCGTTTAGTAGGTGTCCTAGTACACCTTTTTATATGGACACCCTGCAGCCAATCAGAATTGAGTATTCTCCTAGACCATGGTATAAAAATGAATATAGCACGGAACTAACAGATCTCTGGGGACAGAGATTTCAGTCTATGTTTTAATTGCATTCCTTTGCTTTTAAAATATAACTTTGTACAGCATTTTATTCTGCTTCTGTTGGTTATAATTCAAATATTCTTTATAAATAAATTGACTTGACTCACCCAGCCTCCCTGCTGTACAAGCCAGCCGTAGAGCAGCTCTCTGATGACCTGCAGAACCCAGCTAATGATTGTTCGGATGTTTTCTAGACGGTTGGAGTTCATCGCCTTTAAAACCAAAACCAAAAGACGGGGGAATGCAAAATTAATTTCACAGTGCATGCAAATTTCAGAAGAAGAAAAAAAACAGCCATGCTGAGAAGCACTGCTCTGTGGGATATACTGTATGTGTGTGTTACCTTAAATATGAGTCTGTAGGCCAGATGGAAGAGAGCCACCACTCGACCCCAGTTGATGCCATCAGCAAAGATTTTCCTTGCTACCTTCATGAAGATGTTCCGAGCACAGTCGTCCGGAACGTGGTTGACCAGACTGAGAGGAAGAAATGGACAGATTCAAATGTTTTTTTTTTATTTAACTAATTGTAGGAAAAAAGTGTTGCAAATGCATTTCTCTTTTATTCAGATGATGTTCTGGCCCTCAGGCTTTTTTCAAAGATCAACAATCACAGTAAGACACAGGCACTGATCTGTCATATAGGCCACATCCTAGTCACACATCTGTTGGTGATTCGACTATAAAGTTAGCATACGCTCATTTGCACATTTGTGACGTCATTACCCAATCATTTGCATAAGGCTTATTCAATACAGGAATTTAATTTACCTTATAATTATTACTTAGGTATCCTGTCTTTGAAGTAAAAAAAGAAATTCTACAAAAGGGAGGTAAAAAGATCTATAAAGAATTCTCAAAGAAGGCTGTTTTGCCCAGAACCTCCTCACAAAACAGATTCAGAGAGAGGTGACCGTTTTGGTGGCCACAGGAGAGAAATACCTCGCTTGCTTGTTGGACAATACTGGCGACTATTTTTTACAGAAAGTCAATGTCTTTTCTACAGAAAGTTGCCAGATTTCTTGCTAGTCGCTTTGTGAAAAAAAGTCACAAAGGGTGTCTGAAAAGTTGCTAAATCTAGCCACAAAGTTGGCAACACTGTGACAGACACTGTGTGAACGGAAGGGAGGGGCTGTGCGTGTGTGTGTAGAGTGACAGAGAGACTGAAGAGAGCAGGGCAAGTAAATGCACCTGAACGAATGCGTGTTTTAAATAGCGTTAATAATAATAATAATAATAATAATAATAATAATAATGAAACGCAATGTATGTGCAGTGTTCTGAGGCACTTTTGTGTTTGTGTACTTGGTCACCTGCAGACTGTCATGTGAATAGTATGTTCCACATTGTCATGTTATATGTTGTTTAAGGGCAAATGAAAACTCAAAAACAAATGCATTACTCAGTCAAGCAAACAAAGGTTTGACTATAATTTCAAACATATGCAATCAAAACGGTTAAAGGCGGACCACATTAGCTAGGTGTATTCTTTGAATTAGTTCATGTAGATTAACATTCAAGCGCTGTGATCAAGCCATAAGCGGTGGATCTGCTGACTGATGCAGCCCCCCCAGTTGTGTTTGTGTGATGCAAAACTTACTGATGGAGCTCAGTGTTCCGGTTGATCTCATCTGCAATCCTGATCAGCTGTTCCACCACTTCTTTAATTTGTGGGTCCTGTTGTTCATTTGGCCTTCCTCCCAGAGTCTCAGAGGACACGTGTCGACTAGGCTCCTCTGCGTTTATACGTTCAATCACATACCTAGGACAGAGGAAACTGCTTCACCAAACAAATATATGTTATCACTTTAAAAGATACCTACTTGATTAATATAATTTAGCAGGGGTGTGAAGCTTTTCGTATATCGCTATTCAATTCTGATTCTTCTTTGGGGGTCATGATTTGATTCAAAATTGATTGTCAATTCAAAGCGATTCGGGATTCTGTACATGAGGGCACTAATTTCAGGATCTAGTGTGAAGTTCTTTATGCACAAGAAATACAGAAGCAGTCATCATAGAAAATCTCGGGTCTTAGGCTCCCTCCAAAAATGCAAATTAAACTTGTATAGAATAGAAAATCACAGGCACTCTAATAGCTCAGTTGGTAGAGCGCGCATACTGTATATGTGCCCATATATAGAGATTGTAGAGATTTTGTCATTGACACAGCGGGCCAGGGTTCAACTCCGACCTATGGGCCTTCATGTCAATCCCCCCCCCTCTCTCCCCTTTCATGTCTTCAGCTGTCCTGTCAAAATAAAGGCCAAAAATGCCCCCCCAAAAAATGTTAAAATACAGAGACACACACACACGCCTAAATGAGAATCTATCACATGAGACATAAAATAGTGCAAGTTAATATATAGGGATAAATATATACAATCTGTTAAAATTATGTTTTTATCTACAGAATATAAAGAATACTCTCCAAAAATGTTTTTTTCTTTCTCTCTCTCAACCTGATCACAGGAAGGTCATAGTTTATGTCTCGCTTGGATTATTGTTATCCTTGTATTTTATGTTCATTTCTGGTTCAACCATGCAAAACACTTTTCTTTTCAAGTGCTGTTTAAATTAAGTTTAGACTTATTCAAGTTGTAAAGATGACACTTACCCTCGCAGGATCACTGCTCCTTGTTCCATGATGGGATCATCAATGACATCTGGAACAACGAGAAGATTGATTAAAACCCACCATCATTTCAATCTCTCACACTACACTGTTTAAATGAATAGAAAAAATGTCATATGCCTTTCAAATTCTAAACGAGAAAATATAAGTTTCTTATTATAAATAAAATTATAAAATAGCCTTACCAGCCTGCTTACTGGAGTTCCACAACTACACATATCATGCACAAATACAATTTTGTAGATGTACAGTATATCCCCTTCAATAATTGCTCTAATTTTATGTTAATTGTCCCTCCATCTGTTAGATGAAATGTACGCTGATGATATAGGCCCTAAAATTCCTGTGATGCTTGGATGCTTAAAGATCAAATTTGAAGCACTATTTTACAATGTTTTGATAATAACTGTATTGAAGCACTTTCTTTGATAAAAAAAGAGTGCAATGTTGTGTTACATCAAATCCATCTATCTATAAATTACAGGAACGTCTGTCTGTCTGTTATTTGCATATTTCTCAAACCATTAGTACGAAGGATTTCAAAATTGACAGGTGTCTTGCTACGGGCACGAGTAAGTGCAGTGCCAAGTTTGACGTTGTTTGGATTAGAAATACAAAATAATGAGTCTGCCACGTTCTCTGTCAGGAAAATATAGTAGTACAATGTCTTCCTCTGATGTAGACAAAGACTACACTTTATGTCAGAAGTAGGCTATACAGTGGAGTTGCACATTAAGTGGTTTGGGGTCCTTCTGTAAGTAATTTTGGGGTACAATTTAGTTTTAAAGAATTCTACAAGCAGCAATACCACAGGCTTAGCAATCGGCCCGACAGGCACTGCACTAGTTGATATTGATAACATTGAATAGTTTCTTAATTAGACACTCTTTCTGATGAAATGTGCGTAAATCTTTAAAAAACATTTTTAAAAAATCAAACAAAAAACACGGCCTTTGGGATATTGTTGAATACTATTATTTATACTCTTGACAACATTTTACAAATAATCCTTCCAATATAATCAATACACTTAATATTTGTATTTAACAATATTAATATATTTTAGAATAATTTCTAAAATCTGTATTAACAAAAGTATGTATGCTAAATTACATCGAATTATTTTCAAATGTATGCAGTTTTTCAAATTCACAACTATATCAAAATAGCGTTTTTAAAAGTGTTTTTTTCATGTATCATCATTCCAATGGTATCAGCGGGAATTTTGTCATTGTGCCATCCCACTCCTGTCTAGTCTTTGACCCCATAATTAAGTGGTATGTGTTGTTTGACAGTCAAAAAGCTTGTAGTGTTGGTTCTTATATTGGTTCATATATACTAGCCCCGTCCAAACTTTAGAGGACATCTTTCATAGTCTCAACAAGAGACATACAGTCTGACTAACACTGCCTGTTTATTGCATTGTTTGTCACCAGCTGCACATAGGTTACCGGGTAGCACAGACACAAGGCCTGTATTATCTTGTATTTTCAAAACATTAATGGGCAAACTCTAAAATTCATAAGGTGGCTCAGTGGTTAGTACTTCCGCCTCGCACCAAGTAGATTATAGGTTCGAATCCAAGCCGAATCTGGGCCTTTCAGTGGGTTTCTACCCACCATACAAACATCCATACTAGGTGGTCCACATTGTCCTAATCAAATAAGTTCATTTAAATTAACTGAACACTTCTCCTAGCAAGTGGGAGTATCTTGTTGATACTTAATTTCTTTTGAAATGACCACAGGACAGTGACACAGGAAGGATTGTAAACCTCCAATAGACTAGACTTAACGTAGCTACACAGCACAGTGAGCTGATAGTTGTGTTCCCCATTTAAATAACTAACGCTAGCTAGGGGTTTCCTCCCGAACAGTGATGTTTCCCATAGCACCACCCTGCCGGACAGGGCTTAGCTAGAGGAGGTTATGGTAAATCGTAGCACAGATAACTGATTGAGATTTGAGCGAGGTTGGAGTCACGTTCACCACAATAAACGACGGGTTGGGGTTATGTTTATTCAAGATAGAAGGAAACAGCATATCGACGGGGTAACATACATCGACACACACCGGTTCCTACGTTCTTTATAAGAAAATGTGACGTCCCTGGTACCTAAGTACTAATACTCAGGGGGATTCAACGAAGTGTGTTTAATGAGAAAGGCCGCTAACGTTATACGTTAGCTTGTTTAGCTATACCTGCCGGCTTTAACGTTAGGCAACATACCTTCTCCACCCACGGCGCCCTGGAGTTCCTCTCCTTCGTCTATCTCTTCTTCTCGGCTATCAGCCATTATAACTTCTAACTTCAGTCAGCTCGGAGCGAGGAATGCTTGTTAATTTGGTTCGAACATTTAATACTAAAGTTAGCTCGTTTGAATAAGAAAAAAGTCACAAAAGTCCGGACGTGTCTGTGGGGTTGAAAAGTTTTACTGTACACTAAAGAACAAGGAAGTGACACACACACAGAAGCGCGCAGTAGGCGGGAGGCACGAGCCGGTAGCCGGACTCACTTGGGAGGCACGCCCCATCAGGGTAACCTAGATGCTGAGGGCTGTTTAACAATTGTACTATTTGCCTTAAAAGTATAAGCTCAGTATGTTACTCAGAAAATGTATCGTAAATACATCGTTTCTCTCTCTCTCGTGGGCTAAAATATAAATGTCCTAAGTCATATTAACTTCCACTGCTCGCTTTTAATACAAAGTGTACAATTATTCGTTTTTTCAAATGACAAGTGACTCGTTGAATGGGTTCAGTTAAGCGCAATAGTTTATATGTATATTTTTAGACTATCATTCAGTCGGGCCACGCCTTTTCTCACGGTTTTTTCCTTCCTAGTTTCCTTGTTTACATATGCTTAGCTCCCTCGTAAATGGACATAGAAAAGAAAGACACAGAAGAAATCGGACTATAAAATCTAGAAACCATAAAGATAATGAAGTGATACATTTCATGCTCACTGTAAACATGAATGTAACAGAGGGATATTCATCAGTTATTTCCACCTAGCCAAATATAATGTCAAAAGCCATTGAGGTGTCCTCTCCCTGAACTTAGACTGTAATTGGTAGGATTGTACAATTAGGATATGTTCTTAACATTGTACAAACCTCCCAAATTGTAGTCATTAAATAATACAAAAAATTAATCAACTAAAATAATTTAAGGTACATTGGTCCACTATAGAAACACACATGTACAGCACTTTATATATATGCCCCATAGTAACTAACAGACTTCATTTAAAACTTTTGCTACTTTATCAGCCTTTTCTAATCATCTTAACAACTGCAATAATATATTCATCCAACTTCTAACAACAATATGTTTTCAAACAGCAATATAACTGAACAGCAATATGCACCTGTAAAACCACTTCTGAGTGAACAGAAAAGGCTCCAGGATGAATAAATCCTGGCTGTTAGCCTGGTCAGGACCAGGATAACTGGGAAATCCCGGCTTAATTCTTCATCTTGGTTTTGTGAAATAGCCCACTGGTCTATGTTACTAACTCTACATTGAAGCTCTTAGGTGTACAGTCCCTGACGAAAGTCTTGTCGCTTATCTATTTTGTAGAAACACCTGCTATTAACCTGACTTTTAATTAATCAATTGGTGTAAGAAATAGCTCATATGAAAAGCTAAAACCCTCCCAAATGATGTTCAATGCACTGAAATAAATTAGTTTCACTGAAAAAAGATTTATCATTTAAACAAGACAGAAAGGTCAAATTTTGGCAAGACAAAAGTGTTGTCGCCTATACAGAAATTGAACAAATTTACTGCAAATACTAAAATATGTCAGCAAATTAAATAGTGGTGCTGTGAGATCCAAATTTAATATCTTGTATGACTTCCATGAGCTTGCAGGACTGCATCCATGCGGTTTGGCAAGGATTCATACAATGTATTGATGAAGTCATCAGGAATACAGTAGCTAGGAAAGCAGTCTTGCCTGCCTCCCAGAGTTCATCAATATTCTTTGGTTTCATCTTCCATGCTTCCTCTTTCATCCTGCCCCACATATGCTCAATGATGTTCATGTCTGGTGACTGGGCTGGCCAATCCTGGAACATCTTGATCTTCTTCACCTTGAGGAACTTTGAAGTGGAGATGGAAGTATGCGATGGAGCACCATCCTGCTGCAGAATGTGCCCTCTTTTATGGTTGGGAATATAAGAGGTAGCTAAGATTTCTTGGTATTTGAGACTATTGATGTTGCCTTCCACCCTGCAGATCTCTCGCACACCCCCATACTGGATGTAACCCCAGACCATGATTTTTCCGCCACCAAACTTCACTGTTTTCTGGGTGAATCTTGGATTCATGCGGGCTCCAGTAGGTCTCCTGCAATATTTGCGGCGACTGTGGTGTAATTCAACAGAAGATTCATCTGAAAAATCCACTTTCTTCCACTTTTCCAGCGTCCATCCTTTTAGCAGGCTGTGGGCCTTGGCAAATGCCACACGGTTTTTCAATTGTCTTTTGTTTAGTGCTGGCTTCTAGGCACTGATTCGACCATGGAGGCCATTTCGAGACAGAATCCGACAAACTGTTCTGGTTGACACAGGTCTCGTGGAGGTCTGCTGTAGTGGAAAATGGGCTGGCCTTGGATTTTTGAGCCAACAAACGGTCCTCTTGAGCAGTTGTCTTGCGGGGTCTGCCTGACCTGGGCTTGTCAAAAACATCTCCAGTGTCTTCAAATGTTTTTTTTATCCTCTGTACTTGACGCTGAGACACATTGAAGGTGTCTGCCACATCAGCAGTGGATCTGGTCTTCAGCCTCTTGATAATCAAACTTTAGTCTCAGGGTGAATCTTAGGCATGTTTGCAGATGTCTAGTTGCAGTTGATGTGAAGGTCTAGTGTACTGGGGTTGTTTTAAACACACCTGAGACCTAATTGATCCATTATTAGTCACAGGTGAAGCTCATATGACAAGGCGACAACACTTATGTCATTGCAAAAATTGACTCAATGGGCTTTACCAAGCTGTGAATATCAGAATACTTGTTGACAGTTTCGTTTTGCACTGAAATATTATTACAAAAGTTGTTGGGATTAAAATGAGCCATTTCTTGTAAATACATCTTGATTAGAAATATACTTCAGCGGCACTTCAGGTCAATTTTTACACAAGCGACAAGACTTTTGTCAGGGACTGTATATGCTGTGATATTTTCTGCCAGAGGAGGGCAGAGAAGATCTGTCTGAGCAACATCTATCCAGCATGTAAACCAAAGTCATTGTTTTGGGGCAAATGAAAAAAGACTCAAAGTCTGTGCTTACATTAATAATCTATCATTGAAGAGCAAAATCTCTGTGTTATCCTAATTCTGACTTGAATTATAGTAGCATAGTCACAATAAATCAACAACAAAATCAGCCCTACCACCTTAAAATACCCTTAAAATATCAGGGACTTCTTGTCAAAACATTTCATGCCTCTGATGTGGACAATTTGGGTCATGATGCAAGAAATATGGCTCATGTATCCAAGATGCCTGGTCACTTTGCACTTTATTGTGGGTCGTCTTAGCTTTTTGTCATTCTGCACTGTTTTTTTTAGATGTTATTGATGCTGTGCTTTGTACACTGGGAAATGTCAAAGTTGGTCACCAGTGACTATTGTTGATCTTGTAGCCCACTGGTATTCAGGTCACCACTTATATTCCCGTGTGTTGTATGATTATGTTGTTTTTCATGTATTGTATACCTTGTTGTAAAAAACAATTGCCCTCCGGGTACAAGTTAAAGTTGAACTTGAAAGATGAGAAACTGACATGTGTTGTTCTCTAGCAGGCGGGACTATACTCTAATGCGCTGTTTACATGTCTGGCCAGGAAACCAATCAGAAAGCTTCAGCGGATCCACAATGCAGCTGTCAGATTCTTACATTGGCTACCACTTGCTCACAGAATCAACTTCAAACTACCCAGAATTCAAATTGCCAGAATGTTTTAGTAGCTCTTAGACTTGAGACAATGCTGCTTCATTTCAAATCTAAGCTGACAAATATATGTAGAGGAGTAGAACATAGACTTTAAAAGGTGCAATATGTAATATAGTTACTGTATTACATCAGAAAATGACCCCAATGTCTCATCAGATATTAAGGAAACATGCTAAGTTTGAATACAAGAATTTTCTCCTTTTGAAATTTTAGTTCTGTGATGGAATATCTGTTTGTGTTTTGGCCTGCAGATTGGTATCAACTGCTCATTCAAGACAGCCTGGAGATGTATTTCAAAAATGGAGACAGCGTAGAGCCTAAAAGGACTAATTTCCTCCTAAACTTCACTGGCTATGTCTACATTTTTTTTGCAAGTAATTAACTGGAGTTCTCTATATAATTTAATGCAAGCACATGAATGTTGAAATGAATGAAAATGACTATCCCTACATACGTTAGCCGTGATATAAATGAATGAAGCCCAACGCTTACCTGTTTAGAATCAGGATCAGAATCAGAAATACTCCCTTCGGGGATCAATAAAGTATTTCTGATTCTGATTCTGATTCTAAACAACAAAAATATGGTGTTTTTTGAAAATGAAACCTATTCTGGTACAACCTCAAAATACAATTATGAACCTGAAATGAGCATAAAAGCACTAATGAAGGACAGATGCAGATTTTCAACCCTTCTAATGCGAGTTATCCAGCAGAGATTTACCTGCTGATAGGAAATGAGGTAGCTAGCTTGGTTGGCAGAATGCTCAACAAAACATTTTTAGGCAACCAAAATGTTCCAAATAACTTTAATGAAGTGAATACACACAGTGAGACGGTCAAAGTTAGAGACGAAAACACAGACAACAGCCAAAAAGAAGTTGAGGTCTATTTTAACGTCCACAGTGTGGTTAGCATCCAAGCATGGTTAGCATCCAAGCATGGTTAGCATCCAAGCATGGTTGGCGTTGCTAAGCCTCTGTCCTGATTGACATCTCCTAAAGCATCCCCTGCTACCTATTTTAAAATAAATGGGACCATCATTTACAAAATAAACATCATGCTGTATTGAAGAAGATCTGAAACTTGCGACTCATTTTCTCATACAGTAGACTTGTATAGAAACAGACTTCTTTTTGGAGCCTGTGGAGTCCCCCTCTACTGGAGATAGAATGCAGCTTCAAGGCACATCTGCATCGTCTGCACTTTTCACACTTTCCATATGAAACGCTGTGAATTTTTTTTTTTTTACAGTCTATGGGTAAAAGGTACAATGATTTGTCTTGAAGTGGGTTACAAATATATAGTAGTAGCACAAAATGGAAACACTCACAATAAGTTTGAGGTACGTGTAAGTTGTTGTCATGTAAGTTTGTCTCCACCACTGTTATAAAATGTCCCAGTCAGCTGTCATATGAACAAAGTTGCAGAAAATCAGCTTAATCAGCCAAATATTGATAATGCTAATATTTATTAGGCTCATTAATAAAAATGATCAAAAATGGAGTACAAGGAAGAACAGGGAACACATTTAAAACAATTACATACTCCATAACAATGCAGTTCTCCCTGATCTAACGTACTGTTCACATATGCTCTGTGCAGCTTAACATGCTCAATGTCCTGGAATCTGAGGGGAAGAGAATGGATGTACAAATTCAGCTGCACAAAAATGCAAAAAATTTACTATATAGAACTCTTATTTTCACGGCTTCCCTGTTTCAAGAGGTGGGTGGTCTTTTTGTTGAAGCCCCTCTCTCCAGTTGTTCCCACTGCAGAACCAGGCCTTTTTATTCCCCGGTCAGTCTGAGCCCCTCCTTTCCTCCATCTGCTGCAGTTTCCTCCATGTGATAAACTGCAGGTCCGAAGGTTACAATGCTCTCCCCCCACACAGCCTTCCAGAGAAATCCCCTCCTTGGCTCCTGCTGGCCTCTCAGCAGACACTATTGTGAGGCTCAGACTTCTCCTTTTACTGTAAAGTAATTTGTTTGACTAGATAGATTATATAGGGCTGAGTAGGAGTATCCAATTGTTTTCTTAAATAACACACTATTTTCTCCCATCTTTGATCCTATTCCACAGCACATACAGTGTATTTTTCTTTTAAAGGGGAGGATTTACTTCATTATGAGCACAGCAACAGACTGTATTGTGAAGACTAATTGCAAACAGTTGTTTGGCCAATAATGTGATGTTCGGTGAAGAGTAGTTGACACTCCTTTCTTAGACTGCCATGGTGGCCTCTCATGCTCTCTTCTCATTTATTCTTCTATGAAATGATAATTACATGCATTAATTTCTAAGAGCATTTTCATTCTCAGGACAGATACAAATGAAACAAATGCAAAATCTCAAATGAACAAGATATGAATGGGTGATAGCTAAACGTAAATGAAACCTGGAGCTGCTACCTGCCCCCCCTTTACCTCAATACTTGATATTGTTTGTTAAGAAGACTACAAACAGCCACGCTAGCTACTCTGTGAAACTGTTAGTGTTCATTAGCATTGGTGCTTTGAGCTAAATGCTAACATCAGCATGCACACTTGCTGATATTTAGCAGAAAAGTTTACAATGCTCATCATCTTAGCTTAGCGTGTTAGTATGCTAAGATACGCTAATTACAAAGTGCAGCTGAGGCTGATGGTAATGTTATGAGTTTTGCAGGATTTTCTTCATAAACCAAATAATTATAACTATTTTACCCTGATCATCACCAAAGCCTGGGCCTGGGATAATGATTCAGGATGGGAATCTGGCAATCCATCCAACAGTTGTCGAGACTCTCCAGTCTGGACTAAGGTGACCAGATTTCTGAAATGAAAATGGGGGACCTTTCCTAGAATAGCTGTCAATATACAGTACAGTATCATTGAAATATGCAATGTTATTATCTATAAAATAAATAGGGGGAAAATTCTGGTTTCATGTATTTTGACCATGGTACCTGTTTGAAAAACAACTGGTAGGCTCTGCTGGCCAGTCTCTCTTGCCATTTAAGTTTTTGGCCTGTTTTTTTTTTTTTCAACACACAGTAGTTAAAAAGAGGGATGTTTCCGAGTAAATAACTCCATCCTACATTGCTATCTCTTTAAGCCTCTCTCTCTCTCTCTCTAATGTGGGCACCCTATATCAGCTATAAACAACATTAGTTTTGAATAATTTGGAAACAACATATCAGTATATCAGTAAAAGAGCAAAGCGGTACATTTGGGGGTGAAGTCCACTGCGTGTGTTGAGACCAACATCACAGGCTATCTAGTGCGAGCTAAGCCAAGTTAAACACACACCTAGCCACCTGAAAGAGGACACGCTTTAAGTCCAATAGCTCCAGTCCATTTTTCTCTTCCAGTAAGTCCGTCACAGTTTGTTATCTGCTCTGTCGTTCCTCGTCTATTTCCTCACAGCAACCTTGATCCTGAGGTCGAAAGCTCAGGGTGAATCACGTAATGTGCTGCAGCCTAGATGGTGCTATCTGTGAAGTCTCGTCTGGTAAATCCTTTCTGAAAAACATTAGACACAATGCAAATACTGATAAACATTATGAAAAGCAGTGTTCCCAAAAATGATGTAGCCTAATGATTGGGCTGGACATTTACACTTAGCTTGTGCTGCCATCAACCATTGGCTGAGTCTACACTAAGATACTTACCGGCAAATTTGAGTCTTTATTCACTTACAGATTGGTCAAAACTCTGCTGTAACATTAATTAATTACACTGGCTTTGTTTTAGAATCCATTTTAAAGTTATTTTAATCACCTATAAAGCATCTATAAGTTTAGCAATGTGCACACAGTACATTGCTAAAATTTTAGACCAACAGATCTTCACATCTAAATAAGAGAGAGAATAGGTCAATTTCCAATGACTCCCAATTATAACTGTTCTATTTACTGCTGCACAGTGGCCGTTATGGCTAGACTTTATTCCACAGCGCTGTGGAGACTTAGAGATAGTCATCCGATCCATTGTTAATGTAAAAATATTGATAACTGCTACTTTAAAGAGGCTAAAAGTCCTTTTCCCATTGCCATTCAGTGGTGACTGAATGCCTATAGTCTATATCAATGAAGTTCCACTTCTGGGATTGTTCAGGTGCCGCCGGAATTTCTGCCAGATGGCTCTCTTTGTTGGCCGGATGTCCATCACCTTCCTCTGTCTTTGTGTTGGCATTCTAATCTCTGGTGGATTTCTGACGTCTATGGTTAACTGCTCCTCAGATCTCTGCAGGGTAAATCCAGACAGCTAGCTAGACTGTCCAATCTGAGGTTTCTGTTGCGCGTCTAAAATTACTTTTGAACGTACACATGTTCCACCAAAACAAGTTCCCTCCCGAGGCTATTTTGCAGAGGCACCATTATTGTATCCGGGACTAACACTGCCCAAGATGATTGTGATTGGTTTAAAGAAATGCCAATAAACCAGAGCCTGTTTTTCTCCCATCCCAAAATGCTGTGTGGACTTGCCAGACCCTCCGCCGCAGCACTGTGGAGGAAGGTCTGGCAATGCGAGACTACTAGTGCAACAGCCAACACCTGCCCCACTCAATCATTATGTCCTTCCTCTTGGGGAAGAGCAGGAAATTCTATGTTGGTCTTTCTTTTATATGAGGAAATATTTTGTTCACAGTAATTTTGTCTGGAGTGTGTCTCTGGGGAAACCCTCATGGGTAAAAAAGCAGCAAGTTTTGAGTTCATTCACCAGTTTCATGGCATGTCTGTCCTGTAGTTTTCCAGATTTTTTGCTTTGTACAGTTTTGTTTGCACTGTGACTTGAGACAGTAACACTGTGAAGACAACACAGCATGTTTTCAGCAAGTTTTGTGTGAACTGCATGAGATTGGGTTGAGGACAGACACACAACAGGATAGCTATCAAATGTAATCACTTCACCATGGCCAGATAAACACATGGCTTTTGTTTGTCTGTGGGAGCTCTGTGTGTGTGAATGTGTGTGTTTGTGTGTGTATGTGTGTGTGTGTGTGTGTGTGTTATAAGGAGGAACATAACAGTGTTCAGGGACTGCCAAATCCACAAATCTCTCTACTTTTCTTCATTCCAGAAGGCACAAAAAAGACAAACCCCAAACATCTCAGCCAAATTCTCTGCATTCATGCTGTGAGCACCACGGTCGCTCAGAAACTAAAACTCAATAAAACCTGGGCCAGGCATCAGCAGTGATAGACACAAGTTGAGCATTCAAGAGATAAAGCAGGGATCCTCACAAGAATGTAGAGAGAAAGAGTGCTGTGTTATACAACACTAATGGAATTTAAGATCATCTCTAAATTTATGTAAATGTAGTTTTAACAGAGTAAAATGTAATGTTATTTCTTACTTGCAATTACAAACCGCAGGCATTAGAGGTTGTGCTATCTAAAATAATCAGTGTGGCATTCCACAGCAGATTGGTGAAACATCCTTCTTGTTCGTTCCCAAGCTGCTGTAATCCTGTTAGCCACTCACTTTGGATCTTTATCAACTTCATAAACTGGGGAAAACACACTTGTTTTAAGTTGTATTTTAACATATATTGTCAGATTTTTTTGAGTTCATTCACCAGTTTCAATAAGTGCCTGGGGGTTTCCTTCTTTGTTAACTGAACAGCGAATAGAATAAACTCTGAGCTCTTATTTGCCATCATGGTTGTTTGGAAAAGCAACAATAAGCTGCAAGCAGGAGGCAACTTTAAAGTTGCATTAATCAATATTTTGATATTGAGACTGCAATGAGTTACATTGCTGGTGATAACCCAATAAGCCAGAGACAGATATTTTTTTCTCAGGAGTAGGTGTAGACAAAAATAAAGCTAAATGTGAGAGAACATTGGACACACATTCCTCAGGTTACACAAACATATGAAGGGATTATCTATCTGCCGGATGTGTAAATAAGCCATTGTTTGCTAACGCTTATATATGTCATATTTATTTAAATATATATCATTATTAATATGACATATAATATGTCATATTATTATTGTTTTGAGGTCCCAAAGTGCCCAATAAAGCAGTTTTTTAACCTTTTGATTATAAAATATTCTCCTGCATTTCAGTCTGCATCTGCAGTCAAATTTGTAGCTAATTTCGGGGAAATATTTTCATTTGCAGAGCCTAGTATCCTCAGATAAGGCATGACCATAGGATAACAACAGGCATTCAGAACAGAGAAAAGGAGTTAAGAAGAGAACCAATGGGAAGAGAGGAGCAGAGGTCAAGTAAGATAAAAAACAGATGTGTACAGACTGAAAACCATCCGGTGGAGACAACAGTTCAGAGCACAATGTCAGCCAACACCCACACATTCTGCTCTCCACTTTAACTTCAGACTCATGTCTCTATTCACACACGCAGCAGCCTAAAATACCTTATATTAACACTGCAATGTTGTTTTTGGCTCTGTGACTTACATTTATCCCTATAACTTCCAAAGGACCATTAAGTACAGTATTTTTTATTGTCCCACTTCAGAGCATAGTAAAGCTGTGGGGGTTGATAAGGGCTGTTAATTAACAATTCTACACAACAGCTATCATCCTAGACAATTATGTATGCTCTACAATATTTGTGATGAAATCAATGTAATAGATTCTGACCCGGCCAGTCTCTGAAATTGTTTATAATAAATTGAAATGACATGATACAATGGTTATTGTACCTTTTAAATCTTTATTAATGAAGAAAATAATCACATTTGTGGGTTTCCTTTTTTTGTTTGTTTGTGCAGCCTTCTTGCAGATGATGTTGTGCAAGGATTTGTCATAACACTCACTTTTGTGCGTCTGAAAAACCTGAGTTTGGAGGAACATAAATGGAAGCCCTATGACTTTGCCTTAGCTCTATATCCCAATAAGAACCAGGACACCCCTTCCATGCAAAACAGTAGATAGGGCAAGGGGTCTATTGGGATTGGCCCCCAAGACACAAGCATAAACATCCCGCACTTGGAAAGATAATAATAAAAGAGAACATACAGGCAGAGGGCATGCTCTCTGCAGATACAGACACCACCACACACTGAAAGGGGTTACTTTAGTATTAGTCCATGCATTGTTTTTTAGGATAATTCTCTGTATCATACCTTTTAAGACGGTCTCAAATATTGGCGCTTTCCTAAAGGCTAGGCTACTTCAAGTTTGATGTGGAACAAATTGGTGTTTCCTGTTAAACTAAGCCGAAAACATGTCAACAAAGTAAAAGATACCACAAACTTTATCCCTTGACGTATCACCATAGTTTAAGGGTTTACACTCTCAAATACTAACAAATGGAGGCATTTCCTGGAAAGGGTGTGAGTCACACACACCTACAACAAACCACAACGTTAATATGTGCTTTAATTTCTGACATTATTGTATCAACTGATACAACAAAATAACTCTTGATAAAATGTTCTGCCACATATCCCAGCCCAGGGGTCAGGCAAAGTGCCACGGACCAGAAGGAAAACAGATTGTATGAGACTTGAGCCAAACATGGTGAATCTCAAACACCAACTCCCACACATAAACAACACTAGGAACACTAACCGGGGCATAGTGAGTGAATGTCCTAAAAGCCTTTCAACCCTGGGGGTCAACTATTTTAATGAAGACTTTTGTAATCTGGTTTTTGAGTCTCAACTGTAGTTTACCCGGACCCACTCAAGCCAAAAGCAATTTAATTAATGTAATCGATCTGTCTTATGATGGATGTACTTCAGAATGTGCTTCCCACGGTCAGATCACTGGTGCGAGGATTAGAAGCACTGAGAGAAATAACAATCCTCGCTGCTGCTACTGCCAAACAGAAACTCTTTCTCTGTTGCAGTTAAAACAAACAATGATGCACCGAGTTAACTCTTGGGGTGCTTCGTCCCTGTGGTTGCTCTGCTGTGAGCAAGAGATAAAACACTTCCAGCACATACACATTTACCGCAATGTGAGGTCACATGGATCAACAGGAGGGTTAATTCTGTTGGTTGTCAGGAGCCATGATTTCAACTTTAGTTGATCTCTTTTCAAGGCTTGGTGTTCGAGTAGGACAAGACAATTACTACCAAACCTTCCAGCTCCAGAGAGTGTTTAGTAGAGCCTGACCGATATATCGGCGGGCCGATATTATCGGTCGATATTAAGCATTAGGCAATTCAGTGTGTTTAGTTCCTGTGTTGATACTACATGGAGTTCTTCGGAGCCGTCTACAAACTACAACACCGAACAGAGATACAAACATATTTTCAAAAATAAGCATATGCTTATTTTAAAAGTGCTGTAGTACAACTAACAGGAGACAAGTTATAATTGAGGTTAGTTTGGAGACACTACCTTATTTAATCATTAATTTGATAGCCTACATATTTTTGTTTCATCTCTTTTCTGTGTTGTAGTTTGTAGACGGTCCCTAAACTCTCTAACTGCCGTCTCAACACTGGAACTAAACACAGCTGAATTAACACAACTTTCATGCATTACTTTCACATCTACAGCAGTCAGATTCACTATGTTCACTCAAAAGGAAGCACTTCACATGGGTAAGCACTTTTAAAAACATTTTGAACATGTTAAGAGTCTAAAAACATGTTTAAACTTGCCCTGTTTAAGCCTGTTGGGTGCTAACGCTAGCAGGAGGATAACACTGTGTGACAGCACCAATTGGTTTCATTTTTCTCTCTATTGACAGCACTCCACATTTACAAACAACAGAGCTACGTGATGGAATTACCCAGAATTCTCTTTTAAGTCAAAACCCACCAAAGGTGTCCCCAGACATGCATACCTCTGTACTGTATGGATGCTGTCGGGGGATCACAGTTCTTTAGGTAAGACTAGAGTTCACATAGAAGTGCAACCTAAATGAATGAATGAAAACTAAAACAAAACCTCACCGTGGGCTCTGGGAAGTGGAGAGCATCATAACTTTATGACTCATTATTCATTCATAGAAATCAAAATAGCTGCATCAGCAGCTTTGCCTCTCACCAGTTTGTAGTCCTTGTGCAGTTTGTTGTACTGGAACATGTTGCAGAGGACAGTGGAGGCGGCTCTGGCGGCTTTTAGACTCCCAGAGCTAAACCAAAACACAGTGAGAGACGATTAGAGACGGGGAGGAAATACCACAGCAAAAACAGAGGGGACAAACCCAGTGATAAACACTCTAAAATTAACAGAGGGTTATATATTTGTGTGGCCAGAGAGGAGAGCAGTAACAGTTCCAGAATATGTAAAGTCATTGACAGCAAACAAGATAACAACTTCCAAACTGAAAGATTGTTGGACCTAAAAAATATTAACCAATTGTAAAGAGCAAAAGAAAAGGAAAAACTGTTTTCATAGATCTAAAATGTATCAAAGTAAAATAACTTGTACTCATTCTGCTTTCTGAAGCAGCAGCTCTGTGTTCTCCCTGTACCACACTGATATATGATTCCAGTAAAAGTCATTCCTACCTGTTATCATGGGATGTCTTTATGCCCAACAGTTTGGGCAAGCCGTTGAAATATGAAATGTCACGGGCTGCCAAGGAACTGCAGGCGACCAGGTGATTGAGGGCTCCACAGATGTTGACCACCACCTCGCTGGATGGAGTTTTTTGCAGGCCATCACTGGGCAGCTTGGACACCAGAATGTTCACCATGCTCTTAGCTGCAAGGACAAGGAGCAAGGGGGGTTGTGTTACAGGACTGTTTTGGTATAAATCTTCTAAAAAGGGCTGGGTACCAAAATTTGACACTTTAAGGCCCATCCATAGTATTGAGTATCAAAAACTGTGTTTTCCACAAGGAAAGTGGAAGCTAGTCAGCTTTGCTAACCTTAAGACTGATTCCCACTAGGCGGTACTTATCGTTCATGTTATTTCAACACCTACAAAAACACTTAGTGCTATGTTGGTTCCAGATTATAAAATGTAGGCGGTTCAGACTAGACTGAAAACTCACAGAAGTGTTTAGTTCTGTGACCGCAGCACTACGGGACTCTTTCTAATCAAGACATAGAATAATGGCGTTTTTCCACTGCATGGTACCTACTTGACTTGCTTCTACTTGCCTTTTTTGGTTTTCTGTTATGAAAAAAAGTCCCTGATACCTGTTCACTATTCACTGCGTCATCATCGCTAACAACAGAAGGGGGGGTTGCTGCCTCCAGCTTCTTTTGAAACTAAATCTGTCTTCTGGCTGTGGCAACAACCGCATACTGTGAATCAAAAGCAACACACCTTTGACGTTCTGTGTGTATGTTGCGTTAGGTCACGGCAGTTTCCTGCTATGACGACCAGCTATAACATAGGGAGTCATGGAGGAACATATAGAGTGCTCATGGGACTAAGCAACGTCAGCCTCCTAGCTGATTAACTGCAAGTAGTTGTTGGAATTGAAGTGTAATTATGATTGTAATTATATGTAATTATGTCAGTGCCCTTCTAGTCTAGTCTCTCAATGGAAGTACATTTCCCGGATAAAGCCTCTCTGTGTGTTGCCCTTCTCAAAATCCCTCCGCTACGGGAAACCAAAATAACCTTTTAGCTAGCAAGCTACATGCTAAAAATTTTATTTTTTTTGATTGCGCAACAAGGCAGGACTGCTTGGTTCTTTCTGGGAATGATGTCAAGATTTTTAGACCGATTGATGGCGATTGCTTTGGACAAAGTAGCCTACACACAGTGATACACTGGTAAGGTTTAACAATGTATCCAGCTAATTTAAATAGCTCACGTTACTGTATTGTGTCAACAGTTAACTTCATTTAAGATTTTATGTGGCGTTTTCTTTGCGGGGTGCAAATGTTCCACCAAAACAAGTTCCTGTACAAGACTATCTTGCAGAACCACTGCGTCCAAACTTAGACTTACCTAAGACGGTGGTGAATGTTTTTAAAAAAATGAAAACAGCCCATAGCGTTTCTTTCTCTGAGAGAACTGAAGCACATTCAGCAATCATGGATCTTACCCATGTGGTCTTTCTTGGTGGAGTGTCTGGCCAGATTTCTCAGCAGGCCGGTCAGAGACCTCAGCTCCATGTCACTGTTGGTGTCTAACAGATCCAGCAGGATGGGCAGCATCCTCTCCTGCTCCACCACCACACCACTCAGTACCGATGACCACTGGCAGAGAGGGGCAAAAAACATATAAGCCTGTACTGACTTCTGTTCTGATTGTGTGCAATGTTGGCTATTTTGCAGAAGAATCCTTCTCCAAAGCAACCACACAAAAAATCTGACAATTAATTTTGGAATGCATAGTTAATATTTCTGTAATCCTACCCTGGCCTCCCCAGCAGTGAGATTTTGCAGGGCACCTATAGCAGCCTCGCGGCTGGTGGAGCTGCTGTCGCTGTTCTGTAGAACGAGCTTGTAGAGCGCCACCACATTAGGATGCCACAGCCACTCAGGGCCCCTAGGTTGTCGAGACACCTCAGACAATATGAATAGATTCTGGTTACGCTGCCGTGGAGATAAAAGACAAAGGAAACGTCTATTTATTGTACATTTACTTACAATACATTCAGTTTTAGCTACACAACTGTAAGTTTATTTGATTACCTTTTACCCACATCGGTTTTTCTCTTGTATCAGCTCTTATCAGGTGTCGCTAGTTGTAACTGATTAAGCTAACGTTAGCTCCATTAATTGGTTAAAAAACTGGCTTATTTCATCTTATTTCATTAGTTTTCAGTTGACTCATTTTAAAATGAAAATCTGGCAAAAGGGGCCTTAAACACGCACATACATTATATTGCGCTTAAAGGCAGATTCTAAAGCTAACATGTTCCAGGCAAAAAGTCAGTATCCTCACCATTTGCTGACTCATGTAGAAGAGAAGACATGGGAAAAAGCAGTATTGTTCTTGTTTTGCAGTGTAAAGCTAGTTAGTCTTGGTATTATAAGTGTGTTACGGTAAAATAGATTTATTTCATTCAGACGTAACCCTGTTTAGCTGCTTAGCTTACATAGTTTTTTTAACCATGCAGGTAATCTCATTTAGACACGGTCCCATTCTCAAGAGACACCTGGTCAAGACACAACAACAATAAAACATATAGTTACAGACAGACAGGACATTAATAAAGTATGTATTCTTCTTCTTCAAAATAGAATATGTCATAAAGTGAAAAAGTGCCAAAATGTCATATCATACCAAAATATATGCACAACAATTTGTATGATGACCTACGAAATCACAGCAACCGCTGACCCGTCAAGTGACGACTGGTCACATGACCATGATTTAAGGATATTGGTTTTTCCAGTTAAATTTAACCGAGAAAAGGTGAGGTTGCTTTTTCAGTTAGGTTTAGCCTAACAAAGGTGCCTGTCATGCGGTGACAACAGTTAAGTTTAGGGACCAAAACAGCTAGTTCAGATTGCAAAAAAGATTGTGGTTTGGGTTAAAACACCCGTTTCCTGGATAAAGGTCTTGAGGTTTTTCCCTTTACTTCTTCCTGGACATAACTTCCTGAAATCCCTGTGTTTTAAGACCCATTCATTCGCCCGACCTCCCTACGCAGTCAATGTGTTGCATACGTGGAACACATACAAATTACAGTGCGCTATTCTTCGTAGACATACGGTTGGTTCATGAGAATGGCCTTAAATTGTTAACTATTGTAAACTGTAAAGGTTAACTATCAAGAAGAACAGGCAGACCCCCATGGACACTTTCTCTAGATTTCTTAAAGTAATTGAGGGGAGGGGAATCATGCTGCCTGGACAGCTTCAGCTCCTGCTGCAGCTTGTTGTAGGTTCAGGGGGGCAGAGTAGGAGAAGGCCAAATTTTGTACAGACTGGGGGGGATGGAGAGACAAATGAAGCCCTGGGAATGTAGACTATTGCAACACTGCAATAACAAAGTTCTACGCATGGATGATTATGGCTAGTGGCCTAAAGAGTTGACAACTGGTAAATCTAGGAGCTCCATGGAAGACAAAATAAAGAGAGTGAGTTGAAGTGTACAAAACATTACCATATTGCTGAAAAGGCTAGAAACTGGCAGCAACAAGCAATTTGTCTTGCATTGAAGGAGAAACAGGAATTGTTCATAAAAATAGGTCCAATTTTAAATCATTCATTGAATTAATCAACATAGAATTTGAAAGAAAGTATTTTATCAATTTTGCCAAAATATTTGTAGATAGTCACAGTGCCAAAAGGGGTACCTTGTGAGGACATGGTGCAGGGTGAAACAGCTGGCACCTTCTTTTTGTTAGAAAGGAACATGGCCTTGGTTTTGTTTGCATTAAACAAAACACAAACAATATGCATTTAACAAAATTCAAACAAGACCAAGGTCAGATTCATGCTTTATAAGCTTTTTAAGATATTTTGTCATGGACCAAAGGCAAGTCAAGGAAAACGATTCCAACCAAAACAACCTTTAGAGACCCTGAATGTTGCACTCTGGCCTGGAGTTGTAAAGTCTCTGGACTTAAGTGTTAGCCACATGAAGAGACAGAGGTACAGATCACTATCTTTAGGGACAGCTAAAGCAGGATAAAAACCCTATTTCAGCCTCCACATAACCTGGCTAATGATCTGCTCTAAGCAACATGCAAAAGTAGGTCATATATAGTTAAACATGTCACCTTTTTCACTGTTGTGAGGATAAAGGGGTGACTATGAGAACATGCATGTAACACTGGGCCTGGTGTTTACTCCTTTAGCCTCCACTGCTTGCTATTAAAATGAGTAATGTGATCTGCTGGTTGTGTGTGGGTTTTATTGGAAACAGATCCTCCCTGTGGACCTGAGACCACTTCTCAGGTTTCTAACTACTCAGTCACTCGTTATCTGGCTATTACCGAGATACCTGAGAGAACCCTCCTCCTCCTGCTCAATGCCAACAACCCGACCTAATGCTTGACTTTTTGAAGCTTAATGAGTGAAACATCTTTAAAATGCTTTTTACAGAAATGCCTCAAGCAACCTACAAACTCTGATTATGATATTACATCTGACAACAAACAAACAATAAGTGTGTTATTGAGACCAGAAAAGGATAAAAAAAAAAAAAAAGGTTAGATAGTGTTGTCTGTAAGACTCCAAAAGAGAATGAGATGGGTAGAAAACATTTGTCATGTCATGTCATGCAGTCATAATGCATTTTCTCTTCATGCTTTCAATATCAATTACTGACAATTAAAGCCTTCATTAAGATGTAAGGGAAAAAAAGCCATAGACTGTAAAAATAATGGACAAGCTTCCGGGTTGGAGAAGTGAAGTCAATGCGGAAGTGCCTTAAACTTGCATTAAATCTAATTTTCAGCAGGGGCCGACTCAACTGGTTGCAGAAAGAAGTCTGTTTCTATAGACGTCTATGAGAAAATGACCCTAGTTCTTAATAGTAAACACTTAATAATGAGTTTATCCAGTGATAATTATTCACCGGACTCGCTCCAGAAGGGTTGAAAATCGGCAACTTTCCCTCATTAGCATGTAGCTTAGCACAGCGTCATTGCAACCATAAACACTGGCTTGGCCTGTCATCCTTTCCCAGCTCCATCTGGTTTAAGAAAACAAGATGGCGACATCCGTATCCCCAACCTCGAGGCTTCTAAACAGCAATCCACAAACCAATGGGTGACGTCACTGCTGCTACTGTACGTCCATTATTTCTACAGTTTATGTGAAAAGCATTGAGCAATCACCAGCAGACAGCCATTTTCCAAGAAGAAAGAATAGCAGTGACAGTGCACAGAGTGAATGAGAGCATGGCTGTGATGGGTGTGGTGGCTGTGGCAGACAGGCTAGTAGGCTGACAACATATTGTCATGTTTTTGATTATATAAACTTTGGATCTAAAAAGCAGACATGCATTTAGGACAAATGTATGATAACTTTAAAGTCATATAATTAAAAAGAGAATGAAATGAAGACATAAATACATAAAATTAAGAAAAGAAAAGAGAACCAAAGCCACTCTTTGGTAAAATCACATGTAGGGTATGCCTGCATGTAACTCAATCAAAATTTTATCACTGAATATAACCATACTTATAGTTTCTATTAAAATGTGTAGTTACGTTAATTGTCATTGACTCTATACTATATATTTTAGGGCCTAAGACTAAAGCAGTATTCATTAATTGCTTCAGCCACTATGGGAAACGGTACCAGCAGCACACATTGACATAATATCTTGTAATATCTGTAAAGTTGTTACAGTATGCACATGCTAGCGAAAGGTTGGCTATTGACACAACTTGCAAATGCAGAGCCGGTGTGTAATTTCATAATGTGTGATGAATTGTACCTCAGTGTCCTTTTTGTTATGCAGAGTAAAGCAGCCGATGGCCTCACTGTCCCTGGAGGCCGAGGCTCTCGTCTGGCCCTCCAGACGGAGTCGGACAGAGGGAGGAAGCTCCGTGTACAGCTGGTAGGACAGATTCCTCATCACACATAATGAATTCTCCAAACCCTAAACATGAAGAAGAACAGAGACAGGAGACCAAATTAATGGGGGTTTTGACAAGAGGAGGGTGATTGGACCATTTGTATTGAAAGCAGTAATAAATCAATAACTAGCCTGAGTGGATGATGAAAAATGTAAACTGCACAACTGGAGGAATAAGCTGATTAGTTAATACTCTGATAATATGAAATCTGAGTTTAAAGCCTGATGTCCTCTAATGTTTAACAGGTTACTGAGGCATAGAAACATCTTCCCGCTTTCATTATTGGTTTGTCAAACTAGAACCAACACAGCATTCTGACCACATTTTAGATGTTGAAATAGTTCACAAGTTAAATGTAAACTTTGGCCTGATGGTGGCACTAGATAAAAAGTCAGAGGAGTATGATTTATTATCTAGACACCATGATTGTCTGTACAAAATGTCATGGAAATTAATCCAATAGTTGTTGAGATATTTCACTCTGTACCAGTGTTGTAGTCAAGACCACCTGAACCGAGACCAAGTCATCACCAACACCTGTGTATCGAGACCAAGATAAGACCAAGACCAAGGCAGGGCGAGACCGAGTCAAGACCAAGACTAGGTCAGTGCCAGACAGCCAGAGCTTTTTCTCCTGTTCCCCGCATTCACTTTATTGGGAGTACATGTTTAAGGGTCTGGGAGACTTGATTAGCAGTAACAAATTTCACATTAGAAATTGGTCAATCTATTGGTTGCATTTGGAGCCGGAAGTTGCAGATCCAATAACAGTAATGCACGTGCAATTTAGTGATATCCCTGCAGCTGTGGTCTTGACCCGTCTTAAAATAAAATCCAGAGTCGTGTTTATCTGAGACCTAGACAAGACCGAGTGAAAATGCAGTTGATTCAGAGACGAGGCCTTCAAAAAGTGGTCTTTAGACCAAGACTGGTCTTGAGACCAGGAACCAAAGTGGTGAACCCCAGACATTGCAGTCCATCCATAGAGCTACGCCACTTGCATGTATTTTCAAAAACATGAAGATTATTCAAAATTATACCAAAAAAAAATTCCTTGTCTTGACAAAATAGGCAGAGATTGCCAAAAGTGGATCTGGTTGGATCTTTTTCTTGAGTACTTTAGATAACTATCTTAATATTTTTAGTAAATAATCATCTAGAAGAAGAGAAAACTAAAGTGAATGAGACCGTTTGTAATGGTTAAATAATTGAGATACTGGTGGCTGGATTTTGCTCAATTTAGTACTGTATATGAGCAGAGAATTGATGAAATAAGACAGATTGTTATTGTCCAGAAGTCAAGTTTTCTTGGACAGCAGAGAGTATCTGCAGAATAGAGGAATCGAATGTGTTCCTGCCAGCAAATATAGAGAATGGTCTTAATGCTATCATCAATGAGTCCTAACTCAATCCATACACCTTAAATACTTTGTTAAACACAATTCAGCATGACCTTTTCCTCTACTCAACATTATTTAGAATCAGATTTTGCTGGTCAGATCAGACGCAGGAAGGAAGAGTTCATGTTGTTGTCTAATGGAAGCAGAGCCTTTATCAATCATCTGCCAGTTAGTTAAAGATTTATCCAAGTGTCCGCACAGTCATTTTGGTCTGTTGACTGTTGATTGTGCTCCTAACCCTAGTCAAAGCTTGGTGAAATGTGCCAAACCACAACAAGAGAGGAAAAATAGAATTAGAACACTGCGTGACAAGTAACACAGGTCCCTGAACATCACAATGAAGAACTGAGAGATAAAGTACTGAATTGGATAACAAGGTAACATTCCTTAGGGCTTTAGTGCAATTCCAGTGGAGCTGCCAGGCTGAAGAAACACCAACAAATAATGCAACACACTTCTAACTCAGTGCTTTAAAGGATACAGCTGGTGATATAATTTTTTTAAGAAACTTTTTGGGCATTTTAGACCTTTATTTATGTAGGACAGCAGAAAGGGGAAAGAGAGGGCAGAGTAAAATACAGCAAAGGGCCGCAGGGTGGATTAGAACCTGTGGCTGCTGTGTCAAGGAGTAAACCTCTATATATGGGCGCCTCCTCTCCTCTATCTGATATTCTAAAGTTTTTCTTATTCACAACAAATCATCGACCCGAACATGAACACACACTGTAGTTTATTTTGACTCAATCCCACATCCCCGCTAAAACAAAAACACTATTTCCTCCTGTTTGAGTGACATTTGCTAAAAGTGACATTGTCCAGCTGTATTGGAAAAATTACTGAGATTTTAAAGATTCACATCTTCAGTAGTAACTAGAGATGTTCTGAGCCGATCCAAAGGATTGGTATCTGGGCAATGCAGGCATTTTTAATGGGTTGTTATCGGCTACACAGGTTGGTAAAATACCTAAGCTCAGACACTAATTAATCTTTCACCTCTGCTCTTTCTTTCTTATTACATAGAACAGTGTCCAAAACATTCTGATAGCAGCTTCTTGTTTTTAGGCGTTGATGAGCATCGCTTTCCCAGGTTCACAAACCAGTGTTTTTGTAGTTCCCACAACTCAAACAGAGCAATGCATCTTTTCTCGAATGGATCACATCATGTCAGTTGACGCAACCCATAATTTAAGTTGAACAACTTAATAGTTTTAAACCAGGACCTTCAGTATTTGGATCAAGTATCTTGTGAAAAACATGGTGCATCAGATTAGGTAATCTACAGCTGTTATGTCCATGTGTCAGATGTATATAATCAACATTTAGGGAAGTATGTGATTGGACTAGCAGGTTGCTAAAATTAAAAGCAATATTGATCAGGATCTGGGCCTAAAAAACGTGATTGGGACTAGGCCTACACAATTAATTGTTATTGTTATCAATCTTTTTTTTTTAATGACTTTAATTTTACTAGCCAACTGCATCACAAACGCTACTACTTTCTTCTGTGAGTTTTAAACATAGACTGGGGGGCCATAGGCAGGCTGGGGGAACTCATATTAATGTTAAAAAAAACCTCATAAAGTGACATTTTCATGCCAAGGGACTAGGCCTGCACAATTAATCTTTATAGAATCGCGATCTCGATTCACCCTGTTCATGATTTAAATTTAAATAACTGATTTTTCTATCTAAAAAAAAGAATACATTTTAATTTAATGAGAATGAATGAGCATGACTAACAACACCGTGTTGGTTTGGTGGTTTTGGGTCATGGGATGTGTTGACAAAAAGAAAAATATAGACAGGACTTATCCTGACTATAGTGATTTTCAAATCAGACATTTACAGTCCAGTGTATCAAAATGTCACAGGCTATTACATTGCATGTCAGAGTTACCTTGTCATCTGCCCTGTCCGCTTGTTGAATGTAGGACACCAGAGAGTCCACCAGGCCTCGCATGTCTCTCATCTTCTGTCTTGTCCTCTCATTCACTGAGCTCAAGTTCCTATGCAGTCAAACACACAGATAGAGACATGCAAATCCAGGCTAGGCTATTGGAACATACTGCAGTAACACTGTCTTTATAAAAGGAATCTTTGAGTGATTATAGCCCAAACTTTAAGAACCTTCAGAAGCACCTTCACCACTTTGAAAGGATGAGTTGTTCTATCTGTCAATAAACTTAAAGACATGCTTTACAAACTTAAAGACATGCTTTACAAGGTGTAACCTAGTATAACTTCAGTTCCATGCTATGGAAATGAAAAAAATATGTTTATATGATCTTGACAGAAGCTGTTAAAGTGCATAAAATATGCATTCTGTAAAGACAGAATAACAAGATTATCTACGTATGTGAATGTACCTTTAATTAATCATGCTGTTTCCAATGGACACAATCAAGTGCTGCCCCTGTCTTTAACTTTAAAATGTATGCTTCTGCCTGGAATCTCCATAGCAACGGCAGGTAGGGTTAATGAATACTTTAATATTTGCCATTCAGCCGACCAAGTTGAGGAGAACAACATGGAGGAACATTCAAACACTGGTTAGGAGTATGATTGTTACTTTTGATCCATGCTAGCAGTAGGTCGCTTTACGTTCCAGGGCCAGTTGACTAATCAGTCAGTTGATCCACCACTTTGGTCCAGAATGAAATATCTCAACAAATATTGGATGGTTGGGATGAAACATCGTACAGGCATAAGTGTCCTAAGAGGATGAATCCTTATTACTTTGGTGATCCACCAATTTAAACTTTTGTGCCACCAGCAGGTAGGTTTTGGATAGGTTGCCATGAAATTTGGTAAAGATGTCCATGCCCCCCTCAGGACGAAGAGTAATGACTTTGGAGATCCTCTGACTTTTCATTTAACGCCATCATCACGTCAAAGTTTTGATTTCGGAGTTTGAGAACGGCAACACAGAGAGAGCACGCTTCCAATGTCACGCAATTATCCTGGAAATATACTGCTGTTGATTCAGACTAATGACCAAAAAACTGCAAAACATGTCTTTCCCATGCGCTGTACTTTGTGCATACTGCTAACTAGAAAATGTGACAAATTCTTACTTTTGGTATGATTACACTATCTAACCCATAGAACATTAACATGTGTTGGGCACAGGGTGATAGATTGAGCAGGCTCCTGTGTTGTCACCTGAGGCAGCCGCTGGTGTTGTAGAAGATGTCTCTCTCAGATGGGCTGAGTGGCATGCTGTTGCACAGAGGGATCAGTATGTTCTCTGTCAGCTCTGATAAAGCTTCTTTGGACAGCTTCTCCTTCAGGTTGTCTCTGGAGGACAGATTCCACAGGACACCTGCAGCCACAGAAAACACGTTTTTAACCTGTAACTCAGCAATTCAAAGCAGTAATATACATAAAGATCAGTCAGTTACAACACCTGGATGGTGGGATTGAATTACAGGTAAATATTAGGGCTGTCACAATAAATGCAAAAATAACGGGGTAATGCTAATTCCTTTAAAGGGCCCAAGGTTTTTTAACATTAAAATACGTTCCCCCAGCCTGCCTATTTTCCCCCAGTGGCTAGAATGGCGATAGATGTAAACCGAGTCCTGGGTATCCTGCTCTGCCTTTGAGAAAATGAAAGCTCAGATGGGCCGATCTGGAATCGTGCCCCTTATGAGGTCATAAGGGGCAAGGGGCAGATACTAAGGAAAGCTCATTGTGGGACTGTCTCTAGTGGCTGTAATTCTGCACCAAGGCTGAATTTTGGGAAAGAGACTTCAGATATGGTATTAGGGGACCACTAAGGTATATAAAAGAGACTTCAGCTACAGTAGTAGGGGACCACTAAGGTCTATATAAAGAGACTTCAGATACAGTATTAGGGGACCACTAAGGTCTATATAAAAGATACTTCAGATACAGTATTAGGGGATTCCTAAGGTCTATATAAAAAAGACTTCAGATACAGTATTAGGGGATTCCTAAGGTCTATATAAAAGAGACTTCAGATACAGTATTAGGAGACCACTAAGGTCTATATAAAAGCATTCAAAGAGCACCATGTCATGGGACCTTTAAACGCCACTTGCGTTTTTGACGCACGCGCATTCTGTGATTCGAGCCTGGGGCCGCTCTGCAGTTTGGTAAATCAGGAAGCAATGCAGTAGCTAGCAAAGCTCCATGAGCAGAAATAGGTAAAGAAAGAGGTCTTTTGAGCGGCAATATGAGTTTCAAAGCCCTTCCAGATGGTTCTTTTCACAAGACTAAAGTTATTTGCATGTACTGTCGATGTGTACATAATATGCCTTTAAACATACATTTAGAAGAGATAAAAAATTAATAGCGATTCAATATTTTAATCGATTGACAGCCCTAGTAAATATCGTAAGCGCATAAGCAGGGTTCAAAGCTGTCTGAAAGCAAGGACCATACGCTACCCGTGATGGTCTTTCGAAGCTCCTCGTCAGGTTTGCTCAGGATGCTGACCAGACGCATCACTCCGCCAGCGTCGATGAGTGCTGCCTTGTTGTGAGCATTCTCGTAGATGAGGTTCCGTGTGGCGCCGGTGGCAAAGCGCTGCACTTCGAGATTGTCACTGGAGAAAAGCTGAACAAGAGCTGGGATGCCATGGAGAGTACGGACCTGAGAGAGAGAGAGAGAGAGAGAGAGAGGATTATATAGTATAGATGCAAACATGTGGATAAGAAGTGCTGGTGATGGACACATAGCAGACTAAATGAAATAATACAATCAAACACAAATAGATAAATAAAGCAAATAAGACCAAATTGTGACCAAAACACAATATAGCATGTTACCTGGTTTTTGGCGTCATTGCTATGGTAACACTGGTGTTGTATGTATGCAGCTCCCAGAACTTGCAGGGCATCATCTGACTCAGACAGATATCTGACAGCTGTAGCCATGTCCAGACTCTGCACACTATACACACACACACACACACACACACACACACACACACACACACACACACACACACACACAACACACACAGCAGTGTGCAGTGTATGGTGAGGCAGCATTAACATTACCCAGCAACTAATGATCAGTTGCATTATTGATGTCTCAGTTTGATTATTTTTACCAATCATTTTGTCCGTAATACAAAATCAGAAAAAATTAACAAAGTTTCTCAAAATGTCTGTCTCACTCAAACCGATAAATAAATTAATTTAATAGGCATCATTATTACTTTATTCATCGGTTTGAGTACGTTTTTTATACATTTTATAGCCCAAACTAATCCATTAATCCAGAAAAAGAATGACAAAATGGCTGGGTGATATCAAATATATCAAATATCATGATATTTTTGACCACATACATTGATATTGTAGTGCTGACTATTGGTGCTTTCACAAAATATTTAAACAATTAGATTTTTGATACATAATCATCAGTAATGTGGATATAATGACTATGTGGATAAAGGCAAATAATAGCAACAGTGTGGTAAGTTCAGAAAATGACATCACTTTACTGTGATGCTGCCTTTAAAACCAGGATCACCACTTATGCCATATTAGGATATTAGGATATTAGGATATCCAAAATCTAAGACGATATCTAGTCTTATATCACACATTTTTTTTCGCCCAGCTCTTGCTAAACCACAGTGGGCACAACTCAAACTCCAGTCTGCACTGCAGCAGTTCACGTGGACCAAACTCTAGTTCATTTTTCATCGTTTTTCATTTCACACAGTTTTCAAATCTCTACACACTTAGCCCATGCCTTTAACCACAACTGGCACAACACTGTGGATTTACAGCACTTTGTTCAGATGCTAACACACCGCTGTCACAACTGTTAACCACACATTCAAAACAGAATAGATCTCAGTCTGGTGCCTGTCAAACACTGCTGATAGCAATTTTATCTGAAAGACAAAGCAGGTGTCTTGTTTTATACTTGTTAGTGAACATATACAGTATTTACATAGTGAAAGTCTAGAAAGCCTTTTTTTATGCAATCACCAAATAAGAATTACATTAAACAATTATACACTGACGCAGACATGCAGACATCCAGTGTGATGAAAAAAACTTGCCGCATGATGCTGAAGAAAGGATTAGTCCCACTGTTTGTTGTTACTGTTATGTTCTGTACCTTTAGTTTTTTTCCAGCACTTCCATAAATTACTAGAGACAAAATACTATTTTGAAGCAAACTGCTGATTTTCATTCCTTCCTGTTTACCTTACATAAAAATTGGTATATTGTAAAATCTGTATTTTTTCTTTAAAGAAACTATTGAGCAGTGTGAAGACTCAAATTGTTCTAACTGTAAATATGAGAAATTTTGTATTTTTGGTATTGGTGTTTGACGCAAGTGTTTTTACTCACAATGTGTTCTGAGTGACGGTGTGTGTTGTCTCAGTGAAGGTTGTTCAGAGTGTTTGGCTGCACTGAGCCTGTTTTGAGACGTGTGTTCAGAGTTGTAATGCTTGATATGAGTTTTGCAGGAGATGTGAACTGTTTAGCTCAGGTGACTGTTGGTAGTGCAGACTGGAGTTACAGTTTTCCACAGTAGCTTCAGTTGTGCCCACCGTCGCAATTGAAAATAACTGATATTTAAGCCAGGTATATGAATGAATTATATGTCTCACTCTTCCAGTGGGTCGTTGCTGTGTATCGACGCTCCATCTAAGATATCCACTCCTCTCCCGACACTCCTCAGACTGCGGAGCGATGCGGCCCGGTGGAGTGAGGCTTGGTACTGGCCCGTCCCTACGGCATGGTTGGCCCTGGACACATGCTGCTGCCACTGTGTCCCCCAGCCGTCCCCCGCCATGGGAACGCCCCTGCCAGTCCCCACCCAGCCCTCCTGGCCAAAGGCAGCGCTCTGCTGCTGTTGCTGCTGCTGTCGGTTGGTGATTCTGCTGATGGTGCGGTGGGACGGGCCTTTGTAGGTGTACTGAGACGGCAGATCCTCGGCCTGCCAACAGCCTCTGTCCTGGGCCAGTGTTCCACTGAGGCTGCGCCTTAGGGTGCCAGAGGGAGGCACAGTAATCATGTAGGACGTGTTGTCTGGAGGAGGCAGCACAGTGAGAGGAAGTGCCTCCTGGTCTGCTTGGCACAGTGACTTGGAGCGTCTGCTTCTGCTCTGTGACTGGAAGGACTGGAAGCTGCTCTGGGCCTTGTTGGAGGCTTTATGGCTCACCTTGGAGCTGCTTTCCACAGCAGAGCGAGAGGAGAAACCAGAGGAGCGAAGGGTTGCTGTGGGCATCTGCAGGGCGGGAGGTGCGGGGAGAAATTAAAGGTTAACAGACACACAGCAGCAAACCAAGATACACACCATTACTGTACTGTACTGTAAATGGCAAATGTTCCTTTAACTTCCTCAAAAGTAGTTATAAAGAAGCTCTTACAGACCAGGTAATTAATGCCTATTCACTAGAGACTCTGAAAAGAATTTAACCCTTGTGTTGTCCTCCTGGGTCAAAAACTGGCAAAGATTTGACATTTTTGACTCTTTTTCAGTTTTTTTTAATTTTCACTAAAACCACTTTACTACCAGTAGTTTTTCACTACTTTTTGGAATTCATGGTCAACCCTCATTTATATAGAATTATATATATATATATATATATATATATATATATATATATATATATATATATATATATATTTGAGTTAAAAAAGTAGAAATTATGAATTATTTTGACTAATAGTTAAGATCAGAGGAACGTACAGATGAGTTTTTTCAGGAATGAAAGTGATCAATTGTATTTGCTTAGAGCATTGTATGGATTCCAATCTATATTTTTGGAGGTCATTTGGTTAAAAAGAAACCCATATTTCAGATAGAGACATTTTTTAAAGGGGTCAAATTTGACACGAGGACAACAGGAGGGTTAAACACGTTTGATTTTGTCTGAACGTCAAGACAGGAAAAAGACTGACTTAAGACAGCTTGGACTTAGTTTTATGACCAACTTACACCAAATGGTTGAGACGATGGTGACGCGCCCCAACTCTAGCATGATTTCATTCCAATGGACTGAAATTTGAAATTTCTCTGGGACAGTGGAATAACTTGAAAAGTTGTTTGGTGTAAGGTCAAAAAGAAAAGTATCATGAGCATCTTCTTTTTTCACAGTTTTACATAAACAGTGTTTGAGGCTGGTGAAACCGTCCAGGGCAGCAACAAGCTGGTGTGAGAGGTTGCAAATTCAACAGCCAGGCTACTGTACACAGTAAGCTGCAGGAAGCACACCGTTGCCTGTGCATTGTTAGACTGGCCAGTTTGAAAAAACAGACACACGTCCTGTTTATATTTTTCTTCAGCCTTCTTATTGTTCTGAATTTGGCCAGCAATTAGACCAGAGAGGTGTGTATGTGTGTGTGTGTGTGTAGGTGTGACTCACATGGTTTCAATCAAGGAATGAATAGTGATGAACACTGCACTACTCTTTAAGAGAAAAGTACTGTTTTAGCCTGTTTTACTCCTTGGTTATAAGTTGGAATATATCACGTTGACGTTTTTATCTCTTTCTGATCATAATGTTTATGATGGGCTATCACGCCTAACACGAGCTGAGAAAATACTATCAGCTCATGTTTTTATTTTTAGAGTATGCTGTTATTTAGTGTTTAATTGCAAAGTCAAGTCACTTTGTACGTATATACTTTGTATGTATAAAAAGATCTCTGCAAATAAAGTCTGACTGATTGATTGATTTATTTATTGATTGATTGATTGACAATGTTTCAGATTGCTATACAACTCTAATCTATTACAACTTTTGTTGTTATTTTGATAGTTTTGGCTGGGTTTTGAACACAGAAATTTGAACAAGAAAGGCGCAGTAAACAAGCCAACAGTTTATCCAGATCATCTCAACCACATTATTTGGAGGAATAACTGAAAAGAAGTGACCAGGGGATGCTACTATCCCTTCATTACACAGGAAACTAGGATTTACACACACACACAAATAGACACTCCCTCTTTCTCTCTGTGCCCCCCAATTCTTGTAGTAATGTCAGAAGAACTAACCATACAGGACACAGTAAATGTACATGGTTTAAGTTGCTATGTTACCAGGCTTTGACCTAAGCTACACTAAACAGATCCCAAACCTACAGTCTGTTCCATGTTTTCTTGCTTGTATTGTAGTGTAATGCAGTACTAGCAGGTGGTACTCACAGCCATGACGCGGCTGGGTGTGTGTATCATGGATCTGGAACTGAAACCGTGGCTGTGGGAAAAGCTCTTTGCCTCAGGAAAGCTGTAGTCTAGACAAAGAAGAAAGAAAGAAAGATCAAATGTTACTGTTTTGGATCATTATGCCACTGTGTCAAAACAGATTTAAAATTCATATTCACAACCTTGTGTTATGAACCGCATTGATGGATAAGAGAGTACCGATATTTCTGAACTGGTGAAGCTATTATTGAAGTATTTGCATTTTCTTTACAATCTCAAAAATTGACTGTATCAACTGCACTAATATTTAGTTGCATAACCATTATTTCTGAGAACTGCTTCACATCTGTGTTTCATGGAGTTGACCAACTTCTGGCACCTGTGAACAGGTATTCCAGCCCAGGACCATTGAACTACATTCCACAATTCCTCTGCATTACTTGGTTTAGCCTCAGAAACAACATTTATGATATCACCCCACAAGTGTTCTATGAGATTGAGGTCCGGGGATTGGGCTGGCCACTAAGATTTTGCTCACTTACTGGTGTGTTTTGAGTCATTGTTTTGTTGAAAGTCCCATTTCAAAGGCATTTCCTCTTCAGCATTAGGGCAACATGACCTCTTAAAGTGTTTTGATGTATTGAAACTGATCCATGATCCCTGGTATGTAATAAGTAGGCCCAACACCACAGTATGAGTAACATCCCCATAACATGATTTTTGTACCATCATGCTTTACTGTCTTCACAGTGTACTGTGGCTTGAATTCAGTGCATGGGGGTCGTCGGACAAACTGTCTGCCGTCCCTAGACCCAAAAAGGATAAGTTGGCTATCATCAGTCCACATAATGTTGCACCATTTCTTCTTTGGCCAGTCAACGTGTCCTTTGGCAAATTTCAAACGTAACAGTACTCACAGGTAACTTTAAGACTTTCCAGTAACTTTAAGATTTTCCTGTAGCTGATCATAAGTTGAGCCTTTGCCATTTTGGCTATTCTTCAATCCATTTGAATGGTAGTTGACCGTTTTTTCCCACGTCGTTCAGGCTTTGGATGGCATTTCAAGGTCTTTTAAATCATTTTGGCTGAGCAGCTTATCATTTTCTTGACTTCTTTATATTTTTTCCCCTCTCCAATCAACTTTTTAATCAAAGGCTGCTGTTTCTCAGAGCAATGTCTAGAACGACCCATTTTGCTGAGTATTTCAGTGTGAACATTTGCTTCCTTCCTTCCTTAAATATGGGCCATAATTGACACCTGTTTCTTCACAGAAACAATAACCTCGCTAATTGAACACAACACTGCTATTATTTTGAACATGCCCCTTTCAATTACAGATTCAATCCCACATAATCACTTCTACCAAAATATTTTATAAGGTTAGTGATGCTGAACTGCTATTATTTTGAACAACTGTAGGTATACATAGATAAAAACATCCATAAATGCATACAGTAAGGCAACAAATACATTACAAAGACTTTAGACAGGCAGAGGGTAGGGCAGAGGTGAAAACGGACGTTCATGGGGGCCAAAGTATTTAAGTTGTTAGTGGGAGTGGGAGTATGTGTGTGTGTGTGTGTGTGTGTGTGTGTGTGTGTATGCATGTGCGAGAGCGTGTATGTGTGTGTGTGTGCATGTGTAAAGAGGACATAGATGGGTCTGTAGAACTAAGCAAAAGTGGACATTTTAACAGAAGGTATTTTGAAGACACACCCGCGTTACAGTTTATCTATGAAGCACCTGTACTGGCGTGGAATCCCTGATAGTTGATAGTTCAGAGAACAATGTAACCACCGAGCCTATCTCTCCCCTCTGTTACTTGTTCCGTATGTATGGTGTAGCTCTTAGGACACCCGTGAAGAGACAGTGCTGCCCACAAGCACAATTTGTGAAACAACAAGTAACTGACAAAGTATTCACAGTGTTCACGATTTACACAGCAACCAGGTCAAGGCTCGGTAACAGAAAGGCCTCGATTTCCAAAACATTGTATGCTATCCACAGAGATTCACTCATACAACACAGGACACTTTAAGGACTTATATCTCCCATTTTGTCGGACATCCCTTAAACGTGCCCTGCCACACGTATTTCATTACTTTGTGGTAATGTCTGAAGTTCTACCATGGACTCTGTAACAATTCTTATGGAAAAAATGTCTTGGCTACCTTGTTTCAAGCCATTCTAGCGACTCAGCTCCATTTGTGCTAGTTCTCATTAAAGTTCAATGAGCTAAGCTGCTTGAGTCTGATTGGCTAACAGCTAGCCAATGAGAGCCTGGCTATCAGCATCCATTGCCCAGCGCAACTGGGCGAGCTCATGAAAAGTAATGAGCTCAGGCAACATGACGTCAGACTGACCAGCTTTTGTGATTGGTCTGATTTCTCCTCTTATTTCTTTTCAGTGACTAGAGCTGACAGAGGAGGTAGCAGTTCATTTCACATTCACATTTCAACATAACACAAACACATATTGACCTAAGATATTTAAATAAAAACTGTTTTGTGTGGCAGGGCACCTTTAACAAATATACATAGAAATACAGAGGACCATCTCTTTGGAACAATCTACTAGCACCATTAAAGGTCCAATGTAGGCCTGCATGATTTGAGGAAAAATATGAATTATAATTTTTAGCTTAGAATTAATATCACAATTCTTTGCCACGATTTTTTTGTAATGTTTATTGCACACATGAACCATGACAACACAAAACAAATTGGCAGTACCTTTAGCACATTGCGCATCACCACAAGCCTGTAAACATAGAGGCTTCAATGAAGAGAAGGGAGAGCATTGCAGCGCTTGGGAGCGCTTTAACACAAATTTTATCCAGTCTATGTTTAAAACTCACAGAAGAAAGTAGTAGCGTTTGAGATCCAGTCGGCTCGTAAAATTGAATGAGAATCAAAGTCATTATAAAAATATATCAAATGTATCAAATCCACTGTTGTTGTGTTAAATAATGTGTTAATAAACTGAACTAAACATTATGTTATAAGCACTAAACAGAAATGATTATGTAAACAGGAAAGTGTTCACATTAAAGCTCTTTGTACATATTGGGCAGAACTACTGTAAAACAGATTGATTCAACTCACAGATGAAAATAATGAACATAGACACAAAGACACTAACCACATGTATGAATGACCACCCAGGAGTAGTTATTCTGTAAAACAATACAGAAGTAAGCAGCTATGAGCTGAACAGAGAGAGGAAAGGGGGAGCCTAGCCTGGAGTAAAATGCTAGGAGAAGAACAAAACATGTCATCCAGTCCAGCAGGACGGAAGGAAGGAGGAAGGAGGAGATGCTGCTGGGAGGGGACTGGCCTGCATGCCTGAGCGTGAGCATCACAAGTCAGGGGTGGGGGAAGGTATGTTCATACAAGATCACCACAATAGGGAGAACATGCACAGCACATGTCATCTGGATCTCTTATTATGCAGAAACTCAACCACAGAGAGGACTAAAGCTTTTAATTATAAGGGTTCTTATCAGCTGTAATCATTCAGTTTTTCATACAAAATAAGCCATTTTATCAAATTTGATGCACCAATATTTAAAGGCGTGCTCCAATGTTTTTAACCTTGTGTTTAGTGGTTCTCAAACCTTTTCTGCAGGGCCCCCTTTTTGTCAATAAAAAATATAAATAAAAAACAGACAGACAGAACACACTATGCACAATCAGCAGTTTCTCCATGAAGGGATAGTCAACGAGACGACAAAGCAAAGATTGCAGCCAGTTCTCATTTCCAGGTACAGCTGCTTTGTCACACCCGTCAGCATTTCATCCCAATGCACAAGTTTAACCGACACACACACAGACAGAAGCTCTGCATTCACTCATAATCTGTCAATGTGGCACCTTCCCACGGGAGTGTGTGTTTATTTGTCCTTTACAATGTAACCGCACTGAAACAATCAGAAAATACATTTGTAACCCATTTCAGAATTTTATCCATTTGGTCCAAAAACATTAGGAAAGCCTGGACAAAAAGCATGATTAAATTATGTAATCCCCATTTAAGTTAAGAGTTAAGTGGAGAGTTAAAGGTCCCATGGCATGAAAATTTCACGTCATGAGGTTTCTTAACATTAATATAAGTACCCCCAGCCTGCCTATGGTCCCCCAGAGCTAGAAATGGCCCTGGGTATCCTGCTTTTCCTTTGAGAAAATGAAAGCTCAGATGAGCCGATCTGGAATCTTGCTCCTTATGAGGTCATAAGGGGCAAAGTTACCTTCCCTTTTTCAGCCTTGCCCGCCCAGAGAATTTGGCCCACCCGTGAGAGAGAGAGACATCATGGCGTTCAAACGAGCAAAGTAGCAAAGTTGGTCAAGGCCACACCCCCAACCTCTACCTTGCCCCCCCTCTCCTCCTCAAAAGCTACTGACTCTGAAATGGCACTAAGCTTTCTAAGGAAAGCTCATTATGGGACTGGCTCTAGTGGCTGTCATTCTGCACCGAGGCTGAATTTTGGGAAAGAGACTTCAGATATGATATTAGGGGACCACTAAGATCTATATAAAAGAGACTTCAGATACAGTATTAAGGGACCACTAAGGACTATATAAAAGAGACTTCAGATACAGTATTAAGGGAAAACTAAGGTCGATATAAAAGAGACTTCAGATCCAGTATTAGTGGACAACTAAGGTCTATATAAAAGAGACTTCAGATCCAGTATTAGGGGACCACTAAGGTCTATATAAAAGAGACTTCAGATACAGTATTAGGGGACCACTAAGGTCTATATAAAAGAGACTTCAGATATTGTATAAGGGGACCACTAAGGTCTATATACAAGCATCCAAAGAGCACCATGTCATGGGACCTTTAAGCCGGAAGTAGCAGGCTCGGACGGCGGAGGTCTCTATCGTAGAAGCTCAATGGGCTTTATAGTACGGGAGCAGCGCTGATCATCAGGGTAATTTTACACATAGGTTTGGCTACAAGATGGCTTCATGCGCCACTGAGCAACTCTCATACGAATTAACTGGACTCTGCCTCAAATGCTGTATGCAGTTCTTTTTATACATAAATGCATATTATACCTTTAACTGCTGCTGCAGCTCTGATTCATACCTCTGCCAGGTGTCTTCTACAGCAATAGCAATGGCTCATGGATATTACAGGATCATGGTATTATACTGTTAAGAACATTTTGTCATACCAAACTTGTAGCAAAAACGATACAGTATTTTCAGATCATCATGATAATCAGTCATAAACAATGTATTGTTAAAGCTATAGGGCATGGTTTCTGTCCTCCCTATGAGGAATTCTAAGTAATAACAATAACAATTCTGACGGTGCATCAACATGATACAAGCCTTCCGTGATCGCGTTTCACCCTCACCCTCCTCCACTCAGTTGTTAGTAGCCAAGGAGGACACGGACGATGAAAAAACATGTTGGGCTCTTCAGAAGAGGTCATTATCTTCACTTCAAGTTTCTGTGTGCGAAAGTCACCGGATGACACCAATTTCTAAACACAGCCATACAGAGACAGTTGTGTGGAGTCTTAATTAGCTTTATATCAATGCACTAATGTTTAAATTACCCAGGTGACTCCCATTTCTTTGTTGAAGAACCTAAATCTTATTACAAATTCTTAAAATGTAAAGAGATGAACAATAGTTCCTAGTGGAACTGTCCACATTTTTATCCTTTAGCATTAGAATACATCAGCCTTCAGCACTGGCTAACCTATTCGGTTAATCATCTGTACCAGTAGCTGGAACAAAGAAGCTCCACCGCCCAGGCAAACTACAATGTCGGCTGACTGTCATGCAGTTCATTCTGCTGGGAGAGCGATTAGTCGACCAAACTCCAGACTCTGTAGTTGGAAGTCAGTGGTAATATCACTAACAGGGCTCCAGTCATAGTTTGTCTAGTTGTGTTGTCCACACAACTAGTGTTGTCAGTGGTGGTTTTGTGCCAATAGACCGCAGCTGACTACTTAAACTGCCATTATACTCCATCAGAACAGCTTCTGACACATTGTCGGATAGGCTCGAACAACCACTGCTTTCCGGCATCGGATTAGAGAGGCCTGTGACTGACGCTATCTGCAAAAAACGAGTTTACCACATTCACAAGCAGCTGTGCGGGGGTGAGAAGGGAACTCTCTAGCTCTCTTTTTTCATTCTTAACACAACTATTTCTGCTACTTTGCAAGTGAACAACCAAGCGCAACACTTTAAATGCTTTCAAGAGACTGTCGTAAAATGTGAACTGTTATCCCCATATTTAAACGGTATCACATCTCATGAAGGTCAACTGTATACCCTGCCTTCACATGTGGCTGTTGGGGGGGAAAAAACTATGATTTCAGAGGTTGTCAGACAACATGTCATACAAACTAATTCTGATCTAACATAACATGACGTTACTGTGCATGTTTCTGAACTAGCTATATATCTGGGCAGTGATCCAGGATAGTAGGTGTTTCTCTGCTGTAACTCCCCTATGTCCAGACAGCTCTATCAGGTTGTCTGGTGTCGTATCAAGTCTACCCTAGATAAGTCTTTTAGCGCTTTACTGAAGGTCCATGTCTCAACTTTAAAATGGTGACAGACATGCAACTAAGACACAAAGTCAAATGGTTAGTAGTAGGCTAATACTTAGTTACTGTGTCTGAACAAAAACACTCACATGCCACGAGAAATACAGAATATTGGAATGTGTATGTTTTTAATCAACTCTTTGCTCAAACGTTTATGACTGTGATTAAGCCCAGATGAGACAGCTTTCTCTTTGGCTCAGCAAAACAAGAAGTCTCTGAGTGAATTATGTATTTATTTTGCTTATGGAATGTGTGCACCTCCTCATATTCACCATGAGCCATTATTGGGTCGTGATACCGAGCCAACCTTTTCTCAACACCATGCTTTCTCAACCCATCTCTGTCACAAACTCATCTTCTACTACAGCTCCAGTCCTTGTCCCATGATATCCAAAAAACAACTTGTTCTCCAACACCTTGGTCTTCAACACAAGTCTAAACTTCATACACAAGAGAGACTTAAAATAATCTGCAACATAATTTACTCCTCACAATGCCAAGTTGTGGGATGAAACAAATATATTGACAATCCATGGGGCTAAGATGTAACAAAGGGTTGCACTAAAAGAAGGTTATATGATCAAAATAGACAGACATATGATGGGAAACCGTTGTGGCCAAACCCACTATTGGCTGAAGCTTTATATTTAGTGTACAGCCATGAGTGGTATAAACCTTCTCCGCTCTCGGTAAGAAAGTTAATAAGCATATTTCCCAAAAAAAGTTGAACTGTTGCTTTAACAATCTTACCTGAGTGTTGAAGAAAGCCAAAATTGAAATGGTTCATCCATCCTATGGCAATCTGGTCAATGGTTTTTAAGTTGGACTTTTCATGGGAGATATTTTTATCTGTCTTTGGCAACTAGACAATACTTGTTGAAATATTGTGACATAATATAGGCCTATGTAATAACTAATGAATGTCACCATCTTTATAGTACAGCACAGGTGTTGCAGTGGTATTATGTACGTCCGGGGTCTACTCCCATCTCCTCTCATCCAAGCTCACATTTAGTATAATAATTGGATTGCGTATAGAATTGACTCCTGTCACTGCTTTGGTTTGAAAGTCTGACCATGGCCTTGGTGGTTAGGATGGTTACAGCCCTTTGCTTCTTATCTCACTTAACTGCAAACTCATCTGTTTTTTCCAACAACAGTTGTGGATAAGGATGTTTTCACAACCCATTAAACTTGGTTGTTTTCACTACCTCAGGTAGTAAAATAAAAAATAAAAACTCCATGTGTTTTACTTTCACTTGGACATGTAAAATCCAAGTTAAAATACAATGCTTTGAGTTTCTGCCAGTATATCCAGAATGCTTTATTTTAGGTCTCAGGACAAATCCGAAAGGCCAGAAGTGCTATAACTGAGGGAATTTTTCTCTCAACTGTCAAATACCATCAGATCGTATAATATCCAATTTTCCCTGATGGCCCTTGAGTTGTAAGTGAAAAAAATCAGACAATGAAAGCCTGCCTGACCCTACCGGCAGAGACTAGTCTAAAATAGACTCTGATAACATGCTTTAAAGCGGTGATTGGAAAGGAATGTTCCACACAGAAGGTGGTCACTGAGCTTAGGAGGGGTGTTGAACCCGACATCAGCTCACTTGCATTTCTCTTTCAGCATGTACATTACAATTTAAAGACTGGAGTTGACACCCCTGGTCATTCACAGCCATCTTCATCACTCCACACAAGCATCTCATTTCCATCCATGTTTGAATTATTTTTGCTCCACTCGTCCTCTCCATCTGTTTCCTTTGTTTTCACGCTCATTGTGGTTTGGACTGCATCCAGACTATGTTGAATTCAGACCACCATGTGTGAACTTCATCCGATTTGGCCAAACCTTTTTGGCTCATTCAGTTCCATTCAACTTCAAATGTCACACAAAAGAAATTCCAAACTTAGTTCACAACAGGTAATGCCCTGACTTAGATCTCATGAGAGAATTTTACTTATTCAGGCATTTCACCATTAACTACAATGTTCTACCTCGCCAACTTTAAAGTTGTGGTTTTGTATGTATTAGCCTATGTACCACAAAATCACACATACTTTACATCACATGCTGTTGTGTTAGAACTAAAATTTGAATGCTCCTGAAGTTTTGTGTATTACAACAATACTAATGGAAGTTATGAAATAGCACAATGCTGCACTTTGGTTGTGACACACATGAGGTCCTCTGTCACTGCTGAAAAATGTCCTCCTTTTGGTAATTATAATTTTTAAGTCAAAACTAGAGCCCGACCGATATGTCGGCGGGTCAATATTATCGGCCAATATTGGGCATTTCCTGCTATATTGGTATTGGCATGTATAATGGTTGATTTAAAAAATAAAATTATTTTTTAAATGTTCATTCATCAGAATTCTGATAATTGAATATTTAAAAAATTAAAACGGACTGTCAACCATGTTATGAGCGTTGGCGTTGCATAGTCTGTCCACCAGAAGACGCTCTACAATGTCCCTGTTGGCAAAACAGGGACATTGTTTTTTTTGTTGTTAATGTGTTTTAGTTCAAAGGACTTTAAGTTTCATATCTTAAGTTTGTATTTTTATACAAAATGTATAAAAATATTATATATTTTAAAAATATAAATATAAAATTATATTTTGATGTTCCTCTGTTCTGTTGTGACAATAAAACAAATTACTATCATATTATTTTAGTGAGAACTCATAAATAACTGCAAATAACTAATGTTAGGGAAATCTGTTTATATTTTGTAACGTGTTTCGTTATATATCGGCATATTGGATTTTTAATTAATCAAATAATCGGTATCAGCATTGGCCCTAAAATCCTTTATCGGTCGGGCTCTAGTCAAAACCAATACATATAAGATGTATTACTGCTGTCTAAGCAAAAAAACATGAACAGACTTTAAATAAAATTTACCTTTAAAAAGTAAAATATGTTTTCTACAATTCTAAATATTTACTGGCAACGTTTTTTTGACTACGTAACACTAACTTGTTAACTTTTGTTTTACAGTTATTTTTGGAATTTATGGTCAATAAACCTCATTTATAGGAAATTATACCTAATGTTTGAGTTATAAAAGCAGAAATTAGGAATTATTTAGACTAAAATTAAAGGAATGGATGTTGATGGATAATCACAGACTGGAATATGTCGACTTTTACTCAATACTAAAACCACTTCAATTTGTTTTCTTCAAATGCTATAAAATTGAATAAGTCATCATGAAAGTAGAGATTTGTACTTGCCAAAGAGCGTTTTGTGGAATCAAACATGTTATTTTGGGGAATTAAAAAGAACATTGATATAGGAAAACGGATCAATTTGACCCGAGGAGCTTAATCTGGCACACACACTGGTACTGTTTTTAACATCTTTGGGCTGTGTGTGATGAGGCGACCGGTCATTTGGGGGTGAGTAGGGCATAGCTCCACCTAACAGAAAAAGTGTGGTTTTAGTGAAAATGAGTAATTTAGAATAGATATAATTCTAGATTAATGCAACAGTTGCTGCTTTTATTTATGTTGATTCTATAATTTAGGGTTAGTGGCTGGGTAGTTTCAAACTGGTGTTTTAAATGTCCTTGGCCCGAGATGCTGCTATGTGGGGATAGCTCCACACTCAGTTTCTGGGACCAAGGTATGTGCTGAGTTGGATTATCACCTGGGAAATAGCAAATTACATTTACTGTAATTTGCTACTGTAATTTTTCTGGTTTTCCACCTAAAACTGTGTATGTGTAATGGAGATTTCTAATGAAAGGTAATCTTTTGGATTGGAGATATGCAGTTAGTCATTTTTACTAATGAATGATGATCTCACAAAAGCTTACATTCAGCTTTCAAACAACATCCTGACCCTCTGTTGGGTCAAACTGAGGTGATGCAGTCTTATCATACAGAAGAAGGAGTCTGCAGTCTGAGGAGGAGGGAGGGATTTCCCCTTCCTCTCCCGTACATTCCATTTGAAAAGACCAATGCCAGGTCCCCATTTGGCTTGCAATGAGACAGATGTGGATCATCTGAACTTCCCAGGCTGACTGGTCACTGTGATAAACCTTCACATGTCAAAGCAGAGACAATAAGGTGGATCTATGTACTTTAAGGGAAAGTTCAGATTTTTTGAAGTGTGGTTGTATGAGGTACTTCTTCATAGTCAGTGTGTTAATTACAGCAGATGGCGTTTTTTATCGCCCCTAGTCTATATTCACCAACGTTTCACTTCCGGTATTGCTTCTTCATTTAGGCCACAGATCCATAACCTTGGGCTTTCTCTGTGTTGCCATTTTAAACTCTGGTGCATATACTGTATGAGGACTATGGTTAACTGCTCCTCAGATCTCTGCAGGGTAAATCCTGCTTTGAGCCATTTGATGGATGTTGATGGAAGCAGCGGTAGAGCAACAACTCCAGTGTTTTTTTGACTTAAAACAACGTTTTTGTCAAAGGAGTCTGGTGGCTTTGAAGAAAGCAGAGATAACGGCTTCAGTTCCCCATTGGAAAGCGCTGTCTGACGGCAAGATAAAGCGGTAAAAATATTATGTAGCGCACTTATACAGATATTTTTTTTTTTACGTCGCTACAATACTTTTGTCTACCGCGTGACACCCGCCTTCTACTGTAGGTAGTAATACACTATGGATATGTACCTCAAACAACCACACTTCCAAAAAAAAAACGTACTATCCCACTTATCACTTTTGTTTCATACTTCCTAACTAATACCAAAAACACAGTTCTTGTTCAAGATGTGAACAGTCATGACTCAAAACCATCCTGACTGGAACTTCTGATGTCATAATTAATGTTTCCATGGCAGGAGAAAAACAGGAAATGACCAGGAAGTAGCACACCATGTGGTTCCTATAGTGGACAAATACAAACCTGTGTAGTGGGCCAACAACAAACATTTACATCACTTTTGGGTAAAGTGTTATGTTATACACATTTTGTTGAATTTATAAATGTGACATCTCCGTTGAAAAAACTGTGAAATGTTTAGAATGAATGGCTTTGTGAAATGTAATTGTAAGGATCCAGAAATAAACAGAGTGGACTTTAAAGTCCTTTAAACAGCCGTGGGAGGAACTTGAACACATGAACATGCATGTGCATGTTTTAACACATTTTCTAAACACGAAAAGTAATTAGGGAATTTGAATTTCCAATACCACTACTGATTATAAGTTGTTAATGAAACCGATATTAATTATTGGTCAAATAAAACACCGATACCGATAATCTGCAAAATGCCAAATATCGGCCCTGATAATCGGCCAGTTCTGACGGTACTTATCTGTTTCATGAGTATATTGCATATATGCATTTCCCAGAACCACCAATATGAAAACGAAAAAATGAGCTTTTTGTAGTTTGTAAATGAGCTTTTTTTGTATGATTTTTGTAGTAGGCTAAGCAGTTCGGGACTACAAATACAAAAATCTATCTGCTTCATATACACATTCAGCCAGTTGGAACAGAAAAACACACCAGACTAGGCATGTTCAGTAAGCAGGATTTGATGGCCACATTTCTACATTTTTAAAATGCAATTCAATTTGGAAGTAATCCAAATATTCAAAATACGTTACTCAGATTGAATAACGTAACTGAATACGTTACAAATTACATTTTAGGTATGTATTCTGTAACAGAATACATCTTGAAAGTATTCTTCCCAACACTGGTCCTAAGTTCCTAAGCCAGAACTACGGAATATTAAGGAATCTTATCAAGGATGATAAGGTTACCATACTCAGATGTCAGGCAAGTAAGCAAGAAAGAAAGAAATATGTTATCATAAAACAGAGTGTAATAGAGTCCACAGTGGTTCCCCAAACCCACATTTTAATCTGTACAAGTTCTAAACAATTCTCTGGTTTTAGCCTCTTAAATATTAAGGTTTGTTGTTGGGACTTTTGTGCAGTTGGTCTGACATTTTAGGGGTTAAATGTCTTATCTGTATCTTGGTTTTGAGGTAGAAGTGGTGTCTCTCAATAGAAATCCAACATTGCTTTGAAGCTGCACTCATCAATATTTTATATTATCAACAGATCATGTGACTAGGTGTAATGTCAAAGTGGCCACTTCTAGTGACAAACCCATCCAAGAATTGTTGGCCCAAAAACTGCAGCTACATCAAACATTTAAGCATAACTCCTTCGGCTCATTGGTTTAGTTCTACAGACTTCACTCTTTTCAGCCAGCAAGCAGCTGTTTCCAGCACAAAAGCTCTGATAAACCCACTGACCATTACCCGCCCAGCACCAATCACCAAACCGACACAGTTTGTAAGAAGCTGGTGAACACAGTGGGACATTTAATAGTTAAAGCATCAGGTGTTTCCCTCAGGAGTAGGTAGAGAGGAAAACAGAGCCAAATTTTAAACTTTTGTTTAAATTTTAAATTTTAAACGACTTTTAAACATCCATCAGGTGGCCAGAAATTCTAATACTAAGATAAGATAAGATAAGATATGCCTTTATTGTTTCCTTTAGAAGAAATCTGACTCGTGAAGTTAAAAGAACAAAAACTGAGACACATTGCACATAAACACACATACATTTGTCCAATACAAATGTAATCAACTTAACATTCAATAACACACCCACACACACACACACACACACAGAAAGAGAACCTACTGCACATCCTCCCCTTAATATTGCAAATATAGTCTACCCAGATTGCACATTTCCCAATAAATCAAGCAGTGATCAATAAATTATGTATTGCAAAAATGTAGTATTATATTAGACCAACACATTCACTATCAAATTAAAAAAATATTGCACCAATGCCCTTCCAGATATTGCAAATGCATCCTTCACTAACGCATTTTAACCCTGTTCATAACCTTATGAATATGTACAGTAGGCCTACCGGTTAAAGGTTTAGGGTCCCTTACAAATTTCCATTCCACTCCATTCTAGACAGCTGATCTGAATGGGGGGGGGCTGATCTTTAATGCAATATCTACATTGCACATTATCAGCAAGTTTGCATCCAATGTTCCAAAAGCACATTGTGTTTATTTATCTGATATAATTAAAAATAAAACTAACTGAGAAAACATTGAGAACCCTTTTGCAATTATGTAAGCGCATAATGTAATCTGAAAACGGCTGCCCTGGTTAAAACAACAATGCAACTGATCTCAGCTGGTATTCTGTCTACAATGGAGTGCAATGGGGATTTCTAAGTGACCCCAAACTTTTGACCGTTAGTGTATACATTTTACACCACCTCCACCACAGTTAACTGTTCCTTTTTATTCCTCATCAGCATGTTTTTAATGGCAGCCCTGTCCATGTTATTACATCATATGTATTTAATGGTCTGGCAGCAGTAGGATAGCAGGTCTTCAACCTGTAGTTTATTGACTGGAAAACAACGTGTAGGCTAAGTCTAACGTTAAGCAGCAGGGGAGGCCAACTTTGAAAGTGATGTAGCTCACCTGTTGATCCACAGAGAGAGTCGTCCAGCCTGGGCAGGGAGGAGGACTTCTTCTCAGCCAGTCGCATCCGAACCTGCTCTCGGACCCTCCTGGCCGGAGACATACCGTCCGAGGGAAGCCCATAGGCGGTGCAGGACGAGTTGGGCTGCAGAGCGGACAGAAAGCAGCCTTCTGCCACCGCTACACTCATACTTCCAGCGGGGATAAACGGTCTGACCCTGAGGCACAAAGAGAGAATAAAGTAGCGGGAAACAGTCCAGTCCTACAGCGGGCGCGGCTCGTCCGGAGAGCGGTTATGTGTTGTCTGAGTGTCCGCTGCGAAATGGAGACTGACTTTAAGGTAGGCGGGACCTTCAGGCTGGGGGGGCAACCCAAATCCACCTAGTGATTGTCAGGACAACCATGACTCCGAGAAATGACGTTTAGGCTACATACAATTTTTTTTATTTTTTTGAAAGATAACTTTTGGGCCTTTCCGCCTTTCATTTTTGACCAGACAGTTAGGTGAGAAAGGGGGAAGACATCGTCACAGGTCGGATTCGAACCCTCGACCTTTGCGTTGATGGAATCATAAAAATGTGAATGTTGTAGCTTACATCAGTGGTTCCCAAAGTGGGGTCCAGGGTCCCCCATGGGTCCTTGAGGTGGCTCCTGGGGGTCCCCAGCAAAATGGGCAATAATAATGTCACTCTAATTCCATCCATAATAAATACAATGATATAAAGTGTGACTATCTTGGACGTGGGTTATATATAATTTCTGTAATAAGACCAAATATCATCTAATTGGGGGTTTGTGTCAGTTTAAGGGTCCTTGACATGAAAAGTTTGGGAAACACTGGCTGTACATTTAGGCAATTGTGATTTTTGTTTTCACGTCATGGTTTGTATTGTCATGTTTTGTAGTCATACTGTAAGCTAACACCTCATGGAAACTTTCAAAGTTGAAGTGGTGAAGTAACTGACTATATGCTGTATGGCTCATTATCTGTATCCGGTCACAGTGACAAAGGCTGTTGCAGAAGTGCATGGTGGGTAGCCGACAGGTAGGACTGCATGCAGATGTTTGTTTTTACTTGTGTGGGAACTTTTTATGATCTGTGAATACTGGCATGTTCATGATGCTGGGATGTTAGGCCGAGACTGGCATCTGAGCTACTTAACCCTCATTTGACCTGTTTTTAAAGTTTCTATATCGTAAATTTGAGTTTCTTTCAACCAAAGTTACCAAATATAACATGAATGGTTCCATAAAAAAATCAAATGGTTTCAAAACAGTAACGTTGTAGTGACAAAACGTTGACATACAGTGTACCCGTCTGTGATTATCCACTCCACATCTTCTGATCTTAAAAATGAGTCAAAATAATTCATAATTTCTGCTTTTTTAAAACGCAAAAATTAGGTATAATTTCATATAAATTAAGTTTGTTGACCATTGAATTCCAACACGAAGTGTAAAAGTAGTGTTAACAAGTTGGAATGAAGTTGGCTAAGAACGCATAATTGGGTGATGATTTCTACTTATATGTTTCGTAAAGAGGTAAAGTTTAAACAGACGGAGGACAACACAGGGGTTAAAGCCGTATGTAGGATGAAATTATGACTTTGGTGACTCCAAGTGGTCTGATCAACACATGCACTGCGGCAGACAATGACATGGCACTGTCACTGACTTGTATTAATTGTTCATTTAGTCAGACGCCATTTAGTAAGTGTTTCAGTGTGTTACTGTGCAGAAATACTTATGAACAACCTGTGTGGATGTAAAATGTTCACATGGAGGATACACAGAGTCTTGACAAGTGAGTCTTTGACGGGATGATGAAGGCATAGAGTCAAGATGGCTACAACTAACAATCATCTCCTTTGTTTTTGTTGAATGATATGTGGATTATTAGTTGTTTGGTCTATAAAATGTCAGAAAATGGTGAAAAATGTGGATCGGTGTTTCCCAAAGCCCAAGATCCAGGGGTGGCAACACTTTTACCTTAAAAACCAAGACACAGACAAGCCATTTAACCCATAAAATGTCCCACCAACTGCACAAAAGTCCCAACAACAAACCCTGATATTTAAGAGGCTGAAACCAGTGAATTTTTTAGAACTTGTACAGATTGAAATGTGGGTTTGGGGAACTGTTGTGGGCTTTATTACACTCTGTTTTAGAAAATCATATTTCTTTCTTTCTTGCTTGATTGCCTGACATCTGAGTATGGTAACTTTTTTATCCTAGATATGATTTGGGCTGTCCCCTCTTAGTCGATTAGTGTGTTTTTGGTATTAGTCGACTAAGATTTCTTTAGTGGATAAGTCATTTATTATGTGTATTCATGCTTAATTACTCATTTCCAAGAAACTTCTGAGCACATTTCTAGTGAACACAAGATTTAAAGTGGTGCTTTTGCAGGATTAATTGTGTAGAAACTCAGTTTTACAGATGGTTAATTAACTACATTTATATTGTGCTTTTCTGTCTTAACCAGTCGAGGACATCCCCAGATATGATTGTTTAAGATTCTGTAGTTCTGGCTTAGGAACTTAGGACCAGTGTTGGGAAGGATACTTTCTGTTACAGAATACAGAATACATGCCTAAAAAATAATGGGCAATTAATTTAATAGTTTGACAACTCATGGCTAAAAATGATGCTCATTGTAAAATGTCATTGCACATGAGTAAACCTAGTTACCGTGTCTGTATGTTATGCAAACTCTTGACAAATAATCAGCCTTATCCAAACCTATGAATGATGTAAGTGATGACTGGAGCCATCGGGAGGGACAGGGTGGGGTCAGGGTGAGAGGGTTACCACCCCCACCAAAGTTCACTGAGGTAAAGCACAATGTAAATACATGCTCATGTTTCATTGTAAAGGATAGGATACATAAATATTACTGGTGAGTGATGTTAGGTTGGTATTCCCCTCTGGCTCCATCTCCACTTTATTGTCCTTTTGATAACTTTTAAAATGTGAAGAAATGAGAGCAATGATGATAGTATTGCAAAATAATCCCGGTTTGGGATCGGATGGGCGGTTGTTTAAGGGTCCAGGAATGTGGAAATAACCTCATCACCGACAACTAACATGAGAAATCTTGGGGGAGGTCTAAGATGGAAAGTCTGGGTCTGAGAAGCAGTAATAAGTCAGTGCCAGAGAGGCTCAGGGAGGGTTCCTGCAGCCTGTCCCAGAAACAGTCCTGCTAGTACGAAGACGGTGAGACTTTCACACAAACCTACAGAAACCACCGGCTCTCAGTTTGGGCGTGGGTGTGATAGATAGAGCCCAACAAAATGGGAAATTATAGTCTTACAGCAGCAAAATATCAGTCACACAGCACATAATATAAATATAAATGAAATACTAGGATACAATATACATACATACAATCTGCATGAAATATACATACATATGCTATACATGAAATAATAACAGGATAGAATACAAAAACAAATATTTGAATATATACAAGTTGGGAATACAAAAATGGGCAACTGCTTATGCTTAATGGGGATTGATGCTTTCTTAGTAACAAATAAAAACATGCTCACTTACTCACAGGGTTCTGACCTTTAAAACCCAGGAATGCTAACCGCCATTTTCTTCTCATTTAGCACAAAGAAGCCACACAAATATGCAGAGATTACATGAAGAGTTAATTTATTGCAGCTGAATTTGCCCTGCTTTTTTTGGTTTTTACTTTTACTTTTAATTACAGGCCATTCATGTTTTAATTATCTGTAACCCACAGATTACAGTTTTCACACATGGCTGTGCTCTCATGTTGTTTACTTCTTGCGTGTCCAAGAAGATTAGGAGGAGGAGCTCATCATTTTTCTTACGTGCATTGCTCTCCACTCTGGAAGTTTGTGGCTGAAATGAAATCATTCAATAAAAAAAAATTGAATTCTTAATTTGTGTGTGCATGCTTTATGACAAAATTAATGAAAATAATATAAATGCATAATAAGAACCTCCATGAACACATTTTTTTCAGTGTATTCCAAAAAACAACACCGGACATAAGGAGGTGAAAATGGACTTTTCATTTTTTAGTTTTTTTAAATTGGCAAACAATGTGCAACTGAAACATGAAAATGAAATGGAAAATTAGACTTAATGTTTTTTTTTTAATTTTTATTCTACAAATTAAGAAAAATCACAAACAAACCACAGGCAAAACACTGGAACATATGAACGTGTCCCAAGGCCAACATATACAGAGAGGGTAAGACAGGGGGCGGGACACACACACACACAAAAAGGACTCAAAATTATACTTTTGTTATTGTATTGTATTATTGTAGCCTGATTATAGCTCATTTAATGAAAATGAAATGTAGTGGCTTATTTTAATGCCCATGGTCTATAGGCTACATCCACACTACTATGTTTACATTTTCAAACAAAAAAGATCTCAGTCCACACAAGCATTTAGCAACCCAGAGAAAATTCTATAATTTTATATTTTAATTTTATTTTTAAAGTTTTATACATTAATATGCGTTCCCCCAGCCTGCCTGTGGTCCCCCAGTAGCTAGAAATGGCAAAAGGTGTAAAATCTGCCTTTGAGAAAATGAAAGCTCCGGTAGGCTGATCTTGAATTTTGCCCCTTATGAGGTCATAAGGGGCAAGGTTACTTTCCTTTTCTCTGCTTTAGCCGCCCAGAGAATTTGGCCCACCCATAAGAGAGAGACATCATGGCTTTCAAACAAGCAAAAGTGGCAGTTGGTCAAGGCCACATCCCCAGCTTCCACCTTGCCCCCCCCCTTCAGATACAGTATTAGGGGACCACTAAGGTCTATATAAAAGAGACTTCAGATACAGGATTAGGGGACCACTAAGGTCTATATAAAAGAGACTTCAGATACAGTATTAGGGGACCACTAAGGTCTATATAAAAGAGACTTCAGATACAGGATTAGGGGATTACTAAGGTCTATATAAAAGAGACTTCAAATACGGTATTAGGGAACCGCTAAGGTCAATATAAAAGCATCCAAAGGTCCCATGATCAAAGGTAATGGGACCTTTAAACGGAGTCAGCAGCATTACCAAATATATAACAATATAATGATATAACGATACATAAACGTAGCAAATGATACGCTTTTTTAAAAACAACAACTTAGTTAATAATTAGTGTGTGGAGATGTAGCCTTAGTTTGCAATTTTATTTTGTCTGCCCAGTTAAAAAATTAAAAGTCAAATTTGCATTAATTTTTCCTAATATTATAGCACTGCTAAATGCACCAAGAATGACCTGACAGTAGAGTTTCTATTTTAATTTTGCAAGAAGTTGATTAAAAGATTTGATTTTTAAATTGGCAGTCAACAACTTTATCTTTATTTATTATTTACCAGAACCAGAGCCTCATACACCTAAGATGATCTTAGTCCCATTAAAAATCATCTAAGATCATCAAAGGATGCTTTAGTGAAACAATGCCCATGTCCGACAAATTAAAAGGATATTTTATTCATTTTTGTGATACAGGGTGGTACAGTATCGCAGTACAGTATATTAATGCTGAGTCCTTTAAATCAGAAAGCCCCAGCTAGCCATCGGCTTGTTAAAATGACCAGCAATACATATACAATAATATTGATGTTTCTTAATACATGAAAGCGTTTTTGAGTAAATCCCCAAATCTTTGAGAGGTATTTTTGAAAGAGAATCCCATTACATTTCAACAGTGTGTTGTCTTGTTGTGACTGCTGGAGGGGCAGAAGTGGCTTTCCTTTGGATAGAGACTGGGTGTTGGAATTCAGAGCATCCAGGACTAATACTCTCAGCTATTAATCACCAAACTGGCAATGAGAAATGGTTACAGTATGTGCTAAACTAGCAGTATGAGTAGGGGAGGGACAGTGTGAAACATGGCTTACACAGGCCTGTTGAAACAATACCAGTTTATAAGAAAATGCATGGCTGGTATTAATATTAATACCAGCAATACAAATTACACCAACCAAGAGAGCGGTGAGTGGATGAAACAGTAAAGTCGCGGCCTTTATAACCCAAACACTGAAAGTTAAAAATTAAAAAAAAAGTTTGCACAGGTCCAGATTATACTTAAAGGTCCCATGACTCTTTGGATGTTTTTATATAGACCTTAGTGGTCCCCTAATACTGTATCTGAAGTCTCTTTTATATAGACCTTAGTGGTCCCCTAATACTGTATCTGAAGTCTCTTTTAGACCTTAGTGGTCCCCTAATACTGTATCTGAAGTCTCTTTTATATAGACCTTAGTGGTCCCCTAATACTGTATCTGAAGTCTCTTTTATATAGACCTTAGTGGTCCCCTAATACTGTATCTGAAGTCTCTTTTAAATAGACCTTAGTGGTCCCCTAATACTGTATCTGAAGTCTCTTTTATATAGACCTTAGTGGTCCCCTAATACTGTATCTGAAGTCTCTTTTATATAGACCTTAGTGGTCCCCTAATACTGTATCTGAAGTCTCTTTTATATAGACCTTAGTGGTCCCCTAATACTGTATCTTAATTCTCTTTCCCAAAATTGCAAAAATGCAGAATTACACCCACTTGAGCCAGTCCCACAATGAGCTTTCCTTAGTAGTTGAGGAGGAGGGGGGGCAAGGTGGCGGCTGGGGGTGTGGCTTGACCAACTGCCACTTTGCTCATTTGAAAAGCAAAATGGCAAAGCAGGCAAAGCAGAGAAAGGGGAGGTAACCTTTTCCCTTATGACCTCATAAGGGGAAAGATTTCAGATTGGCTAATCTGAGTTTTCATTTTCTCAAAGGCAGAGCAGGATACTCAGGGCTCGGATTACACCTATCACCATTTCTAGTAACTGGGGGGCCATAGGCAGGCTGGGGAACGCATATTAATGTTAAAAAAACTCATGAAGTGAAATGTTCATGCAATGGGACCTTTAAATATTGATGTGAACTAAATATTACTAAAAGAAACAGTAAATAAACACCAAATAAGTATATAAGCTATGACGTATTCCTCAGTGTAATCGTTGCAGGAACAAAACTGTTTTTGTTCTAGGGCGTGGAGCTTCAAAGGCATTTCTAGCACCAGATGCAGATGTAGAAGCTCACAAAGATACTATTGTCCATGGTTATAAAAAGCAAAGGGGGGATTATGGGAGTCAGACAGAATACCACCTGATTTGGCCAAACATTTGACTGTATGATGTAATCATGCCCTATCAAGAATGTGTCTGTAGAAAAACAGATAATGTTCTGGCACAAAATTACCTGTAACTTTTCCGTTAAGTTATAAATATACAGTATATATATTCTCTAAATTTATAGTATATCCAATGTATTGTTAACAGACATTTCTTTCAATCCAAAAATCTAAATACGAAATAAAACACCTGTAAAAGAACAATACACAAAAATCCTTCATTTTAACACAGTATATTATCCTGTAGTTCTATGGACACACCTTTGGAGAAGGTACACCGTTTTTACCAAAAATGTTTTGACACTTTGAGAAATTTGCTATCTCTACCTACAGAGACATAAATTACATGCACGTCTTTTAAGATCACTGTAATCAATGCATTATCTCAGTCTGATGCACAAAATCTTAACAATTTGCTATCTTACAATATGAAATGTTGAAAAGTGATGTGAAAAGGTACAGAGCCCCTGAGGGGACATGACATTATAAAAGATGCATTGGCCCACTGATCTACAGCTTGGGAGACCGTGATAAGCACTATTTCAGCCAACGGTGGCGTATTTCTTTAACTCCCACTCCCTCCCGCTCACCAGGTGCCACATATCGCGTGGGCATGCAGCTCATTGCTTAGCTAAGTGTTTATTGATGACTAAAGATTGGAGAGAGCAAATTCTGTGCACTACTCCGTCCGCAGGTCAACACTTGACAGCGCAAAGGCCCAGAATCAGATTTGATCATGTACACTGCATTCTGAGTCTTCTCTCTCAGTTTTCCCCAGCTGTTTTGGTATTTGAGATTGCGGAAGAGGTCACTTTTGATGAGCAAGCTGCATTCAGGACACACCCAACACGGGTTGGGGGGTCATGCAAAGGTCTATGGTACTGTGGTATAGGTCTATGGGGCTGGAGTGGGTGTGGATTGTAGACATATACTGTATGTCTATGGTGTGGCTGAGGGGCCCACAGTATATACTATATACAATATACAAAAAGGCTGTGTCTCATACGTCCATACCTCAGTACACTGCAAATGTGCACTGACCACTTCCTGCTGTAGTGCCCACTTTTGATGATTAGTGTTGTCCCAAAAGGAACACTTATGTTAAAACACTTACCGGAAATGACAAGCGGGATGAGTGTGACGAACATGTGAACGCGATTTTGCAGCCCACCATAAATAAATCCCTGCTTTTATTTACAAAAACAATTTCTGGATGTGCATTTACCCCTTCCTTCACAGCATGTGGAAACTATGTCACCTCCAACGCCTCCAACGCCAACACAGGATCCTCCTACTATTGGCTGAAAATGAGCAATGTTATTGTTTTTTTTGCACGAATTGCATGAATTGTCCGCCATTTTTTCAAACTTTGTAAAACTTGCCTACGTCTGTGGTCCCTCACCTTCTGCTTTGCAGTCAAGATGGCGCCTTTTAGAGCGAGTAGGGTCCATCGTTCCACACTGGACTTTTTGACCGTTTTTAGGGGGTCATCCGAGTACTTTCAGTGTACTGACATCTATCTATCTATCTATCTATCTATCTATCTATCTATCTATCTATCTATCTATCTATCTATCTATCTACTTTGCTCACTAAGCACACACTGTTACTGACAACTTCTCCCCCTTGTGTTTAGTTTTTGTTACAGCAGCAGAAGAAGAGAGGTGCATTTATCTGACCCTGACATGTGACACGTTCTGTTTTGTTCTTTCAAAATAAAAATCAAAGAATTATGTTATGGACACAATTTGTTTAAGTTATGGGAATTATTACACCAGTAGGCTGAACAAAAAAGTAAAATCAGGGCAGCAACGATGAGACACTTTGTGAACTAAACCCTGAATTAACCTTCCTGACTATATCATATCCTGTATTTCCTAAGTTATGATACATTTTTCCAAAATGAAAGTCTGAATAAAAATCCCCTGCTTTACGGAAAATATTCCAATTAATTTGATTAAAATAGGAAGGAAATACACTATTACTTTAAGTTTAAATCACTGTTTGACTCCTTAGCTTTTGCCCCCAGAATGCACTTTTTTCAGAGTCCACTGCTTATTAATAAACTAACAAAACTGTATTATTAACCTATTTTGACTTACATTTTTCTAATCTTGCAGTCTCTTTAAAGTGCTCATATTATTATTTGTTTTTTTCCTCTTCCTAAATTGTGTTATATATCTTTTTTGTGCATGTTATAGGTTTACAAAGTGAAAAAGCCCAAAGTGTTTCTTTTGAATTTATAGTCTTGTTTTGCACTGCATCTTGGAACCACTGTGGCTCTGACAACTTATATTTATATTATCTATCTTGTGGTGAGTTTCTTTCAGTTTGTTCTTTTCATTATAACTGTATATATTGATTTTGCTGTTCTTTTGTGGAGACAACCCTGCTAATTGTGTGTGTGTTCTGTTTTTGTTCCCGTTTTAGTTGCTGAGCGCCAAAGGTGGGGGTGTTGGTGTCCGGGTGGTGGCATCCCCTTCCTGTGTGTTGTGTCTCCCAGTTTTCACTTGCTGTGTTCACTGTTGTGTGTGTGTGTTTTTGTGTGTGACTTCCCCTGGGATCTCTCACTTGCCCTCACTGGTAAGCCTCAACTCACTTATATAGTTTTTTCCTCTTTTTTTGGTATGAATGTGTTTTTAAAACTGTTTTTTTTTTAAGCTGATTGAAATAAAATGTGTTCCTTTAAAAGTTGAACCTCGTCTCTGGCTGTATTGTATACTTACCTGTGTGACCTTAAATATAGCACTAGCTTTGTAATTAGGACAAAAGTCATTCCTTATGTAATTAACGCTCCACTCGCGCCTCCACACAACAAAGATGGAACAGAAGAAGTATGATGCCTCATGGTGGGGATATACTACACGGCCTATTTCTCGCTTAAAATGTTTTCAGAAACACGTTTCAGTCAAATATGACATTGGATTCAGTCAGTGGTGTGAAATTCTCGAGCAGCCAGACCCACGTGACACTTTCGTCCAATCAGCTGCAAGTCAGGGGTGTGGAGAATCAACCACAGATGCATGACCTTGCGACAAAAACTGTCACTCTGTAGCTAAAAACGAGAGCTCAACACACAGGGTGAAAAGAGGAGCTGGAGCAATGTGAAGTACTACAAAAATATGGTGTTTTTTGAAAATTAAAGCACATAAACCTATTCTGATATAACCTCTAAATACAATTATGAAGCTGAAAATGAGCAGAATATGAGCACTTTAAGATGCAAGAAAAGCTCACGTCAGTAAAAAGATATCACTGGCCCGTGGTGGGTGTGTGTACGTGTGCATGTTTGTTTGGTTTGTATTTTGGGTGATTTTTATCCTTTTTTCTGATGGTGTAAAAAAATATACATATATTTTCTGCTTCAGTAATCCATTCATTTATCATCCTTGTCATGTGGGTTTGTAGTTCCCACATTTCATATTAGGATTCCCAAAGAAAGACAAGAACACTTGTATTATTTGTAAAATACATTTAATCCCTTTATATTTGGGCAAACAATAGTCTGTGAGAGCAGAGGGGGGGGTTGAGATGTCAGTGGCAGTGGGTCCTGAGTGGCAGTTCCCAAATGAAAGAGGCATCAACATGGACAGTGGGTTCTGTCAGAGGAACACAGTTAGTTCTCTCACCATTGGGGAACACTGGACTGATGAGTTACCTATCCATATCTCCCCCCCCGCGCCTCTGTCCAGACTCCTTTAACGACGTACCAAACACAGATATCACAATACAAGGAGAAAAAAGGCATACATTGTCTATCTACAGCCTTCATGATTTTCATTAGTACGTCAGAGCTGTAAATATCACAAGACACTTTGACTGTTTTACTTGGTTTAAGTAGACGTTAACAAGCTAAGGTGTTTAGTTGGATGACAAAAGCTGCGATAATATGAAAGGGGATGCAAGACATGATTTAATTTGAGTGTTTATGATGCATGAAACAGTTGTGTTAGTGTCAGCGGCAGCAGGGTCTAATAGCAACAGACTTGAAAAGATATTTTCCAAGCCTCCGTGGAGGTGGAGTAAAACGACACAGGTGTGAGCTTTCTGATTGGCTGAACTTGAGCAGGCAGTTAAGACTGATTGGTGGTCAACACAGTAGCTGTTAATGCAACTGTGCTGCCCAAGACCAATACAAATATTACCACTGCAATCAGCCAGAGACAGTCCAAAAACACGTAAAAGGACAGACACCACCAGTAAAAATCTAATGCAGTCTACTACAACCCTGGCATGGATTTGTGAAACTGACAAATGTAATCATATGGGAGTTGGCTACGACTTGGGTTAGGTTATAATTACAAGATGTCACACGTTGTGGTTTAAAGGGGAACTACGTGCTGCAACTATTTCTTCTCTGGGTGTTTGGACTTCCAGGAGTCTCTGCTGGTTGCCTGGCAACTTTAAAGCGACAACACTAAGGCTGGGTATCGCCAAGGATTTACCCAAATGGATTTGATTCTGACTCCGAAATTTCAGTTACAATACCAATTTAGCTTGGATATAAAAGAGATTATCAGATGCTGTAAATTACAAGCAAAGAGCAACCCTCAAATATTTATAATAATTATATTTATATATTTATTATTATAATTATGGTTAGGTTAATAATTGACCCCCAAAACGTTGGTGGTGGGTTATACATCCATGGTGAAAAGGCATGTATTAAAAGATTGATATTGGGATTTTAATAATATCAGATCCCTCAAACAAAGTTTTTTTAATTGGAATATTGATTATTAGAACCCAGCCCTAAACAAGACTCAACAACTCTTCAATCTCCTTCAATCATTGCTAGTTTTTCAGGGATTTATTTTCCTGGCAGGAATAGGCCTCCATACATGATTCAACTGCACTGGTGCTAATGATATTGTGTCCACTCCTGTTCTGTACATGCTCAAACTGTTTTTGGTGGTGCATACAGGGCCAAACCAACAGCATAGCAACATAAGCAGGAGGGCAAACAGCTTGGTGCCCCGCATCAGGGACAGTTACTACAGCAACGGTGTCGACCAGGGAGGTTAGTGGGCTGTGAAGCCTGAGGGAGAGTACATTAATGACACAATCAGGTGGGATAAGGCAGGACTAGACTCAACCAGACAAGGCAACGCCAGATTGATTCAGAACACCAAAGCAAGGCTCTTTCTGCTGCAGCTACGGCTACAGGCTGGACTTGCACCACGTGTTTCCTCTACGAGAAAGCAGACAATCAGTTTCCTGCACAGCTGAGCAACCGGGGGACAGCTGGCTGAAGTTAAGTAGACGGTTAACAAGTTCAGAAAAAGCACACCATCAATACTATGGATGCAACATGAGTGAGTCACACAGAGATCAGCCAAGTCTAAGCGCTTTGGGTCATATTTCAATTTGAGCCTCTCCAATTTGGGAGAAACACATTTATTTGTGTTTTAGATGAATATAAAGTAGTTTATAACACCATTACTTATTTCTAGGGCTGCAACTGCCGACTATTTTCTTAATTAGTTGTTAGGTCTTTGAATTGGTGAAAAATGTTATTTCCTGAAATCCTCAAATCTCTTGTTTTGTCCTCAACTCAAAGATGTTCAGTTTACTGTCACAAAGAGAAGAAACTAGAACATATTCACTTTCAAGACGCTCCAATCAAAGAACTTTGACTTTTTCATGAAAGAATGACTCAAAACGATGAATCAGTTATCAAAAAAGTTGGGGATTAATTTGACAACTATTAGATTAATCATTGCAGCTGTCTTAATTTTTAAAACTTAATTTTTGTCTAAAGAAATTAAAGCACACTACTGAGGGGAAAGGGCTTCCTCATATGTTTTGTACAACTGAGCACTCAGACAGCGTCGGAGACACGATGAACAACAAACCAACAAACAACGCCATAGGGGCCAAAACGACAGACATCAGGTCACTTTGACTTTGGTTCCAGCTTCCGAGATTAACTGAGATTCCTTTTGTTAGACAGTCGGTGACAGTCGGTCATCCCACACTAGTATGGGTGAAAACCAAGACAATGGTCTGTAGGTTAGGGGACGCCATCATCTGGTTCAGTCTAGAGCAAAAACAGACAAGCAGAGAGTGCAGGAAGAATACAGGAGAAAGACCTACTGTAATACAATTTCCATGCTTAGGCAGTCATAAAGCACTGTTAATATATATATTTATATACAGTTTATACATCAAACAGTGAAAAAAAAAAATACATGTTCATAGGCAAGGGGAGCAGTAAAACAACTAATGCGTCACTAAAGGATTAGAGCACCAACTTGTGAATGGCATTCATGTGTGACCGTGTGATATAATATCTACATATCAGGTTAGGATAGCACGGGTCAAATACGCATAACAGCATCTGTGACTAACAAAACAAGAGAATTGACAGTTGTAAAATATATATATAAAAAAAAAAAATGCTCAATGGAGGATGGTTTTTACGTTTGTCTTCTCAAAGAGCTGACTAAATCCAGCAAGCAATATATGTGACGTGTTCCTGCTTATAAAAGAAAAGGAAAAAAGAAAGAGACAGAGACGTCGTCCTTCCTTCATTTGGCGAGCATCGCTTTAGTACACCGGGCTGTTGCGGATCCCGCAGCACAACACCATGCTGAAGATCATCTCGAAGATCTGGGCGGAAGTACACAAACACGAGTTGGGATTAGTGTTAAGAAAAAAACTCAGGAGCAGCACAACTCATTTCACATCCGGTTCGGGAGAGCATGATGACTTACACAGAAGCATTTCATCAACTCTCAACGGAGGAGACAGTTAAGCAGGCAGAACAGTTTAACCTCCATGTGTTATTGTAGGAATGCCGTCCCAACTCTGAAGTTCCTGTCCTCCTCAAGGTGGATTTAAACTAGAGCCCGACCAATAAAGGAATTTTAAGGCTGATACCGATACAAATATTTGATTATTTTGAAATCTGATATGCCGATATATCTTTTAAAAAAATCCAGAAATGCGTTACAAAACATACAACAACATACAACTGATATCCCTAAGTTAGATATTTGTAGTTATTTATGAGTTCTTACTAAAATAATATGATAATATTTTGTTTTATTGAACAACAGAACAGAGGAACATCAAAATGTATTAAAGTTCTGATAAATAAAATGTAGAAAAATACAAACTTAAGATATGAAACTTAAAGTCCTTTGAACAAAAACACATTAACAAAAAATAATCAATTTTACCAACTAACAAACTATACTAAAACGCTCATAACATGGTTTTCAGTCCAGTATTATTTTTTAAATATTCATTCATCAGAGTAATTTATCTGTCATTATAAATGATTCTGATGAATGATTATTTAAATTTCTCTTAAATATATTTATATATATTTTCTTTTTAAACATCAGCCATTATAAATGCTGATACCGATAGATCGGGAAATGCCTAATATCAGCCGATAATATCTGCCCCATATATCGGTCGGGCTCTAATTTAAACTGATGCTGCACACTGCTTAACGTCCCGCTGCTGGAATCCTCTCCAGTGAAATACAGACGCCCTTTACACCATTTAGCTGTCAGCATTTTAACCGTGTTTAATCCAGCTGCTAGCTAACGCTAGGCTAACATTACCTGCTGCCAAGTGAAGTGTTAACTAGCGCCACATGCAGCGATGCTCATGTTGCTTCTAACGTCTGTTTCAGAGCATCAGAGAGCAGCGCAAAAGGCATTTAACTGGCACCAAAATCTGCGTTGTGACTTGGTCCGGTACGTATGGTTCGTTTAGGCAGGTTTCGGTACCCAACCCTAATTAACAGGTGTGGTTATCAGAGACTGGCCTATGAATGACCTGATACTGTCTAAGCTTGCCCTTTGTCTCATCATACCACAACATGTTGTTTCTGGAAATTCCACCACAATTAGATATTCTTATCCTCGATAAAAAAATGGGATGTCACAGAGGCAGCAAAGGTATTTAGTCTGCATTACAATCAGCAGAAAAAGGCCCAGAGGAATAGTGTGACATTTTAGTATGGGCGGGAATCACAGGATGCCTCAATTACAATACACAGCTCACAATACCGATAATATCATGTTAATCTGCAATAATCAAAACATTGCTAGACAATCCTAAAATGATACGTCACGATATCGGTCTACCTATGAAAGCCCGTGAAAAGGTTAAGTGCAGATGTTCTCTATCTTTTTCACTCTAAGTCCAAACAGCCCAATTATGCAGCACAAGTTTTTCAGCCTGTAAATTAAAATGAGAGTTGGAATAAATAGAGCAACTTGGACTCTTGGACTAAATAATAATAGTATAAATAATAAGCATTTATTTTTATTTATCCGGTCCAGTTTAATATGCATCTAAATTGTATACAGTATACATTTGTAGTAGGGGTCCCTACTCCGGTCTCTCTTTCAGCTAAGGGGTCCCTTTCACTCAAACACTCCTGCCGTAGAAGAACCATTTGGCACGAGGCTAAGTGTTTTTTAGCAGGGTATGGAAATCAAAAAGCATTGAGAGATGGACTAACACATTGCGGTTTTTTGATCTTTTTGTTGGATTGGTTAACAAAAGTAAAGATTTAAAATAACACGAGTCCCATCCTTTAATCCAGACCAATAACATCAAATGTCCAACAGACAGACACACAGTACCAATTTAGGAATTTAAAACGGGAACATGAACATGTTAAAGCAGCCATAGTTAGTAAAAATGTACTACAATTGGCAAAATGATTGAAAAAAAACTGAAAAGGTTCTGACCACCATGTTATTGAAAGGTTTGGTGTGTGTGATGTTCTCACCATAATAACTGCAACCACCAGAGCGGCGATCCCAATCAGGTAGATCTTATCTGTGAACAGTTCATCGATCCTCTTGTGGCAATCCTGCAAAGGAAACACATCAGAACATATCATTTATATCTGGCACATTTTACTTTGGCTTATTAGTATTTAAGTAGTATCCCACTGTACAGCTGTAGTAGTGACTAGGGCTGGATTCAGAGTTTGAGACAGGCACATGTAAGGAGTTGTTTACATTGGCAATTGACCAATCACTAAGCCTCGCTCCCTTTACTACTACCGTTGCTATGCCTGTCAAGATTTCCAATCTCACTCGGGATATACTGTATGCAGTTTACAATCATGAAGGAGGCATGACATTAACTTTCTAGTACCACCTCGGACTGAAAATGAGCCTTTATACTATATTTACTATCAACCATGACTACATTCTAACCTAACCTTCAACTGTTTTGTTACCTTAACTAAAATCAAAATGCTCATATTATGCTTTTTGGCTTTTTTTCCGTTTCCTTTATTGTGTTATTTAACTTTTTGTTCAGCTTATAGGTTTACAAAGTGAAAAAGTCCCCACCAAATGGACTTACCATCTCCAACAGAACTGCTCCAAACTGTTCTATTGTAGTCCAGCCTTTACTTCTGTGACAAACGTGCTTCACTTTGTAACACAGGTTATAATGTTCGCCTAGCTGCTAGCGTGGCACTCCCTCATGCTCTGCTTCTGACTGCCTAGTACTCCGTACCTAGCTACTGCGCATTTGCAACTCCCAACAACGATGGAACAGAAGTGAGATGCCTCACTCTGTAGCTCAACACACCGGGTGAAAAGAGGAGCTGAAGCAATGTGCAGTACAACAAAAATATGGTGTTTTTTACTAATTAAACCACATAAACCTATTCTGGTACAACCTCTAAATACAATTATGAAACTGAAAATGAGCAGAATATGAGCACTTTAACATGTAAGGACACTGTGAATGAGAGGGAGATGGAGCAAAGGTTTACAAAAATTGTGTTCCCTCCAATGGAGCTCAGACCTCTTTGCAATGCGTTTTGTTATTCCTCTCAAACTCACAGAAGAAGACTCCTCAGGATATCACACTAAACCATAGAACCCCCACATCATTAGGATTAGAGTGCATCTTTTGGACCGCACTTAATGGTCAATCAGTGAGGCCTCTTGACAAGCCACAACCCCCCAATGTTCAATTCAAATATGCAGACGAGTATTAGAATCATTCATATATTCATATATATATATATATATATATATATATATATATATATATATATATATGAGCAAAAGATAAAAAATATAGCTTACAAGACCCTTTGCATAACGATTCTACCCATAGTCAAAAAAATACAATCTTTTAAATCTATCCATGCTTCCATCCCCTGACTTCATTGAGAGTAAAGGCCAGTGCTTCTTTTAAAGGCATTGGCATAACACACTGGGAAACATCAGTTCCGGAAAACAGAACAAAAGACAATCCTGGCAACCTGCGAGGCTTGGATTGGACTCAGGTCATTTCAGTAATGTCACCGTGCTGCCAAGAAATCCAGTGTGGGCCCCCGTACAGCACAGGTCCTGAATACAGAGAACGTTCCCTGCACATGTCTCCACTAAGACTTTGCACTTAAAGGCTGACTTAATGCTTTAAATCAGAGTTTCTCAACCTTTTTCGGCCCCTGCTCCCACACACCTTTGTCACAGCAGATATTTTGACTGATCGCATTAAAGAAATAGGTAATTATGGGTAATACGCTTTCTTTCTTTCTTTTTCTTTCTTTCTTGCCAAGAGTTAGATGAGAAGATTGATTGAACAGTCTCATATCTGTGCTGTGAGTATGGAGCTGGAGCCAGAAGAATGCATAATACACAAATTCAGCTGTTTTTCAAATCTAATTCATTTTCTATTAAAATTAGGGCTGTCAATCGGTTTAAATATTGAACTGCAATTAATCGCATGATTGTCTATAGTTAACTGGCAGTTAATCGCAAATTTATCACACAATTTTTTATCTGTTATCTGACAAGTTTTTGTCAACAAGTGGTCAAGTTGTATTTGAGACTAGACGTACTCCGATGGTAACTCAGTTCACATCAACAGTGCATGCAAATAACAGTCTTGTGGAGAAAACCATCTAGAAGGGCTCTGAAACTCCACTCGCCATTCAACAGACCCTTTTCTTTATCCATTTCTGCTCAAGGAGCTTTGTTTCTGCTAGCCATCCACAACATCACTCGCTTTTTGATTTCCCAAACTACAAAGCAGTCACCAATCACAGGACGTGCGTGGCTTTAAAAGGAATTTGTGTTAACTCATTATTATTGCGTTACCTTTGGTCCATATCGTTAGTTGAGATTATTCAGGTGCCGCTGAAAAACGCCAGATATCAGAATTTTTGGCCAGATGTCACCTTCCTTTTTCTTTGTTTTGGCGTTCTAACCTCCGGTGGATTTCTGAGGACTATGTTTAACTGCTCCTCAGATCTCTGCAGGGTAAATCCAGAAAGCTAGCTAGACTATCTGTCCAATCTGAGGCACCGTGGCTCCGCCCGGCGCTTAGCACCGCCCAAAACGACTGTGATTGGTTTAAAGATAATAAACCAATAAACCAGAGCATGTTTTTCAGCCAACCCAGAACAGTGTGTAGACTAGCCAGACCCTCCTCCGCAGCACTGTGGAGGAAGATCTGGTAATACCAGACTACGTTAACCTTGACAACCCTAAAACTACGTCAGAGAAAATTACCATTGTTCTGCCATTTGTATATTGACTAACTCCAAGCGGAAAGGTCGAGAAACACAACTTTGTGAGAACTTTGTATTGTACAACTTTCTGTATAATGACAAATGTTAACATGGTCAGTTTTACCTTGCCTACCTACGTAATATTTTATCTGAAATGTAACCTACTCAAACTGTGTGTTGCTTTCATCTAGATGCAATGTGAACACAAGCTGTTGAGGCATTAGAGTGGTGATAGAACTGTCAAGATGGACGACGGCACTTACAACTGTAGTTCCAGAGCTGGGGCAGAGGTCAGTCAGGCCCAGTGAGTCTGTGAACAGTGTAAAAATGGCCGTGCCCTGGCCTTTACCGCAGCAGCTCAGCTGAAACACAAAGACAACAGTGATCATCCCGCTCCTCCCCACAGTGCTCCTTCTGTTGTTGGCTTCCTAGTGTGCTCGTCTGACAGTGAGCAGCTTCATCATTTTAATATAGTCAGTAGCAGTCCGTTTAAAAAGCAGTACAACACAAATCGGAAGAAGGATGGGAAACAGTTTTGACTTTAAAATCGACATCCACTGAACCAAAATGCTTATTTATAGTTATCTTGTTCTGGTTTTCTAACTGCGTCGCCTTGCTGGGAGCTTTATGGAGACAGCTAAAGCTAATGTTAGCTGCCCTACAGCTGTCAAGAGTTAGGTTAGCTTCGACTTCACATATTCCTAACAGCTGTATTCTCAGCAGCGAGACAATCTGCAAGAAAAAGGTTGTTTATAAATCATTAAAAAAGTAGTGGCAGCACCGTTTGATTTAGTTAGCATCATGGCTAACACTTTTATTACTTAGTTTATAACAAATTGTTTTGGCTGTGCTTTCAGAACATGATGTCATTGTGCTAACCGAGCACTTCAATACACTTGTCAGATAATGAGAGTTCTCTGTTGATTTGTGTTTGTTGCTGTGGCAATTTTGATCACAATCTACTAACTTTTGAACATTTTAGAGTGTTTTCATTACAAAATTTTAAATGGTTTGGCTCCTACCTTGCACAAGTTTGTCTCTTACCGTGCCACTGGCTCTGTAAGGTCCACTAGAATAGCTGCATTGTACCCTTTGGGCAGGCAGCTTTTTCTTTTAAAGCCATTACCAGATGGAATACTATCCCGGACAATGTAAAACGCTGTGGTGTGTTTTGGTAGCTTTGAAGCAAATCTAAAATTGCACACTGTTAGTTAAACACTCCTCCTTTTAGTCTTACTCTTCTCTCCAGTGGGGCCGATGGTGTGTGTGTGTGTGTGTGTTTAATTGGGGGGGTTGTGTGCTGTGCATACCGCTACACCCCTTGATCATGTGGTGCATGTATGTGTGTGTACCTGTGATACAAAATGTAATATACTGCTATTTTATACTTGTTTTTTATTTATTGAGCGATGTTTGATTTTTAAAATGTTGTATTTGTATTTTTGTTTCCTGTGGGACTGCAGATGTATATTAGCCTAAAGTTACATTTATGTTTTAATTTCACATTGTCCCTTACAAATACAATTGAATACAAAAAAAATTGAAGTTGATACACTGGTTTGCGGAAGTATTGCCAATTTAAAATTCCTGATTCAAATATTGCTTGTTGACTCCACCTTTCTCTCTGAGGATCCAGACAGCAGACAATCAACACAATCAACTGTAGACTTTTTTCCCAAAGCTGGTAACTGTATTTTGGAACAGCACCCATATTGCTGATATTCTGTATCTGGTTGGCCATTTATGTCGCTCGCAGTGAGTAAAATTGATGTGGGCGGCCCCGTATGGGTTCAAATGCTCTTATTAGCAAAGCTCAGAGTGAAACAAACAGAATATCCTGGATATAAAATTGAATAAGGGCCTTCAGTGAAGGAAGACCATGTGGCTTTATGAAAATAATGTGTGATGAAGTCAGAAGGATGCTGTTACTTCAATAAGCAGATATGTGTTTAATCAACAGTTGACATCTTCTGCTGGTATTCATTAAATGCCCCTCAAAATGGTTTTGGGCTTCTCAACCTACAGATTTCAACTGCATCTTTAAAATTTGAGTGATTTCTTCTTTTAGTAACTTTCAAAAGTTGATTGGTAAGCATAAATAGGTCCACCAAGAGGTTTGAAAGGATTAAAATAAAATTATTCAATAGTGGGTTTAGATGAAATCTTAAACCGTAATCTTAAAACATGACCTTTGTTAGGTCCAAGTGCATCTTATCATGTTATATTATAATTATTATACTTTATAAACATAAACAAATGAATGCATGAATACTTTTAATAGAATTGATGATGATTTGTTTGACAGTGTGTGTTCATACCGTCTCATGGAAGACCTTGAGCACGGAGGCGGCAGCCGTTTTCTTGTCCTTGTCAGTGATGCTTTGTGTCACGGCCTTCTCGTACACAGAGTCATAGTAGTTTATCATCTCCTTCGACACCTAAAACAGGAACAGAGAGCTTACTGTGGGCTTCACCTCAAAACTTAACACTGAGGGTGCTATCTTGCACCCAGCGCAAGTGTCTTTGTGTCAATTTCCCGCCCAGCGCCCATTTCATGAGAAAGAAAAGAGCTGAGTGAGACAGAGTGACTGTGCTTTGTTGGTGCAGGAAACATTCAGCTGTTCCACAAACTCCCGGGCAGTTCAGTGTTTGGGTTTCGTGTTGTAAAACTTTCCTATGGCAGCAACATGGATGTATTAAGAGAACAAGCAGCAATAGAGGCAGTTGTTCTAAGTCATACAAATTGACATATGTAAATCTCGGCTACCATCTTTGTTTGGATTAGGAAATGCAATCGCTATGTGGGAAAAAACGGCAGCAAGTGTTGTTAAATACCTTCAGGGTTGTTCAAAGATTGCTGGTTATTATTATTTTTTTAGACAGATGCTTGGCGCTGTAATGGTAATACATGAGAGGCAAAAACTGAGGCTAGAGTAGCCATGCATATTAAGGTAGCAGGTTGATCCACAATGGTGGTTTGCAGTTTTACGGGGCTTTTTCAATGTAAAATAAAGCTACACTAGCGTGCTGCTTCCTGTGCTCCATGGCTGCAACACAATAAGCGCCTGGCCGCTTCGGAATCCAAAACTTGCGCATATTAAACTGGGAAGCGATGATCGGATTTGAAATCAAATCCTCTAAACGATTCCAATAAAGAAACAATTGTACTGGAATCGTAAATTATGAAACAATTCCAGTAGGAATCAGTACTCAATGCCCACCCCTACCCCGTAGAGATGTTTACTGACTTTTGGACTTAATGTTGCATGGATATTGATATATTGTTACTTTGAAGTGTAGGTTTGCAGTCTTACTGTGTCTTTGTGCATGAAGCCCCAGATTCCAGCTGCAACTTCACAGGCGAACAGGATGACCAGGCAGGCAAAGAACTGCAAGGCAGAATGGAAACCTCAGAACACTGTTATATATATATACACTAGTAATATAAGTGATTATTAGACAGACTATATATTTTTTATTATTAATTAAATTGTTAAATGTTGGCACTTCACCCTATACACATTCGTAGCAACAAAAATGACTAGGGGGGGGATACAGTTAAAAAATATACAATACATGATAATAAAGAGGCGTGGTTTACGTCACAGGCTGTGTAGTTGTGTTGTTACATTATCTGGGTCACATGACAGTGATATAACCAAAAGATTTATCCCGGGATTCATTAAAAACTTCAATTTATTTCAAAAGGTAAGCAAAATTTGGAATTTCTACAGCTCTACTCACAGTTCCCAGTAGACACTGGGACTCTTGGATGGCACCATAGCAACCGAGGAAACCGACCACCATCATCACCGCGCCGACAGCGATCAGGATGTGGACACCTGGACAGACGGACAGTGTAGATGATTGATAATGATTAATATCCACGGCAACACTTCACAGCTTTGGTAGGAGAGGGAGTTTTCCTTCAAACACATGATTAGCTGTTGGTTCAGCAGCTCTTCCGGCTGCATGTCAAAGTGTCCCTAAGCGAGACCCTGAACCACAGGTTGCTCCCCGCTGCTATGTGGCCGTCCAGTGCTCATAATGCTCGGGATGGGTTAATTGCAGAGATTGAATTTTAGGGCTTCAAGCAATGATTTTTATTGACGATTCATCCGTGGATTATTTTCTGGATTAATGGATTAGTTGTTTTTGTCGCTAATCTGTCAGAAAATGGTGAAAATTGTAGATAAGTGTTTCTCAAAGTCCAAGATGACGTCCTGAAATGTCTTGTTTTGTCCACAGCTCGAAGATATCCAGTTTACTGTCACAGAGGAGAGAATACACTAGAACATATTCACATTTAACAAGCTGGAATCAGAGAAGTTTATCATTTTCTTTAATACAAAATGACTCAAACCAATTATCAAAATAGTTGCCGATTCCTTTGATAGTTGACAACTAATCGATTACTTCATTTAAAGTTATGCAACTTAATTTTATCCGAGGAAATCTAAAGACATTTAGAGCTTTAGAGTTGCTATAAAATGCTGCAGCAGTAGAGCTTTCCAGCTCTATTGAAGTTCACTACTTTGTACTGTGCGGTTTTATGTGCCAAATAAATAAAGCCTTTTTTTTTTTAAAGTCATGCTGCTTCTTAGAGACAAACAAGTACATGTAAACAGCTGTTACAAGAACGAAAACCACTAAAAGCTGTGGTTTTGAAGCTTTGGGAGTATCCTCAACCCCATTTTAATACTTGCCTGCATGCAATACCATGTGACAGACAGCAGGCGGCACAATCTTGTTTTCATGCCAGTAGAATAAAGTGACTCATGTTCCAGTTATGTTCACAGGAAGTTGTTTCTTGTCTGCTCCATAATTCAAAACATTATCTCTCCCTACAGGATTTTAAACAGGTGCTGCACTTGTTGTTTTTTTCTCTCCGCACTTATCTGGCGGCAGCTGTAGAAACCTCCATGTGTTTCCTGCTGTCGGATGCTTGTAGGTTAATATTTGACTTTATGGAGGGTGGAGGGAGTGAAAGTAATTTCTCCGACTCACATCTTGCTCAGTGGCCTTTTTAGAAGAACAGCTGAGAAAAGGTGCAAGGCTATTAAATGTTCAGGTCAAAGGTCTGATGTCGGGTAAGCCAGGCAGGGTCAAAGCTGGAGAGGAGGAACATGGTTATACTAGAGCTTCTCTGTGATTTTCAATATAAAACAAATTCACACAAATATGTATTATATCTGAATGTGTTCAGTATTAATGTCATTATGAAGCCTGTGAGAAAACGTTGCTTTAATTCACAAAAAAATCTTCTGCCTTAAAAGACCAAGTTTTAGTCCTATCAATATAAAAGATTTCCCAAGACTTTCCTGTCTTCTAGATTGTTAAATATGTGTGTGTGTGTGGGGGGGTGTATTTCTATATATCCATAGCTTTTATAATCTTTACAATTTAACATTGCAATGGATTCTAATCACTAAAGACTATCATATCAATCTATTATGCACCATGTTCATTCAGTCTAAAATTAAGTCTCTCTTATGACATTTCATAACGAATAGCTGAGATTTCATTCATATATTTTACATTTTAAAATGTTCATATGATTAAATTTGAGGTCTTTATTTATGTAATTAATATTGAGCACTTTGGGGCTCCATAAATAACACAATCCCTAAATGGATTTCATCCAAGTAGTATTTTTTTCACATATTGATGTCAGTGAGCACCATGGGGCGTATTGGCTCTATTGTGCTGCTATCGGGCTGGGAGCTGCAGCTTTCTGTGTTCAGTCCCAGCATCATTACTCCTGCTTGTCAGCTCAGACATAATTCGATTGTGGACCACTAACTGGTTCCGTACCCCCCCCATCCCCCACCTCTTCTCTACCCACAGAGCACACACAGACACACACACATATACACACTACGGCTAATTTATAAATCGATATCTTGGGGACGAACCAAGTACTCCCTCCATCTATTATATTGTGGCTCTCCAGTGTGACACAGTCTCTCCCTCCTTCCATGCCGTTTGCCCTCTCCATCCCTCCATCTCTTGCCAGCGCCCCAGCTCTCCTTTCTATTTAATGCATTCACTCATTCCAAATTATGCTCTCAATAATTCCATTTACTTAAATGTCTTTTCCTGTCTGACTTGATTTCATTTTGTCATGGATCCTCTTCCATTATGCTCTCTGGCTGCTTCCATTCAGCTGGTCTTCTGCATCTGCCCCGTGCAGCTGAGGGATGACGTGACTCGCAGCGTTGCAGCTTATAAGGATATAAGTTATATCAAAATAAGCAACATCAAGTATTCATGTTCCTGAAACTCAGCCTAGTGTGTTTGATTATCTGCTCGCTGCTGCAAACAACATATACCGGTAGTTCAGGTGGAGTTGTCCTATGACGGTAAAGCTAGTACAACAACGCACCTCCAAATATTTTATCTATGTTTAGTTGATTTGTTGACGTCATCTGACTATTGTTATACAATGAAAGTCTTTCCTTTTTGCTGCTTCCAAATTCCTTGTTATATTATGGATGTTTATTGTTAATACTATGGGTCAGCCATGTAAGAACAAGGAAATTCTGACTTTAGGTTGAGTGCAGTGGAAAAAGGAACAATACACTATATATATAACAATATATATAACACTATATTTGACACTAAGCCTTCCATTGTTGAATCAATCAGTTCAATCAATCAACATCATGCACTGTACGTATGTTAACTTACTGTACGCTACATGCCTGGTACCAAATAGCTGACAGCATAGGTAGCAATTACAACACATTATTTCTGGACATAGACTTATGGAGTGCTCTGTCTTGAATCCCAACCCAGCAACTGTCTGACTTTAAACGCAACAATATCAAACGCAGCTTTAAAAGACAATAATATTATCCATAGACACAACAGACACATTTTTCTGTGGCTAATTTTAAAATCTCCGTCAACACTTTACAATATAACAAGACAGGTCGCACTCATTTTTCAAATAGATAGTTATAACAGGCCTAGCTGTAGTTCTAGAAATGTGAAGGTGTGGTTTAATGTTGGGAAGCTATAGTCCGGTTTGTGTGAAGAACAGCATGAGCACAACTGTGGCTCATGAGTGGAAATAACAGCTGGCTACGTAAATGTAAAGTTTAAATCCTTTCCTGGATCTATAATATTCCAAATAAAGCCCACCAACTTGTGAAGATGGGAAAGTCCTCTGACTCTAATTCTATTTTTGTGAGCTCGTACTGTAAACCACCGGATATGTGTGAAAATCCCTATGCCATGCGCCAAATACTATGGTGTGTCATGTTGGTTTCATGTTAACTCTTCTGGGAATGTCCCAGTGACAGCAAATGTCGTCACAAGTCAGTGACCCTGTGGTTTGTTGCCGAAAAGGAAAGGCAGTCAAGTGGTTTAAGTAATAACTTCCTGAAGCTCCACTAGCCCCGCTTATCTACTGTACTTGAAGGATAACTCTGGATTGCCCACCCTCTGCCTGAAATAACCTTGCAGAATATGGTCTCGTCTGAAACGTGACGGATCACACCCATTTATAGCTTTTATTTTACTCCATACAGTGCACCGCTTTAGATTGCGGCTCTACTATCAAACCCATGATCTAATTAAATGACTTTCATTGATCTTCTATCATGAACTCATTAATCATTAACTCAGTACTTAAAATGTGTAGTTACCGAGTTATAACCTTAGAACTCACAATCCCAAGCTTTAGTATTGTGACTTATTTAAATAGAATTGCCTTATTTTTTTAAATAAATTAAAAAGACAACTGCGGCAAGTATGGTAGGCCAAAGTGAAACCAAGAAATGTCTGTCATCTAGAAAAAAAAAAAAACATTTTTTTGAAGCTAGAGTGAAGATATTGGTATCATATGAAAGTAGATGATTTAAGGAACCCATGTCACGCTAAATGGCACTCCAAAGTTAGGTGAAAGTTTGGCTAGGAAAAAGCTGCCATAGCCTATTTCACATATGTATGGCCTTAGGTATGTCTCTGCATCACACCCTATGCGCTAAAGAAAGCACTTTTTCTGTCTCTATGTAAACAACATTAATATTTTTGCAGCAGATTAGACGGTTCTGGAAATCAAAATCAAATTGAATTTGAAAGCAACCCACATAGCCTTGACCAACTGCCACTTTGCCCATTTGAAAGCTATGATGTCTCTCTCTCATGGGCGGGCCAAATTCTCTGGGTGGGCAACGCAGAGAAAGGGGAGGCAACCTTGCCTCTTATGACCTCATAAGGGGCAAGATTCCAGATCGGCCCATCTGAGCTTTCATTTTCTTAAAGGCAGAGCAGGATACCCAGGGCTCGGTTTACACCTATCACCATTCCTAGCCACGGGGGGACCATTGGCAGGGTGGGGGAACTCATATTAATGTTAAAAAACCTTATAAACTTATACATTTTCATGCCATGGGACCTTTTAAAAAAGTTACATAATGACTGAGGCCTGGTATCGGTTTTTCAGCTACGTAACAGAGCTATAGGCCATAGGTCTGTTCTCTGATAAAAACGGAAGCATTTCTAACCAAAATCAAGATTGTTATTTTAGTTCCAACTACCATGCTCATGACATTTGCTAATTATGCCACAGAAGCTTTAATAATTACGTAACCTGGAAGGAACTGACCCTTAAACTCCTTTGCTACTGAGAACCCTGATGTAACTGGAAAACAGAATGACTTAACAGGAACTGAGACATCAACTTGGAGGAACATTACATTTTGCATAGCACCTACTTCACTGATTACTCAGCTTTAGTTCCGTTCATTTCTGTTGTTTTTGGGTAGTTTAGAGAAGAGAGTTCTGTAAAAAATGAATCTGACCATTCACCTAGAAACTCAGTGTACGTTTAATTCTGTAGAAAGGCTACTGTGTTGGTGAGCGGGTAGGGGTGAGAGAACGGAGAGCAGATGTAGGACTCCATATTGAAACGTTCCTGGCAGCAGGGGATGAAAACAGGAGGGGAGGGGGAGGGGAAAAAAAGGCAGACAGAGATAGAGGGAGGGAAGCACTAAAGGAAAAATAAGGAGAAGTGAGACAGCGCAACTCAAAACACTAACCACAACCAGATGGGCAAAGTAAGGGGGAGCAACAGTGGAAAAAAAAAACAGGCGGAGTGAAGGAGAGGAAAACTTTCACAACGGAGGGAGGGAGGAAGAGGGTGGGGCTGGTGAGGAGGAGGAGGAGGAGAAGGGAGGGCCAGTGAGACATTTTTTCCTATACCGATGAGGCTTTTTTCTCCCTCCTTGGGAATGAGAGGGCGGCTTTATGTAATGGGAAGGATGCAATCATTGAGGCTGTTCAAGAGAAAGTCCTTAAGTACCTCCTCGTTTTTCCCTGAACAACCACAGCTATGCTGCCTCAGAGAAACGGAGAAAACATTGATCCAAACACACTCTCCATGTTTTTCTGTAGCTGTATTTTAGATGGAGATACAGTAGGTACAGTTGATCATTTTGATTTTAACAATAACCAGATTCCAATTTCGATTCTTCCTTTGGATTCTGTTTCTTAATCGATTCTCGATTCCGTTTTTGAGGGGTGGAGTTGAAATGGGCCACACGCTTATTTCACAGGTAGAGGAACATTTTATTTGGATTCGATGGGGATTTAGTCATACTGGGCTATTTCAACGTAAAATAAAAAGCCATACTTTAGAGCGCTACTTACTGTGCTCCATGGCTTAAACACAACAAGCGTCGCTACGGAAACCCAAACTTGCGTGTCTTAAATTTGAAACCGACGATCGGATTCAAAACAAAATTTTCCAAATGATTCCAATGATATTGCAATTTTTTAAATGGTTCCTGGTTGGGAACCGGTTCTTGATGCCCAGTCCTCCTAGAGATATAAGACCCTCACATTTATATTATTATTCTGCATGCATTTATCATCTTCCCTTTCATCTCTCTTCTCCCTCTTGCTCCTCACAAGGCAGATGACTCAGGTTGTTGATGCAGTCAGGAGGGAGTGACTGGGGTGGGGTGGGATGGGGGGGGCGCAAGCTTTTAACAGAGTCATATGATGAGCGTTGTGTCATCTGTTAGTCCTGGTCACATGCAGCTGGTGATCTTGGCGAGGTGGCAGGGCTTCTCCATCGTTAATACAGTTTACACCGCTTTACTATTCTCACGCCCAGGTAACTGAGGGCCATACACGCCCCGTACTGTACTGTACTGTATGTGTGAGTGTGTGAAACAATGCTATGATTGACTGGTCTCTGACACAGTAAGTGGATTAATTGAAGGATTCTAATCTAAGGATTTGCTGCTTTCCTCTGTTTTATATCACAGAAAACCTTCTTTGGGCTTTGAACTGTTGGTTGCACAAACCAAGCAATTTGAAGACATTGAAGACCCTACTGTTCAGTTCAGAAGGATACATATTATTAAAAACTATTTGATTTGTGATCCTGAACTTTGTAGATCAGAACAAGCAATCATAACGTAAATGACAAACAAAGCTCTCTAGAGACTAGCAGTTATTTCAGTGCCTGGTCCAGGATGGCTGCCCACTTTCCACCACACATGGCTCAAAGAAAAACATTTTTTTTAAAAAGGTACAGAGGCTGGAAAATCATGAACGTAATGTGTTACGTATGCAAGTTGTTTGTTCTTCTACCTAAATTTCATTATCTTTATCTCCTGGTTCAGATGCTGGGTTTTAGGCCAATTGGTCCCAGGGGAAAAACGAGAATACTAATAAGTGTTTGAAAGTGAATTTTCGACCTCGGTGAAGGACCATTATAGGTGAAACTTGCAATGCAACGAACATTACTAAATCTTAATATTTTCTTCCCAATCACCACCTGGGAGGCTGTCATTGTTATGCTTATATAAAAATAAATCCAATCTCGTACAATTATGGACCGTCACCACCAAATGCACAGTAAAGCCCAGATTTCCAGTTCAAAAATCTGTTTTAGCTTCACCGAGGAGTCTGTGTACATTTCATCTGCTCTGTTGTGCTCACATTGAACAGAAATGGTAAAATTAGTGGTCACAATTCTTTACTATCATGCAGGGGGTTTTCCTGCATAGAGGACTTTTTGTTGCCCCCCCAAAGAGGTTTTAGCCAGCCCCAAAGGGAAATCACAAACAACCACTGAAAAAGCAGAGCATAAATTTGAATATAAGAGCTAATCTCAGTTTTATTTTCAGAGTCAGGCTGTATACTGGTCTCTCCTGGTGATTTATTTAAATATATTTTTTTATAACCCAATGTTATTTTTTTATTTTTTATTTACTCAAGCATAGTATAAACTTTTGTTTATCAAATTGTCAGAAATGACAGGCAAATGTATACATTTCTATCAAATAAGGTAACGGACTCACTGCCTTAACTGTACACGAACATAAATGTGTATGACAATGATTTACAAAAAGGTTTTATAAAAGCCACCTATTATCTTTAATTTATTATTAATGACTATCACATTCATCTTAATGGTCCACTTATTCTGGCGATCAATAGTTAATGTGCACCTATCACATATACCACCCAATGAAAGTCATTGAATCACATCGTAGAAATGGATTCGACTGATGATGTACTGTATTGTATGTATGTAACATTAGAAAGTTAGCAAGGCAGCAAACACTAGGTTCATAATACGGCTGGACTCTTTCTTTAAGGTATAGTAAAACAGTAAGCAGTAGAGTTAACCGATCATTAACCGGTACACTCTGCGTTCTGTGGATAGCTGCGGACATGTACCGGTTGCGCAGCAACGATGTTCTGTGCATTGTCGTGGACACATACTTAGCGGCGGCTGTGGTTCAGTGGTAGAGTGGTTGCCTACCAATTGGAAGGTTGGTGGTTCAATCCCTGGCCCTGTAGTCCCATGTCGAAGTGTCCTTGGGCAAGACACTGAACCCCGAGTGTAAGTGTGTAAGTGTGTGTGAGTGTTAATCTGATGAGCAGGTGGCACCTTGTACAGAAGCCTCAGCCACAGTGTGTGAATGATTCCTGTATGATGTATAAGCGCTTTGAGTAGTCGTTAAGACTATAAAAGCATTATATAAATACAATACATTTACATAGCCAGTGTCCTAGAACTCTTTTGTTTTCAAGATAATTCTTTGTGCATTTCTGCCTTTAATCATTAGGACAGCTTAGATATGAAAAGGGAGAAAGAGGGGGGGAATTGCCGCAGATCAGATTACAACTAGACATGTTCCGATACAACACAATAATCGATAACGCCTCCAATACTGCCTAAAACACTGGGATTGGTATCGGGAAGTACTGGAGTTTATTATTATATAGTTCAGGTTTCGGAATCGGTATCGGAAAGCAAAAAAAAGGTGTTGGACTATCTCTAATTAGAACCTCGGGCCTCTACGTCAAAAAATAAACCTCTACATATGGGTGCGCGCTCTAACAATTGATCAACCGGGGCACACCAGTCCTGGAATTTTAACGCATGTGATCAGTAGTGTGCATTTCCGAGTCTGTCTCTACCGCATCACCCTGCGAGGTTGTAGGCTGTGAGACTGCCTGGCATCCTCTGTGTGTAGCATTGCCGATTTAACCCGCCAATCCTCATCGATACAGAGCCATGTGTCTCATAGCTCTCTGTCGTGCGAGCCGTCCAGTGGAGAGCCATGAGCAGAAAAAAAAAAGAAGCAGCTTAAAACCCAACTTGCTAGTGCAAAGTTAGCAATAGCAACCAGAGTTGTAGTCGAGTCTCCAACTGTTGAGTCTGGGTCCAAGTCTGAGTCACCAAAGAAGAATCTGAGTCGAGTCCGAGTTGAATCACCATTACCTGAGTCAAGACTTGAGTCCCCAGTGTTTGAGTCCAAGTCTGCCTACATTTCTCCACTCTGGCACCTTTAAAGAGCTGATATACTGTACTAATAAAAGAGGGTCTACATTAAACAAAAGTGACACCACTGTCACGATTGCAAAGGGAGTTTATTTACTGACTTTAATCTTCTAAACAACATTTAGCGGCGCTCTTTTTGGCATTGGATGTAAAATATGTGTAGGCAAACTTCACAATCCAGGGCGCATCTCTTTGCATTTTCCAAATCCACACTTAGTAGAGAGCCTGCAAATCATGCACTACAGTTGCATATATCAATACAAATTCCTTTGTTATAAGAGTAGTGAAAGTAAGAGCGAGAATGAAGCATTAAGTGAGTGATGTCAGTGAGCGTGTTCAAGCATGGAGAGGGAGCGGCAGCGGTGTATGACTGAGAAGCGCATGTGTGGCTGTGAGGAAAAAGCGAGAGAAAAAAAGAGATCCCAAAGACGATGTTTGAGTTAACAGTCAACAATAAACAACAAGCTTCTCAAGACATGGTGGCTTCATCTTTTTAATACTACCACTGCCGGCTGTGAGTTGCGCGGCGATGTGAGTTGCGCATGCGTCACTTTGCAACAAGTAGCCTACAAGGGACTAACGAGAGACTTCTGTATTGTTAATACAGTAAAAATGGACCTACTTAACAAAGTTTGTTCACTGCTAGTTACAAGTTAGCAATCAAACACATCAAAGGCTGTCAATTGAATGGCGTTTTGTGCTAATCAAACAATCATAGATAGCATCTGCACTTGACCAGAGCTCACATCACATCGGGCAGTGACAATACTGTTGAAGTAAAGGGTGTTACCCCCAAAAGTACATTGGCCCTATAGGGAACGTCTCCAAAGCGGTCTTGGAGCCCAAAACAGAAAAAGTGTAAAATCCTATATTAAATTTTAATAACCTATTTAGTCAGAAACTTTATACAACGTCTGAGGTTTTTTTCATGAATGCTTAAGTCCAATTTTATATATCCTTGAGTCTTAGTCCAAGTACAAGTCATCGGCGCAATTCCAAGTCAAGTCACGAGACCTGAGGATAGACTCTAGTTGGACTCCAGTCCCCCATCACTGCTAGCAACTAAACTACAGTTCAGTTAGATTGTATTGCTTATATTTCTTTTATCATGCAAAAAGGTTTTTTAATAATGTTTTTTATTTTGGTTAAAAAAAAAAGTTTTTAACTGTTTAACTGATTAATTGGTCGAAACTCTTATTGTCGGTTAACGGTTAAAATGTAATCATTAACATCCCTAAGATGATTTGGCTTTGGCATTCATGGTGATCAAATAACCTGCCAGAATAAATTAAATGTAATGCCAAAATGTAGGCCAACGTCACATGCTGTGATCTGAACTACCTAATATGGACGCGTACGGTATTTTGTGCTATTTTAAACATGGCCCCATATGTTTTACCCTGTCAGTAAAATAGAATAAAATAGAATATAATGTTTGTACAATAAGAGTTTTTATTTTCAGTCAGATTCCATGCAGCTTTTCTCTTCTTTTTTTTTATAAATTTAGGGCTTTCCTTTTAATCCATTAAACAAAATGGGTCTAATGAGAATAATTAAAAGACTAAATAACAAAAGGAGAGCATTTCCATTTGAATAACTGGGTAACGACAAAGGGCAGTGTCGTCGTGTGGAAATAATGCTAATGAGTAGAAACTTTCTGAGCATGACTCAGTTGTGAACTAGGTTGAGTGTGGCAACAGAGGCGTTTTTATGCCACAAGCCTCTCTATTACTGAACTGTGTCCACAGGATTGAGCAAGAGATTTCTCGTGAGACAAAGTCACAGTGTGAAGGCGGAGACAGAGGCAGAGAGTGGAGATGGTACAGATGAGATACGTACTGATGTAGAAGGTGCTGGGGGCATGGGCTCCATCAAATTCCAGCTCCAGCAGGTTGCTGGTCTTGGGGTCGTGTCTCAACCATAGGGCCACGCCCAGGATAACACCTCCTGCAAGCTGCAACACACACAACACATCCTTCAGTTCTGTGTTTTCAGTTCCTTCAGTTCAGTATAGGGCTGAGTTACCTATGGCGTACTTCCATTGCATGGTACCTACTCGACTCGCCTTTTTTGGTTTTCCATTCCAAAAAAAGTCCCTGGCACCTGCTATCAGGAACTTTTTAGTACCACGTCGGTCGATGTTCCAAGCAAGCTGAGGCAATACCAAAAGGTGACGTGAAAACCCGCAGAATGCTGATTGGTCTGAGAGAATTGTCACTAATCAATCATTGCTATCGACAGACTAGCTAAACCATTTTGTGTTTAAATGGTTTAGCTAGGGTTTTTTTTTTTTGCTGCCTCCAGTTTCGTTTGAAACTAAATTTGTCTTATGGCTGTGGCAATAGCTGCATGCCGAGAATCAAACGCAACACACCTTCGACATTCTGTGTGTGTGTGTCGTGTTAGGTCACGGCAGTTTCCTGCTATGACGACCAGCCACGCTCGCTTTACGTATAAGGTGGTACTAATCAGCAATGGAAAAAGGAGGACCGCAGCCAAGTCGAGCCAAATCAAGGCGAGCAGGTACCATTAATGGAAAAAGGCCATTATATGTTGTATATGCAGCACACCACGGGTGCCAGTGGAACGGACTGGAGGGAACTGTGCATTATTTAGAGTGTTTGGGGTGAAGGTGTCTGTGTTTACTGTATGTGTATTTGTGATTGTGAAAACAATTTTTCCTATTGGACAATAAAGACTAGATAGATGGATGGATAGATAGATAGATCATCTATCCATCCATCTATAAATTAATGGAATTCTGATAGCAATTTTGGCCCCTAATGATTACAACCACAATGTAATTGAGAAAAACGATTATTTTGCACATTACTTTTTGCAAGAAAACTCTTAATTTGTCTTGTGTTCTGGTTGAAAAAGGGGAGAAGTATCAAGGCAAATGTTACAGTTGAAGGTGTTTTCACTGTTTCACTGGTTTTTTTTAAGTTAATAAATGATCATGATTTTCCTCATAAAATCGAGCAGCCCTAGTTCAGTACATTGCACTGGCTGCCTTTTTTATATGTTTTTCTCATTTTCACAAGCAATAGGAAACAAAAGTCCTGAGCCAGATCCACACTCAGGAGATCACCGTTTTATGATGCGTGTCATCACAACACTGTCGCTACGGGACACCGTAAACGTCCATTGTTTTACGTTTTCATTTTTTTTCTTACACTACAAAAGCAGACTAGCTGCTACAAGTTATTGCAGACAGCCTTAGCCTTAATGGGAAAAAACTTTCATTGACGTTAATGTTTGGAAAATATGTTCATGCACTCTCTTGTAGAAAGTAGGACAGAGACAGAGATCACTCTCATGTCTGTATGCTTAACATGAACGTGCTGTTAGCAGCTAGCTAAGCTAGCTTAGCAAGACTGGAAACTGGGGTGAACAGCTAGCCTGAGTAAGCATCTATCTTACTCTTAATCTCAGTCTCTGGAAATGAGTAAACACCTTTATTTCTCAAAATGTGAGACTGTTTCATTAACTTCATAAAAGATTAGCAGGTTTTTTAACATTTAGTGAAAAAACAGCAGAAATTTAGTGAGCAAGGCTTTTGTTCAAGTCATCATTGAACATTAAAAGACAAAACACCCCAGCTCAGTAAACAACAATGGTAAACTAGAAAATTGATTATTCATTTGCAATCAACTTAGGATGTGTCAGCAGTATTTCCCACAGGATTTTATGAGACCGCGATGGGTGGAACTCAGACCCTTGAGAGGGTACTAGGGCTGCAGCTATTGATTCTTTTAGTAATTGAGTATTCTACCGATTATTCCATTGATTAATCGAGTAATCAGATAAGAAATACTTAGTAAGAAAATAACTAGTAAACAGCAGTAGTAAATATATTTCTTATTGCTGTATACTTAAAAAAGGAAACCTGTCTTTTGTATATACAAAATGTTTTCTTTAGAAAAAGCAAACATTTTTATAGCCAAATTGCCAGACCCTTAAAAAAATGTTTTGGTGGCCCAGCACTGAATATGCAAAAGAGCTGTTTACAGATGTGACGGTTCAAAGTTTACAGGAGGTCCATTCAACTACAATGTTCAGGGGGCCACCTTTTCAGAAGCCTACTACTGAATGAGGAGAAAGAATAAAGAAAGCATGGCATGGTCCGGTGACGTCATTCACGTGCATATTAAGTAGCCATGCTGGGGGGAGGGGCTGATTTGTCTCCAGCAGCATCCAAAGATTACTAGCAAACTAATACACAGTATGACTACAAACCAACAGCTTTTGTTTTACATTGTTTGTAAAACATCACTATTTGCAGAATTGCATGCTGTAGTTGTGTAAAACAGTGCGCGGGACGACAGATGTGGGAATCACCAGACGCCTCCCAATACGATATATCATCACGACACTTATGCAACAATACGATATAATTGCAATTTTAAACATATTGCAATATTATGCAATATATTGCAATTTATAACCTTTTTCCAACTTCTAATTTTTCCCAATTTCAAATGATGTCCCCAAAAGGAAACTTTGTCAACATCTGTTTGTTCATCTCACTTCAATGTTATTGCTGCAAAATGGGATTATCAAGCAGATAAACTAACCAACACATATATAATAAAAGATCCATACTTGGCGCCTGTGTATCGATACAGTATTGCCACTGAAAATATCGCGATACTATGCTGTATCGATTTCCCCCCACCCTTAGTGGACGAGAGCAGGAGACGATGATGTTACCTTCTGTCGTGGAGGAGTACTCTGGATGTTTTCTACTGAGATGATGTAGCAGCATGTTTGCAGCTAAAATGATCCCAAACCTTCTGTCGTTTTCTCTCACCTATCTCTTCTCGTAGAGCCCTCACTATTTTCACTGTCTTCCTTCACTTGTAATCTGCGCTGTCAGTATTGTGTCCACAGAAGCGGCAGCATGTTGTGCGCTAGTAATAATCCTCCGAGCGGAAACACAGTGAGCCGTACACCGTTAGTTACACTGATTTAACGAAGCTTCAAGGCTTTGAGGATTTTTTGTAATCGAATTATTCGAGTTATTCAAGGAATCGTTTCAGCCCCAGCAGTTTAAAGGCATCAATCTGGTGCACTTTGAGAAGAACTCTTGTAAACAATGTTGACAACTAAAGTACTGAGCACATCGCAAGACGAGAGAAAGAGACCCATGCTGTAGGCAGAAGAGCCGTAAACTGCAATTACTGAGCAGCATGCCAGGGAATGAACTATAGTTCATGTTTTTCATCTTTTCCCTGATGCTCTAAATGGCAGCGTTTAAAAATAAAGTCGTTAAGATGGTCTGAAAAGTTGCTAGATGTAGAGCTGGGCAATATAACGATATTATGTCGATATCGTGATATAATCCTAGATATCGTGTTAGATTTTGAATATCGTAATATGGCATAAGTGTTATCTCCACAACGCTGTGGAGTAAGATCTGGTTACACCACAGGTACATTCTGGGAGAGTAGAAAAAAAGCTCTAGGTTGTTTGCATTTCTTTAAACCAATCACAATTGTCTTAGCCGGTGCTAAGCTCCGGATGCGATGTCAGCGCCTCTGCAAAACAGTCTTAGGAAGGAACTTGTGTTGGTGGAACATTTGCACCCCGCCAAAGAAAACATTGCATACAATATTAAATGAAGTTCAACTGTTCACATAATACAGTAATGTGAGCTATTTAAATTAGCTGGATACATGGTTAAACCTGATTTGCTCTTACCAGTGTATTGTTAACTAACTAACTAACTAACTTTGTTAATATTAATCAAGGTATGAATGTAAGAGAGTAAATGGTAAAACATATTCTGTGTAAATCTTTAAAATCATGCCCCCAAAAAACCCAAACAGGCCTGCCTTATTGCGTGACTGAAATATTTGTCAAAACTCTGCCTTTTTAGCGTGTAACGTTAGCTTGCCAGCTCAAAGGTTGCTCTTGTTGTGAATGGGCAAAGCTTGTCTGATTTATCCTGGAATTTCATTTCCGTTGATCCAGACAACCAAGTTTGCAACACTGCTTGGATGCAGTCAGGAATGTTTCAGTGTGTATACCAAGGATGTCAGCCTCTCCTCTCTAAGCGTAGCTCCTATGGCGCCACAGAAAAGTGCTTCTAATATCCTTCACTGGTCTCCGTCCAGAGCAACGGGATCTGTTGTCCATTTCTTTAACTGTCTATGGTATATACACAGAAATACTCTCTCTCTCTCTATATATATATATATACACAAACACACATGCATACATAAGAATGATATCAATCCTCTCATCTAAATCTCTGCAAGAACTCAACTAAGTGTATTCACCAAAATGTTGAAATAATGTTATTAAAGGATTGTTGTAGTAAGGATATTTTGAGTCAATATTTGAGGCAACCAGGAAAACACAGCAACAAACGTCTGTGAGACCCTTTGTTTAATTTGTTTTTATACTTCCTGCTCTCACCAATTTCCTTGGGGAAACCCCGCACATACTGCAATGTGTAACTTTGTATTGTATTGTGCCAGAGCCTTTTTGTTCGGCCTGGGACAAAGAAATCCTAAATATAACCAGAGTTAGCATATACCTCACACAACAGCAGCAAAATAAAACACTGGCAGACACAACAGACTCCACATGGGGGGGTTTGGCTATTTTATAAATCTTATACTTCCATACATCCAAAATAGTCATCATGGCCAACGAGAATATCTAAACTAAACTAGCTAACACAAGTTTCTGTGAATAGATGTGAACTAAAACAGGCCCTCCCTCCCCATCCTCCTCCTCTCTTAGTGAGGTCCATTCCAGAGCCGAGGCCAGCTGCTGCCTAGCAACCAGATCAACACCATAACTGGCAAGAGTGCAGAAATTCAACACACACACACAAACACACACATACACAGAATGACTCACTAACTTTAAGTGAACTCCCCGCCTCCCAGCCAGTGAATTACCACTGGCTCATCACTGGAAAGCAAAAAGGTTTAACCAGATTTATCTGATTTCTGAAAGGCTTTAATTTACAGTATTTATATAAATGATGAGTCAGAGGGAGAACCCAGACAGAATGTAGTTAAATCCATGATTTGTGAGCCTGAGATGTGACCGAGGCTTGAGCAGCCCAGCTACGACTACTGGTATCTGAGGTCCGGAACAGTCCTGGCCCCAGGTCAGCTACAGACTAAAGAACACGAGACAAGAGGTGTAACACTCTACCGGCCGCTGTTGGGAGAAAGTAATAAACTAGTAAATCAAAAATCCACGAGGTGATCTTTGAGCTGTAAATATGGTATCTGGGATGTTTGAGTCAGAGGGGCCGGCAGTTTTTCCAAAAGATCAACCACAACTTTGGTTCAGGCTTAATCTGAGTAAGGGTCAGGAAAAACCCAGATTATGTTTTGAAAGTAAAATCTTATTGTGTCTTGGGTTCCGTATGAAGAAAAAAAGTTTAAAGTGTAAAAGTATTAAGGGAAATTTCACAGTTGAAGGTGTTTTCCCTGTTGATTTGTTCACAGCAGACATTTTGGCAATATAGAGGCAACTTAGAGGAAACACTGTATGACATACACTAGAACTTGTCTTAGGTAGCTATCACAGGCCACCTGTTTCTAATTAAGCCACTGCATTTGTTGTCACACATGGGCCAGCATCATGATGTTTCTTACAGCCTGCTGCTGTTACCATACAGGGGATAGCTGCTGGTAACTAATAGTGGAGGCGCATCAGGCTAATTTTGAGCTAAACCCTAAGACTAATATTAAGAAAGTTTAAATGTGCTGCAACACAGGAAAAAGGTCAGCGCAGCTGTAACTGAATCCCACATCTAACAACTCTCTTCAACTCAAACTCAGAAATTGCTTCAAATAACATCTAAAGTGAGATCAGCACAGCTGAAGTGCCAGTGTCTATTTCTGCCTGTTGCTCACAGTACAGGGGTTGCAGAATGCTGGGCATGCTGGAGGACTGGGAGTGGGGGGTAGGGGTGTTGTCTGCAGTTCCCAGAAGCCTCCTATACCACCACACAGAGGCTTCCCTCCCCCTACTCCCACCCATGTAGCCTCTTAACCCTCTCAGTGTCCAGTGTGATTTATGGAAACAGAAGGTCTCCTTTTTTAAAAAGGCAGCCTCCGCGGCCGGCAGCTCAATGACCGCACATTGCAGTTAAAGTGTTTCTTCACGTCAACTGGACTCGTCCGCTCTAATAGATCCTTTCACAGGGCTCTTTAGAACAGCCAATAAAGCTAAAAGGGTTAAAGTGGAATATGTGTTAAAATGAAAGAAGGAGCCAAAGAGATGCTGTAATGCATGGACAATCACATTAGTCATTTTTTCAGGACTGTTACCAACACTTGTGGACAATGACTATTTTTTGCACACTGAGTTAGGGCATTTTTTTCCTTCTGTTTTTGGTTTTTTATCATTGCAGTTGAGTAAAGTACAACAACATCCATCGGAAGCAGAAGTTTCCAAAAAAAGTTAAAAAGGGCAGAGTCCAAATGTTAAGGTTTTTAAGCAACTGTATTTCCTAGAGATGTCCTGATCAAGTTTTAATGGCCCTGATCCCGGATCCAAGTGTGTTAATATTGGGTATCAGCTACTTAATCCATTTACAAAACCAGGGGACCTGGATCATCCCTCATTGCTCACACTGGCAGGAGGTGGTGGTGGGAGTGAGGGGAGTGGAAGGATGATTGGTTCCTGTCAGTAAACATCTTTGCGCCAGCGACCGGGGTGTGGCCTGTGGAGGGGTGGCTGAGACACAACATGAGAAAGCCCCGTCTTCTGCACGCAGCCACAGAAACAGATTACTTATTATAGTGACAATTGAATTTATTTAGTGTGATATGAAAAGTACAGGGAGCTTGATTTCACTTCAGGGCGGGCAAAGGCTAGACACTAGAACACTAGGAACAAAAAATCTAACTATGAAGGTAGCAAACAAAGCCTAAGTTGGGACCATAAACTGTAAAAAAAAAAAAAAGAATAAATAAAATAAAATGTCCTGTCAAAATACAACCACCAGACCAATCCTGAGTCAATCACAGCCGTCAGTCATGATGTTTCAGCCCAAAGAGAAAGTTTCAGAGTTAATACAACACAGCGAGGCAATGAGCTTGACCACAGATATGTTTAAATATACCGTATACTCTTTATTGAACTCTAATCCTCATTAATCCCACTCCCCTCATATACTGATAGACTCTCTTCTCCCTCCTCACACCTGCCTCCATTTTGTTGTCTGCAGTACTATAATGTTCACCTGCACGGCTGACTGTTACTATAGTAACAACTGTTTATATCTGCATCTTTTTTTGCACTACTTACCTTGACTGGTATTTCAATTTGCACTACTGACTGTTTATTTACAGTACCAATTGTTTACATATACACCTGCAATACCGTACTTTAACTGTAATATGCAATTACTTTCCACTGCACTTTAATTCGGATAGCTTCTGCCCAAACTTTATTTGTACTACCTTAAATCATTGTTATACTGCTATTTTAGCTCATTCTAGCCTTATTATATATCTCTATCTGTAAAAATTCTGTCCATAATAATAGCCATCTGTATATATAGTCATAGTACATATTCCCCTGTAAACTCTGTAAACCATTAGTATATTATGCTCATTGTACATTTCTGTCAAATTTTTACTTATAGTAATATCCACCTGTATACCCAGCTGTAAATCTTGCTCACAATACTTGTTATCTATATATTATATTCATAGGACAAATCTATCCGTAACATTCTGTTTATAATAGTATTCATTTCTTTCGTATATATCCATGTCCTGCACTTACTGCTATTGCACTTCTGGTTAGACCCAAACTGCATTTTGTTGCCTTGTACCTGTACCTGTGTAATGACAATAAAGTTGAATCTAATCTAATCTATACATTAAAGTGGATGTGCCTTTTGTGTTTATTAGTAAAAGCTCTAAATTAATAGTGTATTCGTGTCTCCGCCGCGAAGCTGAGCTCCTATGCGAGGACATGCACAGAGCGCTGATGCAGCGCTGTCAGAACCGACAGACGAGTCTCATTTTAGTTTTTTTCCGCCCCTCTGCACCCCCCGCTCCCCCCCCAGTTGATTTTGAGTTGAAATTTCAAGACTTCAGTCGACCATGATTTTCTTTGGTTGATTACAGCCATACAATGTACGATGGAACGAGTTTTCACCCTGAAAGCGACTGCTGTTTCAATCCTGTCGACTCTCTGCAGCGGGCGGGGCTGCTCAGTCCCCCCCCACCCCGCAGCTGACGTTGGGTGTATGTTCAAATTTGATTCATTCAATAAATTATTAATTTTTGTCTTAAATCCACCAGCCATTTTTATTTGCAGCATCTTCAGCCTTATTGGTAAGGTTAGTATAAGAAAATTCAACCCAGAGTAATCTTATTCTCTTCAAAACAAGTTTCCTTTCTATTTTTAAAGAACCATACAAAAAAATCGCAACTTTTGTGCAACTTTCTCTGTTACCTTCATTGCAAGACACCATTTTTGGCCGCAACAATCTCAAAAAAAGACTGCAAAATCCTGGAGGGACTGGAAAGGGTTATAACACCATAACATAAATAAATGGTAAGAGCTTGTTACAATTTACACACGATACTGACTAGGACTGCACCATAGGAGGAAAATATGTGTTGATTACTTGCGATAAATAAACAGATATTAAAGTGTTCTCAGTTCTGCCTTCTGCAGCTTTCAGTATTCTGCTAAAACACAACAAAGTACTTGTTGAATTTAAAACAAATGAATACTGAATGAATGAATAATTTCCAACATTCTTTCTTTGAGCAAACTGAACATTCAATTGAATATAAAAGGCACCCGTGACCCCTATAAAAAAGAATGACATTTTAAAGTGCAGTTTTCTGATGATATTTTTGTTCAACCAACACAAAAAAACCTCTGATTGCCTGTTGCAATGTGTTTATTGCAACAACTGATAGAGCGATGACGATAGAAATACAATATATTGTGCAGCCCTAGTTTTGACGCGCTTTCATATTGAAAATTAAGGAAATAAGTCAAAAATGAGTCAAAATAATCAAAAGAAAAATGTGTCTTTGAAAAGGCAATTTTCTTCCTGCGTAGACAGTGGACACTGTACCTAAACGCATGTTGTGTAGACACAGATGGGGCGCTGAAGCTGCTGTGACTTTGTCTGTTATCTGTTAGACAGTGTTAGCACTGTGGCTTAATTATTAACTCTCTGGTCCCTGAATAGTTAGACTGAGGAAAAGTGCAGCAGTGGGAAATAAAGAGCCTGTGGCTAACCTTTCAACACCAGCACTTTAGTTGCCATTCATTATTGATAATGGCAAACAGAGGTGGACCATCATCGAGTTATTCTCAGCATTTCCTGTTGGGTTTCCTGGGCTTAAACTGTAGGCAAGGTGTGAGTTCACCAACACCAATATGACATCATCACAGTGGTCCATATTGTTCCAGCTACAGGCTTAAAATGCATCATATCTCAACTGACATTTTTCTATATATTTAGCTGAACTCAAATTCCAATTATGCAATTGATTAGTCAATCTTCAGAACAATAATCTGCAACCATTTTGCTAATGGATGAATCATTACTGCTGTATAATCAAGCAAAAATGGCAAATGTGATTTGCCTTTTTTCTATGTTGTGTTATTGTGTTGAATTTGATAGCTTTGGGTTTTGGACTGTAGGTTGGTCAAAACAAGACATTTAAAGAAGTGACTGTGGGCTATCAGAACGTGTGACTTATCCCTTTTTGGGTGAATTTCATGGACTGATCATTGAAAAAGAATCTTAAATAAAAATAGGGATGTCCCAATCACAGTATTAGATCAGGAGCAGGAGCAGATTTTGCCATTTTTTAAATGATCGGGCATTGGCATTTACCCTGAATATCTTATGGCAATCATTTCAAATTCCAAAACTGAAGATAATTACTTCTTCTGAAGAGTCCATTAACTGTTTAATATAAGTTTAGTTTTCTTGTCTAGTGGGTAACTTGAAACTGTTTATTCTTTGCTTGGATCCTAAAAAAGAACTGTTTTGGTATTGAGAGAAAAGACTAATTTGCTTCACTAAGTTAAATGTATTAAGCTCAAGGTGTCTTTTAGTTACTTTGTTTACTTAGTTATTTTTATAAACAAAAAAACGGTGTGCAGCTCCATTATCTGAGCAAGTATCGGACTGGGACTCGGTATTGACAAATATTCAATATTTAAAAAATTGGATCAGATTGGGGAGTCAAAAAAGCTGAGTGAGACATTCCTAAATGAAAATGAATTAGTTGGAACCCTAAACCAAATAAATCAATACTGTATTTGACTGTGTCTACTGCTATCTGACATAGAGAAAATGGTATGCATTGTCTAACTGGACAACTGGACTTTCTCAAGAATGCACCAGGGGTTCAAATTGCACAGTTACATGGAACAAATGTTGACTGCAAGATTTTAAAACTCTCAACACAGACATGCTTATTTGCTGATTAAGCTACTTCTAAACTGGGGGACCTGTCTGCAACATGTCATCCTGTGGTGTTCACTGCACTTACACTACTAACACACTCGCTAATGTGTCTAGATTTTCGCTGCAAAGAGGCTGTAACAGGAAGCGTGATCTACAGCCAAGTGATAGATGAGTGGGCAACATGCCTGCTTTAATTTAAAAGTTAATATGAAGAGTGCATATTTAAAATGAATGCAATCGATCAACAAAGACATTACAGTTGGCTCTTACAATGAACTTCTATTAACCCTCTATTCCTAGGGTGGTGTAAAATACTGATTGCCATCTCTTTTCCTCCTGGAAATCATTTGTTTTTTCCTCATTCAATGTCATAGTCTTGGAGAAAAATATGGACATGGTTTGTCAGCATTGAAAAAAAAAACTTAATGAATTGATTTGGAATTTGGTTCCTACATTCATGGTGGTCATCATACTGGTTTTGGTGTTCCTCTGAATTTTCAACTAGCACCAATTTTAAATTTTTTGCTTTTAGTCAAGCGTCTGTTGACATCTTATCGATTGCCAATAAGTGTAAAATAAAATAGTTGCTGTAAAATCCTTTGTCAGAGTAAACTGTTGTGTTTTGGCCTTTAAATGCATTACTCTAACTGGAATTCCTTGATCATATTTCGGTGTCTCAGCCACACCCGCACCGATAAAGCCCCCTGCACCCTTTACAGTGTCACTTTTTGTTTCTGGAATTTTAAAGAAAGAAAAAAGTACCAGAGAAAATGGGGGTCGACCGAAGGAACGGTTTTGAGCAGAAACTCTGCAGCAGCTCTTACACAGAGTGAAAACTAGCTAAACACCCAAAAATGTTTCCATTATCCATCACCCAACACATGGCCTTGACTCACCAAATGGAAACCACCATGAGTCCCCCCTCCGCACGCACGCACACACAAATTAGGCGGAGGATGTAATCCAAACAAAACCGTTCTCCAAACCACAGCGATAGTCTCCACAACCGCCCAACATCTTCGGCTTCACCGTAGGCTAGCGTTAGAGCTAAAAACCGACACACATATTTTACCTAGCTATAGTATTTGAGCTTCTATCATTGACCTAAATGTGATTCAAAACGGTTGAACCGTGTGGTTCATGTCACAACAAATTAAAATTATCGAGCTAGCTAAAATGTTATTTTGGGGATACAAAAATACAATTTTCTCCGTTTAATTTTTGTGCTGACTTAAAAACCTAGCTGGGTAGCGGGACTCGACCTGGGCATGTTGTGTTTTAGCTATTTTTCTATTACCACCTCGTGGGTGTGTAATAGGCTACGTTCATTTACCACACATGCCTTTTTAGCTATTTTTTGGTTACCATCATTTCGCCATTATCTCCCCTAGTGGCGAAATAGCTGTCGCGTGGTTATTCATGAGGTATAACGGTAAAGGTAGCTACCGCAGTCGTGAGATGTAATTTGTGCTATTCATAACGGTCTAGCCTAAACAAACCAACACCGCTAACCAGCGAGTGGAGGCGGCGCTGCGCACCGAAGTGAACACGCATTGTGTACAAAAATTACAAAAGTACCATGGCTTGCTTACCCAGAAGATGAAGTTGAAGAAGAAAAGCATGTACTTGATGCATTTGGTGCAGCCTTCGACTCCCATTGTGGTCGGTTAACGTTAGTCAAATGTATTCGGTGCAGAGTTCACAGGACGGCGGTAGCAGGCTAGGTGTCGCAGCGTGTAACGGGGCTGAGTCTCGACTGGGAATCCTGACTACAGTTTGGAGACAGAGGCAACACCCAACTCCTCCCTCCCTCGCGGTCTGTAGACATCCCCCCACCCCCCTCCACACAGACACACACGCACACACACACACACACACACACACACACACACACACACACACACACACACACACACACATATAATCCAGTCCCAACACAGTAAACTTCCGTTCAACGCCTTCAAAATAAAAGATCGATTTACCATGCTTCGACATTTTGGGAGGGGTCCTGGTTTGCTTCTGTATGTTAAATGGTTCTTCTCACAACATTAAGAACCTCTTACTTGAAAAAAAGACTTATGTTTTACCAGTCAGGCAGATTTGTATAGAACCCTGTTCCCACTGTGCTGCAGTAAACAGAATGGTTTTATGTGTCGTATTGCATTGGTTTACAGTTGAACAATGGCTCAGTTTATGGAAAACCACTTATGCTGGTCAACAAACTCAGCTGGTTTACTTTTTACTTATTTTATTTAGAATTGGTTTTGCAAATAGATTTCTACATTGAATTTATTTCCTTCACATTATAATGATATTATGCAAACATGTTGAGTAGGATTCAATCTGTGGGATATCAGGTCAAAATGGCTCAGAGAGCAGCTCAAAATTAACATATGTTACCCACATAGGCAATCTGTCTGGTAAAACTCTGCTGACTCAAGGGTATTTTACTTTCATTTTTTAGTTTTACTTTCTATACTACTTAGGGTTCAGATTCTACTCTATTTTTAGTTTAGTTTTCTGAGTTACTGGTCAGTTTAGTGATTTACTCTGACTTCCCGTGAGGAAAATCATGGAACACAATGCATTGGTCTATCTTGATTATTGATACTTGGTCAGCTAGGCCTACAAACTTTGATTAGTTGTTCAGGTTAACTATGTAGTAGTAGAAATTTGTTATAGTTTGTATAATTGGTTAAGTTAATTTCAGATTTCCATTGTGCTGTAGGGTAAGGTCGAGGTAATGTCAGTGGCAGGCTGTAAAAGACTGCCAGTCTCCCATCTGACAGCTGCTGCTGTCAGGACCACCTGCTGCCTGTGATCCTCAGTTTGTTTTGTGGTGATCATGTCTTCCATTTTGAGCTAATTGCTTGTGAAATAAACACCTGTTTGGTCTGCTCCAAGTCTCCTGCTGTGAATGTCCAAACCGCTACGTGGCTATTCTAACAGACAGCACATAATAAGGAAATAGTTTTAAGTCATTTTAAGAATATGAATCCGTATTTATGCAAATGATTACAACCTCCTGTAAGGCAAAACATTTTTCCATCAGTCGAGAAGTTATAATCTCAATTGCAGGAACACTAAAACAGCCTTCTCAAGAGTTATGATTGTGAGATGAAGCTGTGCATTTTCCAAGATGCCAAATTTAAAGTGGAAAGTGATAAGAGTGGTGGTCTCAACTCCCAAATGATTCATTCAGCTGAGCTCTGATCTCTGCAGCCAGTGACCAGCAGAGGCTGTTGTGCCTATATTTTAATAGTTGTTGTATTTACAGTCATTGGCATGTATTTGTATGCACATAACTATTGTAGTTGCTTCCTACTTTGATAAATGAGTGGTTGCTTTACTCCTAGTTGTCAGCTGAAGTGGGATCATTTACGGTGGGTTCCTGGCACCGTTATGTTCTGATGGCTCTACCTGGTGGCAGCACCGTGTATAGCAGTAAATCAATCCAGTCAACCAAGGTATTCCTTTACATTAACATTGTTTTTTTTGTATTATGTTTTGTGTCTCCCTTTTAAGAAACCCCACACATAGACACACATTCACAAATATAAATATTATATTTTCTAACAAATGTGTTTTTCTGTATACCTTGCCAAGCTACTTGTTTGACATTAAAGTTTTGGGACTGGACTATTTGTATGTGGACCAGCAACTTCAGAAACTAAGGGTTTTTCTCATTTCTTCTAATTTGTGCCTCCTCTTTTCCTTATTTCCTTCGTCCTCCCTGTTTCCTGGAAATTTGTTCTAAGCGCACCATCTTGAAGGATGTCTCAATTCCTAAAATGCAAAAGAGCCAGGAATATACAAGCCATGGCAACTGTGACACACATCATAATTAATCAATGATTAAGTGACGCTCCGAAGCACAAATGTCTCATTTTGTTAAATGCTTGCTCCCTCGACTCCTCTTTGTTTTTGTGTCTCTTCCACGCCTCCTCTGCTCCCATCTTAGGGGGGAGGGACTAGGATGCGAGGAGAGGAGGAGAGGAGGTGAGGAAAGGAATCGAGGATGTACAAAGTGAGAAATGAGAAGAGGGGCCTGAAAGGACGTCTTTTGTTGGCTCTCCCCCGACTTCCTATTGTGTCTCTAGAGACTAGACTGTCAACTTGGCAGCAAAGGCATAAATCAGTTCACCCTTTTCTAAATTTACTATGGCATACTGATTACCAGCACAAGAACTACAAAATTCTCTAGATTACTGTGTGATGCACTCACTTTATGTCTGATGTTGTTGATGGCAGATTAAAAGGTAATGTATGTATCTTTTCTCAACCACAACCCCTCTTGTGACTTGTGGATCCATTCTGGACTATGTTGATGATAGGGTGCAAAATCTAGGGGCTTGTAATAACCAACTTGGAAACCTATGTGTGTGCATGTGCCTTTTGAACTCACACACACGGTCACACATGTGCTTTAAAGAGCCCCTCTTATACTAATTTTCAGTGTCCTATTTGTACTCTTGGGGTCTATTACAATGGGCTTACATGCTTTGATGTTAAAAAAACATATCATGTTTCTCGTACTGCCCATTTCTGCAGCTCCTCTGCTGCCTGAAATACTAGATTAGCTGTCGGAGAAACAATTTCACCGGATCCTACGCCATAGCCTGACGTGTACCTATCGAAAAATTACATGTTCCTCGGCCGTGGCTTGGTAGCGTTGCATTTCCCCCCCCAACTCATTTCCTGGTTCTCCTTCTCTATCACCAACATGGAATCAAGGGAAGTTTCAGTACACGATCTGTTCTGCGCATGCGCAAGATGTTAATCATGATGTACGAGGATTTACGACACTGCACAATCTGTTCCACAGTGGCGGTCCACCGGAAAGCGATATTTTAGACTGAATCAAGCTGTCAGCTAGCGGTTAGCCGAAAAAGCTGTTAGCTAAACTAGCGCCAGCTTCCCGGTGGAGGCTAACCTTTCTCTTAGCTAATACATCGGTCTGTGATAGTTGTAGTGGTCAGCCGTTAGTTGTAGTGGTCAACCATTAGTTGTAGTGGTCAGCTGTTAGTTGTAGCGGTCAGTCGTTAGTTGTAGCGGTCAGCCGTTAGCCTCATGGATGTATTAAGAGAAAGGTAAGCCTCCACCAGGAAGCTAACGCTAGTTTAGCTAGCAGCTATAAAGGCTTGCACATGGTCTTCTAAAGAGTGGGAGTACTTTACTCTTAATGCCAACAACGTGGTAGTCTGTACACTGTTAGACTTAGCTGTAATTTCTACAGTTACTTACCACAAAATGCCCAGTAAAATACCATAATTTTCTTTTCCGGTTAATTACTGTAATAAACATTGCATTATGGGTATTAACATTTCATTTACAGTGATTTACTGTATATTTTGAATTTGCGGTACACTGTTAGACTCTACTGTATTTCTACAGTTACTTACCACAAAAATGCCCAGTAAAATACCATAACTTTCTTTTCTGGTTCATTACTGTAATATGCATTGCATTATGGGTAGTAACATTTAATTTACAGTGATTTACTGTATTTTTTGAATTTGCGGTAGTCTGCTGTAAAACAACAGCAGTAGTGCTACTGTAGGTGAATAAGACAGACTTAAATAAAATTGTTAGTTCATGTTATAGAAGCATAGAAATTAAATGGAAAAATAAAATATCTCTATAAAATTAAATTATTTCATTTTATAGAGATGTTTTACATTTTATTTATTATGTTTTTAGCAGTGAAGGTAATTTAAAATTGTGACATGCGTTTCAGCAGTGTAAATAACTTATTGAGAGTTGTGGAGACAAACAAGAAAGGGATCACGTAAATGCTTGACCGCCATATTTGACCTCTGACCTCACGACTTCAAAAGAATAGTGGGTCGATACTTCAAAGGTGTTAAACGAAGTAGGCTCGAGACATCAAAGGAGTGCCGCATTGGTCCGCGCGCACCAGAGTCCGGTCACACACACTACTCAGAGAGAGCTGGAGAAGCGTTAAGGTAAGATAAATCTTTGCTAATTCTGTGACATTAAAATCTCTGCTGATAAGCCTTCGCAAGCGGCGACGTTAGGTTACCGACCTGTGTCATAGCTTGGCTAGAGCAAGCTGTTAACTAGCTTCCCCCCCAAGGAAGTTGGAGCTTAACATTTTGCCCGTGGTTTAGCTAGCTGTAATTACGACGTTCGGTAAAGCTTACACAACTCGTTTAACATGCGCTGTTCGGGACATCTTTTTTACTTTACTGTCAGACCATTGCCTGAAATACAATGTAACATATATTCTGGAAGTTTAAGGTCGGTTGCTGCTAGCTTTTGAGCTAGCTGTTGCCGCATTTTGGCTAACATTACCTCCGGTTAATGCTAACGTTATATTCCCGAGCGTGTTGGTTGGTTTGTCAGTGTTTTAGAATGATTAAGCAAAACTCATTACAGCTGTGTTATAGGCCTAGTATAGGCTACGCGGTTATATTAGTGGAAGTAAAGTTAACATTAAACCGTTACCTTTACATTTTGGCTAACATTACCTCCGGTTAATGCTAACGTTATATTCCCGAGCGTGTTGGTTGGTTTGTCAGTGTTTTAGAATGATTAAGCAAAACTCATTACAGCTGTGTTATAGGCCTAGTATAGGCTACGCGGTTATATTAGTGGAAGTAAAGTTAACATTAAACCGTTACCTTTACATTTGCCCATCTAGTTAACATTTAGGCTATGTCTTTTTTTTTTAAAACACACAAAAAAAGCACCCATTCTATATGTCGGGTGACAGGAAAAGCGTCTTTAAGTAATGTTACTGTGATGGATGGAAAGGAAAAATAATCTTGGTAGGTTTTTTTTAGCTAAAAAAGACGTGTGCTAAATTTAATTCAATGGTAACCACAATTAGCTCTAGTTTTGGTGTCTTCAGCATTTATGGAGAGCAGTTTTTTGCCTTGGCTTCAGGGTTTGGCCACTTAAAACCATCGTGACGTCCAGCACAGATTTGCCTGTAATGTGATATTTCATATAGTTCATCGTTTTTAGTGTATGAGACTTAAGCTAAAGAGTGTGTAACTCAAAGCATATGGTTTTAGGAGTTGAGTCATAGCTACCATGGTTTATGGGGGAAAAGAAAAGTAAAATTTAAAAATGTATTTTCCTAGCCGCTTAAACTTAAATTTGATGGATTGTTCAACAAGTTGTTTAACTGAGAGAGACCGGAGGAAGAAGAAAGCTGGAAGAAGGTCTGACCCCATGACCCACAGGAGCACATGATCCCTTTCAACAATCTATCATCATACAACAAAAAGGTACAGGTGTAGTTTTGAACCTGTAACTCTAGAATTAGGAATATTCTGTAGACATGTGAAAAAACATCAACACATGGCAAGCTATAGGTTTGCATGTGGAAAGGAGCAATGTCCCATTCCTTTAAACAGTAACCACGAACACATACATACATACAGTACCTACATTATTCAGGTACCCCTGGTTTACCTTTTTTTTTCATTGCAGCCTTTTTCCAAATCAAAAAGTTCATTTTTTTCTGGTACACTCAGCAACCCATCTTGACAGTTTAAACCCACATTCAAATTTAAGAAAGGTTTTTGATTTGCATTTACTTTGAAAATGATTGAAATATCACATGGTCATATATTCAGACCCTTTGCCGTAGAACAACAACCATTTCTTCTGATCATCAGAGACAACCTTCAGAGAGTCCAGCTGTGTTTGCCTTGAGGAACTGAATTAGAAAGGCCACACCTGGAAGAAGCTCACAGTGCATGTCAGAAAATGACAATCCATGAGGTCAAAGGAACTGCCTGAAGAGCTCAGAGACAGAATTGGGTCCACAGATCTTTCAAGGTTACAAAAAAACTGCTGCACTTAAGGTTCCTAAGAGCATGGCATCCATAATCCTCAAATGGAAGATTGGGAAAAACCCTTCCTAGAGCTGGCGTTTTGCAAACTGAGCTATGGGGGGTCAGAAGAGCCTTGGTGAGAGAGGCAAAGAAAACCAATGGAACCCATCCTGCCTTGCAGTCGGGAGATGGGAAAAGTTGTAGTAAGTCAACCATCACTGCAGCAATCCACCAGTCGGGGCTTTATGGCAGAGTGGCAAAAGCTCCCTCAGTGCAAGACATGGAAAGCCCAGCATGGGTTTGCTAAAAATGTGGACTCCAAGATGGTGATAAATAAAATCCTCTGGTCTGATGAGACCAAGATAGAACTTTTCCTTAATTCTAAGCGGTATGTGTGGAGAAAACCAGGCACTGCTCATCACCTGTCAATACAGTCTCAACAGTGAAGCATGGTGGTGGCAGCATCATGCTGTGGGGGTGTTTTTCAGCTGCAGGGACAGGACGACTGGTTGCAATCGAAAAGATGAATGCGGCCAAGTACAGGGATATCCTGGACGAAAACCTTTTCAGAGTGCTTGGACCTCAGACTGGGCCGAAGGTTTACCTTCCAACAAGACAATGACCCTAAGCACACCGCTAAAATACAAGGAGTGGCTTCACAACAACTCTGTGGCTGTTCTTGAATGGCCCACCAGAGCCCTTTTTCTTTAAACCCAATTGAGCATCTTCTGGAGAGACCTGGACTGTCCACCAACGTTTACCATCAACCTGACAGAACTGGAGGGAATGGCAGAGGATACCCAAATCCAGATGTGAGAAACTTGTTGCATCTTTCCCAAAAGGACTCATGGCTGTATTAGATCAAAAGGGTGCTTCTACTAAATACTGAACAAAGGGTCTGAATACTTATGACCATGTGATATTTCAGTTTTTGTTTTTTAATAAATATGCAAAAATTTCTAAATTTCTGTTTTTTCTGTCAAGATGGGTTGCTGAGTGTACATTACTGAGAAATAAAATGAACTTTTTTTTAAGATTTTTCTTAAAAAACTGCAATGAAACAAAGAGTGAAAAAATTTAAAGGGGTCTGAATACTTTCCGTACCCACTGTACATATATACATATGTGTGTGTGTGTGTGTGGCCCGACCCGACGGTACCCGACGGGTCGGGCCGGGTTCGGACAGATTTTTAGAAAGGATGCTCGGGTTCGGGTCGGGCTCGGTCACATCAGCGTGATAAGGCATTGAACATTTTGAATTTAAAACAGCTTAAAATAAATGTCAAATGTTACCCTAACATCCGTCTTCCTGTGTGCTGTGACAACGAAAGACGTGCGTATTAAGCTCCATGTGGCAGCGCAACGATGGAAGATGTTAAAAAGAAGTTGGCCGCAGGAGATTTTAAAACTATTGAAAACGAAGGAAAGTCAGCTGTGCATTGATGCGCTCATCTGTTGACATTTCCGAATGCCTTCCTACAATTGCTTAATAAAAGCGGGCTTTCCACACAAACAAACGTACATGTGTCATTAGTATGAGAAACAAATGTGATTTTAACTGTGTCGGGCTCGGGTCGGGCTCGGACAGAAATATCTTAATGACTGTCGGGCTCGGGTCGGGTTCGGTTACTGCTCTGTTGGACGCGGGCCGGGCTCGGACAGAAAAATCCGGCCCGATCCGCACTCTACTACAAGCCACAAGACTAGAGTCGTCCAAAGAAAGGTGACGAGCATCAGCTACAGAGTCACCACTTTCCTCCAATGGCTCACGGAATTTGAGTGGAAGACACCAAACTAGGTAAGCATTTTCTTGTGTGATATAATATAGTTAACATCAAAAAAAATGATTACTCAGTACGATGAAGTAGTGCAGCTACGTACCCTGCCTGCTACAACATTGACACAACTAAATCATCTTGTATTTACCACTTGTGTAAGCAGAGGTCACAGTTATGCAGCAAAAGCTACAAAGTGTTGTTTTAATTTAAGTTATCTTAGTTTTTTTTTTATATATAAAAGTGACTGATAAGAACAACAATGTTTGAAGTTGGTCCACTACTGAGCGAGAACACTGTGACCTGCAGCTTTCAAACCGGGCTCTAATGTAATCATATAGGGCAAATGGCGTCAATTTCGTCCACTAAAAGTTCTGTTTTTGCCACTGATGGTGTCAAATTATTATTTTAAGTTTCTGACACCATTTGGAAAGGATCCTTACTGAGATTGACCTTTTATTTAAAGAGGAAGATCCTTAGTTAGATCAGAAATCACCATCACCAAACCCATCGACAGACAGCAAAAGAAAGTAGAAAGAACCTTTTGAATTATCTGGGGACTTCACTACTGGTGACTTTTTTGTATACTGTCATATTCTGTTTTTGCACAAGTTGTAAGTCTGTTAACAGTTTAGATGAGATAAACTCATGACCATTTCTCTGCTTCTCATACAGTCCAGTATGGACCCCCCCACCAGAGCATCTCTGGATTGGAGGCTCCATCTTGGCTTCTCTGTCCACCTTCCAGAAGATGTGGATCAGCAAGCAAGAGTACCATGGGTCCAGCCTTCACAAATCCTTCTAAGCAGACTGTTCTTCCTTCCCCTTCCCAACCAAAGCCCAACAACCTCAGCTTTGTGGTAACAAACACGCCACATTTTGTATACATTTGCAAATACAGGTTATTTAGATTTCTGGGGATTTAAAAAATGCTCAATTTGTTTTGAGAATCAATTCAAATGGTAACTACATTGTTCAGACATGTATTCGCCTCTGAATTCTGCCCAGTGTTTGGCGCATATTTAGACATTGTTTTATCATCGCTTGTATGTCAATTTTCTGTTATTTTGCACTTTCAGAGTTAAAAATATCTTGTTCCTGATGTTTGTACCTGAAAATAAAAATGTATTACTTTTGTACATGGGGTAAAGTCAGTTATTTGGAATTTATTAAATTCAAAAGCATTTATGTAAAATATTTAAAATTGTTTGTACAGCCAATGCCAAATAGTGTAATATATTGTGAACCACAATTACAGTAAAACTATAATACAGCAAGTATTACAGTATTATTTAGCAATTTGTAATTACAATATGATTACTGTAAGGGTATTATACAGTAAAACTAAGTTACAGTAAGGGTATTTTTACTACTGTAAAACTAAGTTACAGGAAGGGTATTATTACTGTAAAACTAAATTACAGTAAGGGTATTATACTGTAAAAAACATGTACAGTTATGATACTGTAATCGGGTAGTTACAGTAAGTTACTGGCAACGTGTTGCCAGTAACTTACTGTAAGGGTATAATACTGTAAAAAACATGTACAGTTATGATACTGTAATCGGGTAGTTACAGTAACTTACTGGCAACACGTTGCCAGTAACTTACTGTAAGGGTATAATACTGTAAAAAACATGTACAGTTATGATACTGTAATCGGGTAGTTACAGTAACTTACTGGCAACACGTTGCCAGTAATTTACCGCAAAAATACAATAAAAAGTCTAACAGTGTAGACTTTGTGAAATGATCCCTGAGTCAGGATAACAGCAGTAAAACACTATAAGTTCTGCTCAGCTATGCCTCTCCAGCTTCTCCCATGGCTCACCCGTATACAGTATGTCCTGCACTGACTTGAGTGTGAGGTAAACTGTGCTGCGGCCCCCCCAATTAGGCCAGATTGTTTCAAATATCTCACGAGTCCTTTATAATGTCAGTTATAACGGCCCATGTATTTAATTGAAAAATTGTCTGGTTTAAATCAGACTAGTGCTCATAATTCCCTTAGAAAGGAGAGCGAAAAATTGCACTTTGTTTTTACTGTTTTTTTATGTTTAAGTTTTTTATTTGTGTATTCCTCCTGAAAGTGACTTGAAATGTTAATTTGTTTTATTGTTGGATTTATTTGATACATATGATTTCATATGTTGCTACTACTGTTAAAAAAAGCAAATACAGACCACTCCCTTTGCACTTGCTCTGTTTACTTTAAGTTTTTATTTTTCTCCTCTAAAATTTCCTTTGATATAAATAAAGCATCTATTTATCTATCTATCTATCTATCTATCTGAAAGTGACTTTATTTTGTTGTTGGACTGATACTCCTACATCTGGCTTCAGGTTACACTGTGCAGGCTAACAACAGTGTTTTATGAATAGATATTTGAACATTGTTGAAATTTGTTTTGTGTAAATTGATAATAATTGAGCAATGGGAAAATAATCGCTAATGGAAAAAATAATTGTTAGATTAATCAAAAAATGAATCAGTCGTTTAAAAAATAAGCGTTTGGGACAGCTCTAGCTATACAAAATGTGTTCTGTACAGAATAAGCCTTTAAATCAAACAAACATCAATTAAAATCCCTCCAATTCAAAAACAATAAAAAGTTTATATAAAATGTCTACATGTTGAGTCAATTCTGAATCATCTGATCTGTTAGATCAGATGTGAGCCAGGTGTTTCCCAGCATGCCCTGTGTCTTGCATTCGGTGGAGAGCATTTGCAGAGCCTGGCTCTAAAAACTCGGTCTGCCTTGCTCTCGTGAGGTTAACGTTGCCCACGTGTGCATGACGTAAGAAAGAGCAAGTCTAACCAGCATGCATTTCCAACAACACAGAAGGCTATTTGTGCCGCTACGCTTCAGAGCACGACTTTTTTCTTGAATTTTTATTGGATTGGTGTCCACTACATAAAGCCTAGTTTATATCTATATTATATTTAACAACAGCATTGTAATCCATTGTGATCAACAACACCCCATAGTGCTTCATTAATAGAAAGAAGACAAACAAATCAACAGCTGTGACCAGAAACATTTAATACCAGGATCCATCTTTCCAGTGTCAATTGGCTTAGCATTAGACATTGACCTTTACATTGTGGCAACAAAGTTAGGATTTTGATGTTTTATTTATATTTATAAAAATGTATTCTTTTTAAACTCTATTATACATTTATTGAAATTCTATCACATAAATTACAACAGTAACTAGTTACCCATTTAGGCAAGACATCACACCACATTCCCTGCACTGTTATGGTCATATTTGACAATAGAACTCAATCACAGAATTATGCACTCACACATTACTGGTTACATTTACATTATGGATTGACTGGCCATAATTCTCTTCAATAATGGACTTTGGGTGATTTTGTTTTTTTTTAGCTTTTCAGATATATTGGAGCTTTCAGAAAAACCTAAACTTCCCAGTCATTATTCCATAAATATGTGGGGATTGTTGACTTTATCAAGGTAGAATACATTTACATGGAGTACACAGAACACCATGTACTCATTTGTAGTGAGTAACATATTTTTTCAAGATTATTTTTGGGGCATTTTAGGCCTTTATTCTTGAAAAGGACAGCTTAAGAAATGAAAGGGGAGAGAGAGGAGATAATGACATGCAGCAGAAGGCCGCTGGTTGGAGTCGAACCCAGGCTCGCTGCGTCAAGGAGTAAACCTCTATGGGCGCCCACTCCACCAACTGAGCTATCCGGGTGCCCATAGTAAGTAACATTTGACAGGGTAGTGTCTGAAATTGCTTATGGCTCTTATGCACTTATGGGAAATTATTCTCCACATTCTTTTTCAGAAAATCAGAATCAGAAATACTTTGTTGATCCCTGAAGGAAAATTCTGTTTACAGTTGCACTGCAGTTACAGTTTTAATGGTAAATTGCAGCCAGGTGGAGCATTACTGCCTCGTTGGCACGCAAAAATATATATAGTATAAACTACATTTGTATAAAAAACTCGCAAAGTCTGCCTAACAAGCTTCATTGCAGCCAAGAAGATTGTATTCCACTGTTGGAAACCTCATGATATTTCAAGTTCTCACTTGCTTCGGAGTTTTTTGGACATTTTTTACCTGGAAATATCTTCAACACGAGTCAATGATGTACAACCAAATACGATTTCAATATTGACAGATTTGATATCTAAGTTAAAAGATCTTCTAACTAGATAATAATAATATCCTTGAGTGGATATTCTTATAATGGTGGTTGGTGGAGGAAAGGAGGGGAGCTGGGGGGATCAGGAAGAAGGTGGAGGGAGGGATGGGGTAGAGTAAGGGATAAGGATAGAGGGATAGGATGAATCAAAATGTTTTTTGCAACCTGTATTGTGTACAGATGTGAGTTGTAAAATTATGATGTTGCAATAAAAAAATCAATGATAAAAAATGTTTACATTTGTAAAGCTTGGTTTTCGCTGCTTCAATCACAACCGCTGCAGCTTTCTCGCCGTCACATTTTTATTGACGATGGATTTATTTATGATGACATTGTTGTTTGAATATGATGAGTGAAAGTGTGTCTGTGTAATTACCTGTAAGTGTCTCTGTGTCTATTTGAAACCGAGCTGCTGCCACTTGCCAGGACACTCTTGTTAAAGAGATTTTTAATCTAAAGGAGTTTTTTTATCCTGGTTAAATAAAGGTTTGAATAAATTAATGAATATTCAAGAGTGTGAGATAATGTGGGTGGTCCCGTAGCTGTCGCCACATAGACCGGTGATTGGGAATGGTGTCCAGCATTCCACACTGAATATTTTCACCGTTTGAGTGCCGCATTCGGTTACTTATAGTGGGCTGCATTTGGCCATACTTTGTCAGTGTACACACACTATGTACTCAAAATAGCAAGTGTAAGTACAGAAAGACAGAACGGAAAGCTAACTTAAGGCCAAGTGCACTCTGCATCTTACAGGTCTGTCCCATGAAGGAGGCACTAAGTGCTGTATGATTATAACCCTACTCAAGATTATCAAATCACAACTGCTTAGTTTAACTATCCATCTTGGATTAAGGTCAGCATCCTAGTTTTGTGAAACCCTTCTTACCAACCCCCCATCCCCATCTAATCTCCCACCTACCAACCCCAACCCACTGGTCCACACCCAAAACCTTTCAACCCCAGCTAGTCTCTTCTCACCCTCAGACTCTCAGGTCTTTGTTGAGTCGGTTCAGGGCGTCTTCTACAATGTCCAGTTCATGCCGGATGTCTTTCACCATGTCATTGATGCTGTTGGTGTCCTTCAGGACGTCCACGCTCTGGGTGTACGGGTCGTAGCGTACCGTGAATGGACGCCAAATGGTCTTTGCAAACTCCCTGCAGACACAGCAAAGTCAGTTATATCCACAGCCTAGTTCAACCTTCTACATCACTGTGGCATTGTAGTTAGAAAATCCAACCAGCGTTTTGTGTGTAGTCTTTTAAAGCAATTCAAAAACATTATCTCAAAATGAAAAGGGAAATTCCAGGATCCATCGCTGTAGTAAAAAACCCCAACAAATACACAGAATTTTAATTTAATTAAATACATTGAAGAGCTCATATTATGCTCATTTTTAGGTTCATAAATGTATTTAGAGGTTAAATCAGAAAAGGTTTACATGGTTTACTAATCTCTCTGTTTTAGCTACAGAGTGAGACATCACACTTCTGTTCCATCTTTGTTGGGTGACGCACATATGCAGTACCTAGGTTAACACTACTAGCCAGTCAGAAGCAGTATGAGATGAGTATGAGGGTTTGCCATGCTATCAGCTAGGCGAGCACTATAACCTGTGTTACAAAGTGACGCACGTTCGTCATGGAAGTAAAGTCTGGACTACAATAGAGCTGTTTGGAGCAGTTTGTGAACAATGTTTTCTGTTGGAGATGGTAAGTCCCTTTGGGGGGGGGACTTTGGGCTTTTTCACTTTGTAAACCTATAATGTGCACAAAAAAAGATATGTAGCTCAGTGTAAATTCTTTCAGGAAGACCTAACTTTTAATTGATAAAATCCTAAATCAATTAAGCTGTTCCAATTATCCAAATAAATGTACATTTTATCATGCTGTGTATCATTTTTGCATATCTGCAACTAGTCTGTCTTGATTAAAATGTATCTCATCATGAATTCTTTCAGGAAGACCTAATTTAATCAATGCTCTCTTCCTAAATGGAGTCAGCTGTTGGAGGCGTTCACCTTCCTGCTTAACCAAACAGAATCGTACACAAACTGCAAGGGCCAATCACAGAGTCACAACCCTGCTTTTAAAAATCTGTTTCTCCCTTTGCTATCAGCTGTCGTTTCAGGCAAAGAGTGCAACCCTCCACCCTCCCTTCCACCTCCATTCCTCTACTCCAGCTGACCGGTCCAGAGCCTCCTTCGGTCTGGCCAAAGACTTTGTACATTTTATTGAGCTGTACAATAAACCTTATTTGCATATCTGCAAACATGTCCCTCCTGATTTAAATATAACACAAAAAGCCCAAAAGCATACATAATATGAGCACTTTAACATTAAACACACCACCTCCTTGATGCTTGGGTATGCTAACTGTCACAACATGGAGACTAAAAAACAATGCTGCCAACTTTTGCTGTGATACAGTAGATTCTGTTAGTAAGTAATGTTTCATTTTTACTTTTTGGGCAATGCACTTTTTTCTACTGACCTCATTTTGTTCTTGGCTTCCTCAAAGCTCTCGGAAACAAAGTAAACGTCTTGAAACGTAGTTATTTTGCACTCCTGGTTACAGGTCACCACGGGGTCAAATGGAAGGATATTGGCCTTGCCAGACAGAGCATGCTAATAGAAGAGAGAGACATATTGTAGACATTTAAATATGAGATTTTGCTGCATAGCCACTTCTGTTTATAATTAAAGCATGTTTTTTTCAACACAGTTTTGCATTTAGTTATTCTATATTTTTATATTTGTTCAATAATTAATTTTATTTTCTTGGGCCAGGTATTGCACCTGAAACTATGGTTGCATGAGCTTGATGTTACCATCCTGTAAATAAATACATCTGGACTGCAACCTGGGCTTTTTTCTGTTTTTTGTACCTCCGCCTCAGCCAACCTTCCACTGCCCTTCCTTGTGTTGTCTTCCCGTAGACCAACATTTAGTTTTTTCTGGGTCAAAATTCTTAAAAAATCTCTTCAAGACACGTTTGTCACTTTTCCCAAGGTTCTTTGTTGATTTTTTGGACATTTGTATTGTTTTTTGAAGTTATTGAAGCTTTCTCCAACATTTGTTGTCACTTTTTGACATCTTTCTCACTTTTTACAATGTCTTTGTCGATTATTTCTGTGTTTTTTTTGGACGTTTTGGTTGTTTTTTCCCTACATTTCAGTCACTTTTTTCAGTGTTCTTAAATCTTTGTTTTTCTTAAAATGCTATGAAATTAAATAAAACACCCAAATTCAATGAATATAGTTTAAAAACTTTTTGAACTGGATCAGTTATTTAAAAGCTTGAAAGATTTGAAAGTAGCATCTCCTCAGTCTAACCCTCCCCCCTGCCCTCGGGGCTAAGCCCAGACACAGGAACCAAAGGACCGCAATCCATGTCTCATACAGTTTAATGGGTATGATACCGAACGTTGAAAATAAATATGACATGCTATTAGTTGACTGTATGGAAGGGATAGAGTACTTTCACAGTACTGCAAGGCTCTGATTGGATTTTATACAGGATTACACAGAATAGGAGAAATGTTGCTCCTTCTTCAGAGCCCATAAGTTTTTGTCTTTCCACTCAAAATTCTCTTCACTGGTAGTAAAAGCTAGCTAAGCATTTCCTCTGAACACCTATTGCTTTAGATTAGCTGATGCAATATGAATTTGAATGGTTCAGTATTAGTTCATTCATTTAAATGATTATCATAAGGAAAAAAAATCAAATGTTCAAATACTGTTGCTATATTTACAATCAATGGCTTTGTGGTAACGAAGGAACTATATTATGAAAAAAAATCTTTCTCGGTCCAGAAGCTAAAAGACTTCAGCATACCTTCTTTGAAATCTTTGCATTTTGTAAGAAAACCTGAGCAGGATTACTAAGCAGTTACTCATATGGAAATTCACAGTATAGAGAAAGTGCAGCAGACAAACTTGTAAGCCCTGTTTCAAGTGAGACAACAGGTGATGTGTTACCTTGAGTTCACTGATGGAGGAGAGGAGTCCAGCTCCATAGGCCCTGAGCCTGCCATCTTGCTTACATAGACCAAACTCCACTGTGAAGAAATAACACTAGAACAAAACAGGTTGTCATTTTGACATCATCTTTTTCATACACAGTCTTAAAATGTAAAACATTTGTCACTAAACCAGGGGTCTATTTTGTCTATTTTCAGGCATATTCTAATTAAAAAAAAACCAAGAAAAACCTTCGAAGAAAAAAAAATTATTTGGCAGCATCTCTGGGGACCCCCTAGGGGCCCCGGACCCCCTGTTGAAGATCTGTGTGTGTGTGTGTGTATACATACTAAATATATATATATATATATATATATATATATATATATATATATATATATATATATATATATATATATATGTGTAACACTGTTAATCTGCCACAGGCAGGTTGCCTATGACAATTGTGTGATTCATTAGTTTTTTTTGCAAGTGTTTTTTTTTTTACAGAAAAAAAGAAGTCGGATTTTATTGGATTTTAGCTAAAGATGAGCATGAGTCAAAGAAAAATTAAAGTTAAAAAATTAAATCGGGGGCCGATTTATAACAGCAGTACAGAACAAATGTACTGCACTGACTGTCGTGTGTATGGCTCAGAGAAAGCAAAGTCGAATCCTTTTGTAATCCAGACTAAAAACTTACAATTAGAAGCAATTAAGGACCCCGAGTCATTAAAACGCCACCTACACACAATAAGTTGTAAACTATCTAAGACTAAGACTGTGCTTCCGGAGCACTGACGTCCATGAAAGCAGCACAGTTGGAGAGGATGCGACTGCTGTTTCGAAACGTTCATGTGATTCCTGTTTTTTCACATTTATGAGGCAAAAAAAGTCACTGTGGCGGGTGGCGGATTTTTAAATCCACATGCAACAGTGACTGGTCGTGAATAAAGTTAACTTCAGGCCCTGCCGTTGACCCAGAATGAACCTCTGCGGAATGTTTTTTTGCTTGTAATGTGATAGACAATATTAATTTAGGATTTAAAGAATGATTTAAAATGGTTTAGACTCAGGAGAGGCGTTCTGGCATCCTGCAGGAACGGATTTCATGTGGTCCTGCCGCTTACAAGGGATGTGGGACTAAAATAACACCTGGGAGACACACAAGCAGTCAATATGAACAAAAAATGTATGCTGTTCAGCAACTAAATCCTGTTATGTTGTTTTTTAGCACTGTACTGTACTTAATTGTTACAGCATCTAATCTGAACACAGAAGTTCATATTGACACCACAAAAATAACGGTGCCAATAACAAAATTCCCCCATTTTAGTTGTGGTCTCCTCTTTGGTTTTTGTGTGTGTGTGTGTTTTCTTACTGTGGCCAGTTTCTGTACAGCATCATCTGAAGCGCCCAGCGATGCTAAACCAATTTCTTGAGAGAACTGGGCAAAGCTGGGCTCAGCAAGCAGAGGAACGTGTCCCAACAGCTCATGGCAGGTGTCTCTGCATCAAACACACATTTCAGAAGGAAAACGCAGGTAAAATGCTTCACTGAAGAACTCAAAATCCAAAAACAGTAGTATTAAGTGAATGTCTGGTGTGCGTGTGTGTGTGTGTGTGTGTGTGTGTGTGTGTGTGTACTCACGGTTCAGGTGTATACAATGGCTCGGAGCTGTGGCGGACATACTGAGTGCAGTGGAAAACTCTGAAGGCCAGACCCGCTAGAAAATCTCTGGGGGAGAGGTACCCTGCTACTGGCCGAATGATGAAGCCTGAACGCTCTTCACACACACACACACACACACACGTCAATACTTCTTTGACTTTGTTGTTTACCGTTTTTGCCACAAAACGTAACTTTAGACAGAGAGAGCCAGACAGAGCAAGTCTTAGCAGCCTAGGGCAGCTTTTTTCTTTATTGTATTCAATTTGAGTAGTGAAGCATTTTTCTAAACAGCATCTCATGTTTTTTGGGTTTTTTTTGCCAGAGCATCCTGAAAGCCTCAAATAAAAAATAAAAATTCACTTAGCGGGGGGGAAAAAAGCCCAACTTCATGCAATTTCACAGCAAAATAACGGCTAGCTGAGGACGGGTAATTCCATGATTGCCAAGCAAGAAAAACAAAAAGACGCAACTGGTCTGATCTATGTCTTTAAGGAAAAAGGCAGTGCAGTGTGCTGGCATTTTGCAAATGCTCTCTGTCTGATTGAGGCCTTACAGGTTGGAAATGTGAGGCCCATTGAATTGCGTTTTTTGTTGAAGACGCTATCAATCTGTCTTTTTGCTTTTTTGCTATGCAATCACCAAATCACCTGACCTCAGCCATCTATGTTTGCTGTGAAGTTAATGACATTGTGCATTGTCCTCTCTGAACCCCATTCAAGGATTCAGGGGCGCTGCTGCAAAAACAGGAGGTGCAAACAAGGGAAAAACACGAGGCACTCAACGAAGCAAAAGCAGCGAGCAAAACTTCACTCTCATTGAAAACAATTACAACAAAGCCTCCCCTGGCTGCTAAAACATGCCCTTCCTAATCAGGGCCTTATGCTAATTTACTGTACGCTAATGATCAAGTCTCATGAATATGCACTCCCTCATGTTGCTGTTTATCACATTAAAACAATCCATTTACAGATGAGTTTGTGCAGTTAAGACTTTGGAACTCTACGTGCAAGCCTAACTGAAAGAGTAAGAGAGGTTTAGGGTAAGACTAAGAAATGGTCTTGCATGAGGACCAATGTTTGTAGAACACATTGCTTAGGAGTCTTTTTCAGAGTAGACGCATAACTAATTCTTGTGGCTAGGCAATGCAATGTAACCTCACTAGAGTCAGTTGGCAGGCTTAACATAATGACGGCAGAGTTGCGACTGCTCCGTGTGAATTCACTGCTGCTGACGAACTGTGGCCTTTTGAAAAGGCTTTGGCCGCGGCTCTGGAAGACTTGGAATTAAACTTTTCTTTGACAAAAGAACAAAAACAAAAACGGCACTGAAGTCATTCTTAAAAAAGGAACATGTGCTCAGGGTTTTGCCGACCGGATACAGCAAAAGTTTAATCTATCAATCAGCGTTGCTCTGGTTGGTTGGAGCTCTATCCTATTGTGTGCAGAGGGAATTTGAAAGACAACTGTTTATCCCGCCCCCTGACCCAACAGCTATAAGTCATGCTTTACCCTTGAGGAAGTGTGAGACGTCCTCCAGCTGGGGGATGTTGTCCTGGCTGTAGTTGCAGTGTTTGGTCAGCAGTGGGAGGTTGTTCAGATACTCCCTGCAGGCGTGGCTGGGGTACAGCGTGTTGAGCTCCCTGAACACCACGCCCCAGGTACGCACCTCTTCTGTTGTGAAGTCGATACGGAGAATAGGATCGCCACTGACAGACAAAGAGTTAGTTAGCTCATTGACGTCAATAGAACAATACATTTACAACTTGACAGACAAATAAAAACACGGGGGATACAATGTAGCAATGTCACGAATGAATAAATCATGTTGTAGTACGGTATCGGTGTATCCCAACATGCATTACTTTGCTTTAACTTCATAACTGTCAACAGTGTGTTTCTCTAATTGAAGCGGGTTAAATTAATTATTGAGAAGGCTGTACTGCCACTAGTAATGTATATCTTTTTGCTGTAATGCAGTACTTTACTAATTACATATTATACCCGGCTGTTATAATCTCAGTAACGTGGGTTCCAATGCATTTTAACTCAACATTTAGTGGTGTTTGGTTTTTTTGATTCTTGTGTTGTTTTCCCCGTCAAAATTGAAAATCAACATTTTTGTTGATGCTTTTTATTGATGTTTTTAACTTTTTGTTACATTTTTGTCCCTCTCTTCAACACTTTTGACAATTTCTTTCAATCTTTGTCAAATATTTTTGAAATTTTCAACACTACGTAACAGTAACTTATTAAGTTATTTTTGGAATTTATGATCAATACATTTCATTTATAGGAAATCATACCTAATGTTTGAACTAGAAAAGCTGAAATTAGGAATTATTTTGACTATAATTAAAGGATTGTATGTTGATGGATAATCACAGACTGGAATATGTCAACTTTTACTCAATACTATTTCGAAACCACTTCAATTTTTTTTTTCAAATGCTACAAAATTGAATAAGACCCCCCAAAATTAATGAAAGTAGAGATTTGTACTTGCCAAAGAGCACTGTGTGGAATCAATCATGTTATTTTGGGAAAATTAAAAGAACATTGATATAGGAAAACGGGTCAATTTGACCCAAGGACAACATGGGGGTTTAGAATTCACCAACACCACGAAACATTTCTTAACTTAAGCTGTGAGTATTATTTCCTGTTGCTGTATTCAATGGTTGAGATGACTGCAGAGACAGATACAAGTGCAAGAAGTGCTGTTTCAGGAGTTATTACGCTGTCCCATTACTGTTCCCGTGGTCCAGTGGTCAGAACATCTGTGTCCTAACAGGTGACGGTACGTCAGTGCGGACATTAGTGTGTCTGAGCTGCTCACAGATAGAAATATGTCTGGGATCAATGTTTAGGCTTGCTACATGTAAATACCATTGCATTTTATCAGCGGTGGAAAATAACTATGTTGTACTTCAACGCAACTGTAAGGTCATTTTAACTGAGTATTTTCATTTTCTCCTACTTACCTATCGCATGTTTTACTTTAATTTTATAGCTTTAGTTACTTTGCATATTCATATTACTTATACAAATTAGAGCCCGACCGATATATTGGCGGGGCCGATACTATCGGCCGATATTAGGCATTTCCCCATATGTTGTTATCGGTATTTATAATGGCCGATTTAAAAAATATTTTTTATAATGACAAATATATGATTCTGATAAATGAACATTAAATAATTATAAAAAATAAAAACGGACTGTCAACCATGTTATGAGCGTTGAGCATAATTGTCCACCAGATGGCGCTCTACAATGTCACTGTTGGCAACACTGATTTTTTAGTTTTTTGTTGATGTGTTTTGGTCAAAGGACTTTAAGTTTCATATCTTAAAATTGTATTTTTATACATTTTATTTATCAGAAATTTTATATATTTTGAGGTTCCTCTGTTCTTTTGTGACAATAAAACAAATTATTATATTAGTTTAGTGAAAACTCATAAATAACTACAAATAACTAATGTTAGGGAAATCTGTTTATGTTTTGTAACGCATTTCTGGATTTCTTTTTTTTTAAATATGTATCGGCCGATATACCGGCATATCGGATTTTTAAATAACCAACTATTCATATCGGTATTGGCCTTAAGAATCTTTTATCGGTCGGGCTCTAATTCAAATACTATGAATAATTTATGATCATTTAAAGTGAATAAAGAGTAGACTTTATTGGGGAAATTCACAAGCCATCACAAGTCAAATTTCCGCTGATTATTTTGGTGAAAGTAACTCTAAGGGAATGCAAAAGTAGTGTGAAGCGTTACAATTTAGAGACAGTAATATTGTAATGTAACTAATTACTCTTACGGTCAAAGGGGTTGGGAAGGGGTTGTTAAAATTTGTATTTGAATGAAAATTAATTAAAACATTGTTAAAAAAAGAATGTTCTGCTTTGTTTGTATTTCTATAACTCCGGTGCCGGATAGCAGGCATTATCCTGGAAATGGAAATATGGCCCGACTGGACTTCAATGTGACTCTGAGACATTTTCATGGGTTACTTTTTATTTTGAAATACAGCTATGCCACTATGCTTTATATTTAAAACATCATTTCATACACACTCAACATCCTTTCTTTGTTGTGTCTGATTTCTAAGGAAATAGGGGGACAAGCCTTTAAATGAAAAGCAACTTCAATGGGAATAACTTTCAAAAATCACACAAAACTGTTAAAACTTATTTTTCAAAACTTATTTGTTGTTTACCCAAATATATTATATATATTGATCAAAACTTATTTTGTCAATTTTGTTTAGTAGTAGATGGTTTGGGGTTGAAGGGGAACCTGTTTGCTTAAGTGTGTTTTGACCTTTGATATTTTGCCTTTATTGATCTTTATTGTCCATGACCTACCCCATGATGAGATTGCACATCGAAAGAGGTTTATCCTTACATTATGGAAATGTCACCCAAATCAATTCCACACATCAAAGCAGAAATGAAACATTTTACATTCGCAGTCCAAGGAACAATGGAACTTACATTTTGTAGCTCATAGCCAAATCAGCAAAATATTTTCTTCTTTTAAGGTAAATGTTGTCTTGGAATCCCTGCAAAAACACACTCACAATCTCAGTTTATATATTCACAATTTCCTTATTATAAAAGTAAAGGAAGTAGCAGAGGTACTCAGCTGTGTCTGCACATACCGGATGATCGGCATCTAATTCAGAGCCGTACATCAAAACCCTGTTGGCAGACAGATCCAAATCAGAGATCTTTTAGGAAACCAGGGCACACCGGCCATATCTGAAATACAATTCAAGTTTAAATTTAATTATATAGCACAAAAATCACCATAGTTGACCAAAATGCTTAAAAAAAAAAAAAGGGTAAGTTAAGTTTCCTGGTAACATTAGCAAACATTTGCATGTGCTAAGGGTCACAGTCACTATTTACTATACGCTATATAAAGTAGATGAACTTTAGCAACCATGATTACACACCAAAATATGTCTGCTGTGTACTGTTTGTGTTTCAGAGCATTCACGCTTTGCAAAACCGCCGCCGCAGACCGTCTGGTGGGCGTTCGATGTACAACTGGTGAAATCTCTGGTTCTGACCTGCTGGGCTTTGTATAATCTTTATGAGAGTCATGGCTCATGACAATGACTGGGATGCATCTGGGACAGCAGAGCCCCGGGGGGACACTGTCACAGGGTGCAGAGGAAGAAGACCGGGATGTACGGGAGGGTTTGATGCGCTACTTGAATAGCTAAATAAAAACTTTTCTTTTATATATTGTCTTGCTTTTTTAAAGTAACAGTGTGCAATATTGGAAACAACATGCAAAAGCCCCTAATAGCCCTTAATATTGAACAGGCGAGTAGAGTCGAGGTGAGTCGAGTAGATACCACGCAGTGGAAAACCGCCATTAGTTATACCGGTTCCAAAAATATACTTTTTTTGGATATCAATTTAACCCTTGTGTTGTCTTCCCGTTGACCAGGAAACTTAGTTTTTCTGGGTCAAAATTTAAAAACGTTTTTTGTAATTTTGTCGCTTTTATTCATGTTTTTGTCACTTTTTTCGTCTTTTTTGAAGCTTTTCCCGACTTTTTTCAACGTTTTTTATTGATTTTTTAGGTATTAGTTGTTTTTTTCCCATTGACATTGTCACATTTTTGTCACTTTTATCAACGTTCTTTTGTCATTTAATTGTGTTTCAAATGCTATAAAATTGGAGCCTGATGTGGTCATACTCAGATTCTAGTCAGAATATGAACTGCCCGACCTCAAATGTTGTGGGCGGGGCTAAGGCTGGCTGACATTCAGGCTTATAAAACTGAATTAAAAAAAAAAAATTCAATGAAAGTAGTAAACTGATCATTTAATTTATTTGTTTAGAGCGTTGTAGGAAACCATTCAAGGTTTTATTTTTGACAATTTAGTTGAAAGAAAACCCAAATTTTTGATATTGAAGCTTTTTGAAAATGGGTCAAATCTTACTATGTGAGTTTTTCCTGCGTGTCTCTACGACGTATAACGTTAGACAGCCAATCACAGACATTAGATACTGGTAGAAGCATGCTGCGTGCTTATTGGCTCACAGACACTGATGAGATTTACTACTTAGGAATTGAAATTGGATATTGAATGACAAGGTTTTTTTTCAATACTCGATACTAAGGAGACAATTCGGTCGGTGCTTAAAAAGCATTCCCAGACCTTCCTCCACAGCACCGCGGAAGATGGTCTGGCTAGTCTACACAGCATTCTGGGATGGGAGAAAAACATGCTGTGGTTTATTGGCATTTCTTTAAACCAATCACAATCGTCTTGGGCGATGCAAAGCGCCGAACGGAGCAAAATAGTCTCAGGAAGGAACTTGTTTTGGTGGAACGTGTGTACGTTCAAAAGTTGTTTTAATTGTGCGACAGAAGACCCAGATTGGACAGATAGTATAGCTAGCTGTCTGGATTGACCCTGCAGAGATCTGAGGAACAGTCAACCATAGTCCACATAAATCCACCGGAGTTTAGAACGCCAACACAAAGAAAGTGGAAGGTGACGGACATCTGGCAGGGATGAGGGACATTCAACGGAATTACCAGCGGCCCTGGAGTAATCCCAGTAATCTTAAAAGTATTGAATTGGGTACCCAGCCCCTATACACTATTAATGTTGGTGCTATATACGATAGATAAATACTCTTAGTGTAGATCAGTTAAGTCCACAGGAATATGGCCTACCATCATCCGGTAAAGTGGAGTCCTGGCATGGAGTAATCTCAACAATATCGGTATGCTTCCTCAGCAGTTGAGTCAGCTCCGTGAGCTGTTCATGGTCAGTGGCACAATCCACAAAGATCTCAAAGTCTGAATTCCTTCGTTTGGACTTGCGGGACTCAATATGAACAAGGTTGACGTGTTTTTCCTGCACATACATATATACATAACACACAAGACAAACAAAACATGTGGAAAATATCCAATGAGATGATCATTTTAACAGAAAAGATTCAGTGATTTGAATTTAACGATGACAGAGCATGCTTTTAAAAGTTGATATTCTGTTAAACTCCCACCTGGAAAAGCCTGAGTGCTTTGACGAGACCACCAACTTCATTTTTCAGTGAGAATATAATAGTCGCAACGCTTTTCTCTGAGCTGGTAGGCCTTCCAGCAGACATGCTCCTGTTTTCCTGGTTCTCATCACATTTACTGAATGTAACCTTTAAAGAAGAGAATAAACAAGGAAATTAACATATTTTTAAAAGTTTATATAACGTTATCCTCGGGGTCAAACTTGACCCGTTTTCTACTAAAAAAAATGTGTTTCTTTCAACCAAATTGTTATATTTTACAGTATTTGAAGGGGGAAAAACTGTTTAAGAACCATTCCCTTACTAAACTCTGACAAAAGACAAATATTTCATCATTTATGGTTTTTAACCAAACAGTTAGGTATACAATCATGAGATTTATTGTCCACGAATGTTGAAAAAATAATTGTAAAACCTATGTAAAAGCTTAGAAAACGTTGAGATCTCCTCAGGTCCCTGGGCATGTATTTTAAAGCAGCAATAAAAACATCAAAATAATTGTCCCCCCCAAAAAAAAAAAAAAACGTCAAAAGATGACAAATCTCGACAAAAGCGCCAAAGACGACAATAACTCAGAATAAAGCCACAAAAATGTAATGAATATACAAATAAAGTTTAAAAAACACGGCAAAAAACATTAATAAGGAAGAAAACATTTGGAAAAAGCCTAGTTTTGATTAATGTGGGGGAGGGGTTATAACCCCCCCACCCCCCCCATGTTCCTAACAGACTTTAATCAATACTCCAAAAATGGCAAAACATCTGTGAAAAATCATTACAGAATATTCCTTCATATTTCACACGTAGGCCTATTTCTACAGACTTTTCTTACAGCCTTATTGGAAATGCTTGCAAAATAACCCTAGAACACTAAGCATCATTAGTGCTACTTACCTCATGGCTGATCTGCTTCTCCTCATAAGCACGGGTTACTGGCTCAAAAGACTTTCCTCTGTGTGGCCCCTGGTCGTCACCCTTCTTGGCGTACATGCCTGTTTCTAGATCAGGAGTAGAAATGTTAATGGTCGCTCAGTAAAGTTGTTTGTTCTGCACTAGATGATCGTTACATGGTACCCATGAGGTCTTAAAAGTCTTAAAAATGTCTTAAATACAACATTCAGGGAAAAAAGGACTTAAAAGTCTAAGATTTGTATTGTCCTTTCATAAGATTAAATAACTCCTTCATTGTTTTGTCACAAAGCATGTATGTACTGAGTACTTACTGTAATTAAAATGTTGTATTAAGTTCAAGTAGCCTACTTAAATAAGTACTTTTATAGCCTAAAATCCTTTCTGATATTCAGAATCACCACACGCCTCCCGATATGATATCATCACAATACTTATGCCATGATACGATATTATTGCGATTTTAAACATATTCCAATATTATGCGGTATATTGCAATTTATAACCTTTTTTCCAACTTCTAATTTTTCCCAATTTCAAATGATGTCCCCAAAAGGAAACTTTGTCAACATCTGTTTTGTGTAAAAAGATACATTTCTCTTTATATCACTTAAATTTTATTGCTGCAAAATTGGATTGTCAAGCAGACCAACACAAGATTGGTAGTATTGCCACTGAAAACATCACGATACTATGCCGTATCAATTCTTTCCCCCACCCCTGATATTCCATCACATCTACATACCTTTGCCAGTATGGCCATGGAGTTGGAATTGTTAATGGTATTAAAAAGTCTTAAAATGTAACTTGTGGAAACCTGGGGGTAGGCCTACCTTGAGTTAGTTGTCCAGAAGGAAGACGGTCTCTCTGAGCTGTAGAAGACTCCAGTTAGCAGCTGCACTGCCACACTGAGCCAAACGCTGGGCTGTTTATGAAGCTGTAGTGGGGGGGGGGGGGGGGTGCATGGAGAGAGGGAGCAGCCTTTCCTTTCAGCTGGAGGGAGATTAGGACATGTCACGGTGCACGCAATCACACACGTGCACACACACACACACACATGCATCACAATGCTCTATAAGTGGCCATGAAGCACTTCATCTACTACTTTATTATTATTTCGCAATACAATAAGAAAAATATAGCCTAAGCTTTACAAAGCATGTTCCAAAATTGCAACAAGCTTCTAAGGAAAGAAAGCACATACATAAAACATAAAACCAACCATTGAAAGAGAAATGGAAAGGAAGTTGCTGTCTTAAAGAAAGAGTTGAATTTTTTGTTTAGCTACTGCTGCCTCCATTGGTTAGTTAGTGTTAGCCTACTGTGTGACTTAACACTGATAACACTAACTAATTGATCGAGGCAGTGATTTATGAATATCAGTTTTATTTTTAACTTTGTAAAATTGTTTAGGCTATCATTTAACAACCCGGCATTCTTCTGTAAAAGTAGTATTATTAATGGCCTATAGGCCTACGCTGAAACTCAAGATGAGCTGCAGCCGAGCCGAGCCGCGCCTGATTGAACCGCGCTTAATACAGTAGCCTAGTTAGCTAGATAAAGTTGGGGGAGAATACTGGGAAGCAAGCAATAGGGCCTTTCTGAACAGGCTACTACATGAACCGCACAGCACTTGTCAATTATAAATTGCATTGTCAACACGAGGCAGAGGGAAATAATCTGCAATAGTCAACAGGCACTTGACTGCAGGCTCAAAGTGGCGGGAGCGGAAGATCTTGTACTTCCTTTTTCCCCACTGAAGCCTGTTTTTTTTTTTTTTAAATCTCCTGCAAAGTAATTACTTAGGCAAGTTAGGCTATCCTAATTTTAAACTGTTTAGACTTGAAGTGTAATCTTTAATCTGTTATATGCTGATGGTGAGGTGGACTCTCAACTAAATCACATTTCCTTTAGCCTCAGCTGCAACTGTAGTACTGGTCAGTTGTTTTATGTTTCTTAAACTAGTACTGAAGGAATTTTACTTTATTATAAGGAGATATGCCTGTTTTTTTAATTCATCTGGAAAGTTGTAATTTATTAGGCTACCCTAATATTAAACTGTTTAGACATGAAGTGAGGCGTCGGGTCTCATAGAGACAACTCTTCAAACAGACGTTGATGCCAAAAGACAAAAAAAACAAACAAACATCTAAAGCTCTTTTGTCTTTCATAGGCTTATATCTACATTTCCATTAAAGAACATGTTTGTGTGTGTGTTTGTGGCTGAGGCTGAGGAATAGCTTGTGGTCTTGGAGATTTGGTGTGTACTTTTGCGCTTTAAATGAGAGGTTTCAAAAATCGGGTGACATGTAAAGATTTTGTGTGTAAGCAGCTGTAAAACAAACTGTAACCTATTATTCTAAAATTGCAGTTGAATTGTGTGTCATAACCAGGGGTGTAGTGGTAAAAAAAGAGGAGGGTAAACTATCAATTCTGTGATCAGGTGGACCACGACGCGGTCTCCTGTAAGGTGTGCTCATTTGATGGTAGGCTACCAAGGAGATGACTGGTTGTTCTCTCATAGGTCACACAATCACTATTCAATTCATATATTAATCTAAGTTCTTGTTAAAAAGCAATAATATGGTTGAAATCTGTTTGTCTCACCTCTTTTCCTCCTCTTTCCTCATCTCTCTCTATCTCCCTCCTCTCGAGATCTCCTCTCCTCTGTGCTCTCTCCATCATTGCCTATCTCACCTCAGTCTGTAATATGAAGTTAAAATGGAGAAAAGACAGCAACACACCACATCCTGTCAAGTAGCCGGTCACATTATAAGGCCTTCAGGCTAACCCTTTCAGACAAACCGTTAAAAGAAATTATTTAGCACGCATTCAATGTTTAGGTAGCCAGTCTAAATGCTATAGTATATCTACACCCTTTAAGTTAATACTGTCTCTGTGCCAGTACCATCAGATGGGCAAGGGGAGGGGAGACTCCATAGTCAGTCAGAATAAACTAGCCCAGGTGAAGCCATGTAGCATCATCCACAATTAGTTGTGAAGACATTGCACTATAGATTGTGTTTTATTGGTAAGCTAATTATGAGAAATGAATCTCTATTTCAGGCTACACCGCAGCCAACCAGACCTTTGTGCAAATCACGCCGCACTTTTGGGCACAGCTTTGATCAGGCGAAACTCTCTATGGTCCTAATATCGCATTGTTAGTTAACAGGCACTTGACTGCAAGCTCAAAGTGGCGTGAGTGGACGGTCTTGTCTGTTTTTTTTTAAATCTCCTGCAAAGTAATTACTTAGGCAAGTTAGTCTACCCTAATTTTAAACTGTTTCGACTTGAAGTGTAATCTTTAATCTGTTATATGTTGATGGTGAGGGTGGCTCTCAGCTAAATCACATTTCCTTTAGTCTCAGCTGCAACTAGTACTGTTTAGTTGTTCTATCTAATGGAAATACGAACCCATGTTGTTTTGAAATGTTAATGTGGCCACACTTGGCGGGGATTCGAACCCGCGTCTAACGCGACACGGTATAGACGCGGTAAAGATGGTGATTGTCATCCAATAATTTCCGGAATGTTTCTTAAATTACTCCTGAAGGGAAATATGATGGTGTCGAAAGATCTTGCAGTGCCCTTTCCCCCTGGCAGCAAAGCCTATTTTTTAAATTCTCCTGGTAAGTTATAATATTTAACTGTTTGGACGTTAAGTGAGGCGTCGGGTCTCATAGAGACAACTCTAAAGAAAAACAGAGATTGTGTAGCTGGCCCAAACAGAGACCCATTGCTGCTGACAGACATGCACAGCAACGTTGGCTTTGAGCATGGGGGATAGAGAGAGGTAGTATCAAATTCTACAACGCTTTATCGCTGCCATCTCTAGCATATTTACGTCATTTTGCGCTGAATCTCTCTGCTGCTCCACAACCTACAATTATAATAAAAGAATCGAACTGTATTTAAAGACCTCCAATCCCAACTTTGTCTTACTGACGGTGTAAACTAGTTTTCTCTGTTAATTCCCATGTAGGACACTCTCTCTCTCTCTCATAGTCACGGCATACACTGTTTTTAGATTTTAAATTGCTTTATTTTAGACAATATTGGCTTTGATTTAGCTGAGGATGCCAATTGGATTTGTGGGTAAAACCTGATACATGCTATATATAAAATTAACGCATATGAATTCTAATGACTCATCCATAAAATAGGAATTTTAATCAGGTATAGGGTCAAGGTGAGATGGGCTCTAAGCTAAATCACATTTCCTCTAGCCACGGCTGCCATTGTAGTAATTTTTATTTATTAAAAGAAAGTTATTTTGTCTGCTGAAAATACAAGTCCATTAGATTGTGTTGTCGTTTTGTTATTTTTTAATCTGGCCTCTACTCGCTTAGAATCGAACCCTCATCTAAAGCGCCACTAGGAAGGGAGAAAAAGGCTGCACTACCACGTTCGGCCACAGCGAGGAGTCAATGGGCAGGTGGCGCTGTTTCAAAATTACTCATTAATCTGATACTACTCCTGGAGCCTCATCGTTTAACCCTTGTATTGACTACCCGTCGACGGCCATGCACTTGTCCCCCGTTTGGTTTTGCCTGTTTATAAAGCATAAAGTAGCTCATAAATTATCACTCAATTCTGTGTTGCAACTTCTTAGCCAACTTTAAAACTTATTACCATTAGTTTTACACTTATTTTTGGAATTGATGGCCAATAAACCTCATTTACCCGAAATTATGCCTCATTTTTGAGTATAATAAGAAAACATTATGAATTGTTTTGACAAATAGTTATGTTTATGGATGATCACAGATTTTGACCTGGGTATACCATGAAAGTAGTGCCCATAAATAAGCGTTTGCAACCATCCATGTTCTTTTTGAGCAATTTGGTTGAAAGAAATCCACAGTAACTGATATAGAAACTTTGAAAATGGGAAAAATTTGACCCGAGGACAACACGGGGGTTAACCAATTACACGCCTACCCAGTTGGAAAAACAACTTCAACTTCCAGATTATTTAGCCTATATTATATTAATTAAATAAAAATAGCAGTTAAATGGTATGTCATAACAATCAAAGTGGGGCAACCAAAGCAGCGATGTCAACTCACAACTAACGTCACACTCAGCAACCACCCAAAAGTCTATGGTTCCTCCCTACTCCTCCCTCTGTCCTCCCTCACTCCTGCCTCCCTCTTGTCTAAAATAATCGTCACATCCAACCAGGATGGCTGATATGACTTGACGACTCATATCAGATCTCCACAAACCAATGGGGGACGTCACGTCACACATGCTCTGTCCATTAATAGCCTACAGTCTATGGTTTCAACCAAGACCCCATAAATTATTAGGTTCACTTCTAAATAAGAAGCATGTAGTTTATAAAGTTTATTGTGACCTTATGATAAGTTGTTTTGGTACAATGTTTCCAACCATAGATCTGCCAAGTGAGTTTAATTCTGAAAAGCAGGGCCAAGGGTGGTTAGGGACACGTCCTGTGTTTGGGTGAAGGTCCTCGCCAGTAGCAGATTGAGACCTGTTATCTATTGTGCAGGCCGAGCTCTGCTAGACACTAACCTTCTGGAGACAAAACACAGCGCACAAATATGTCACGTGGTAGCAACTGAACCCCCCTGTGCACATAAGATCAAGCAGAAAGGGAAAAGAGTTAGACAAACTTAGGGAGAGCTATGGATGCATATTCTCTGTAACATTGTCTCTGGAATATATATTCTATTGTAATAAACGTTCTTTTATCCAACCTACGGACTTGAACCCTTCTTCCTGAAAGAATCTTGAAGGGCAGGATTGAAGCCCAACACTTGCCTGCAGGTTCAAAGTGGCGGGAGCGAAAGATCTTGTACTTCCTTTTTCCCCACTGAAGCCTGTTTTTTTTTTTTTTTTTTAAATCTCCTGCAAAGTAATTACTTAGGCAAGTTAGGCTAAAGACTTGAAGTGTAATCTTTAATCTGTTAAATGCTGATGGATGGTGAGGTGGACTCTCAACTAAATCACATTTCCTTTAGGCAACTGTAGTGCTGGTCAGTTGTTCTGTCTGCTTGAAATTCCATCATGTTTTGTTATTTTAAATGTGGCCACTCCTTGCGTGGATTCGAACCCGCGTCTAACGCGACACGAGGCAGAGGGAAATAAACTGCATTACCAATTTCGGCCACAGCAACGGGTCAATAGGCAGGTGGCGCTCTTTCAACAAGTGGCGGGAGGATATATCTTGTACTGAAGGAATTTTTTATAAGGAGATATGCCTGTTTTTTAATTCTCCTGGAAAGTTGTAATTTATTAGGCTACCTTTTTGTTTTTTTTTTCATAAACAACTCTTCAAACAGACGTTGATGCAAAGCCTGCAGGTTCTGGAGCGAAAGATTTTTTTTTTTTTTTTTTTTTTTTTTACTAAAGTAATTACTTAAAAAAGTGTAATCTTTAATCTGTTAAATGCTGATGGATGGTGAACTCTCAACTAAATCAAGCTGCAACTGTAGTGCTGGTCAGTTGTTCTGTCTGCTTGAAATACGAGTCCATCATTTTTGTTATTTTAAATGTGGCCACCCTTGCGTGGATTCGAACCCGGCACGAGGCAGAGGGAAATAAACTCTTACATTTCCATTAAAGGGTCAATAGGCAGGTGGCGCTTTCAACATTTAGAGTGGCGAGGGATATAATTTCAAGAATGTTTCTTAAACTAGTACTGAAGGAATTTTACTTTATTATAAGGAGATATGCCTGTTTTTTTAATTCTCCTGGAAAGTTGTAATTTATTAGGCTACCCTAATATTAAACTGTTTAGACATGAAGTGAGGCGTCGGGTCTCATAGAGACAACTCTTCAAACAGACGTTGATGCCAAAAGACTAAAAAATAAATAAATCTAAAGCTCTTTTGTCTTTCATAGGCTTATATCTACATTTCCATTAAAGAACATGTTTGTGTGTGTGTTTGTGGCTGAGGCTGAGGAATAGCTTGTGGTCTTGGAGATTTGGTGTGTACTTTTGCGCTTTAAATGAGAGGTTTCAAAAATCGGGTGACATGTAAAGATTTTGTGTGTAAGCAGTTGTAAAACAAACTGTAATTATCTAACTGTAATTAACTATTATTCTAAAACTGCAGTTGAATTGTGTGTCATAACCAGGGGTGTAGTGGTAAAAAAAAGAGGAGGGTAAACTATCAATTCTGTGATCAGGTGGACCACGACACGGTCTCCTGTAAGGTGGGCCGCGACCGGGTCATTTGATGATAGGCTACCAAGGAGATGACTGGTTGTTCTCTCATAGGTCACACAATCACTATTCAATTCATATATTAATCTAAGTTCTTGTTAAAAAGCAATAATATGGTTGAAATCTGTTTGTCTCACCTCTTTTCCCCCTCTTTCCTCATCTCTCTCTATCTCCCTCCTCTCGAGATCTCCTCTCCTCTGTGCTCTCTCCATCATTGCCTATCTCACCTCAGTCTGTAATATGAAGTTAAAATGGAGAAAAGACAGCAACACACCACATCCTGTCAAGTAGCCGGTCACATTATAAGGCCTTCAGGCTAACCCTTTCAGACAAACCGTTAAAAGAAATTATTTAGCACGCATTCAATGTTTAGGTAGCCAGTCTAAATGCTATAGTATATCTACACCCTTTAAGTTAATACTGTCTCTGTGCCAGTACCATCAGATGGGCAAGGGGGAGGGGGGACTCCATAGTCAGTCAGAATAAACTAGCCCAGGTGAAGCCATGTAGCATCATCCACAATTAGTTGTGAAGACATTGCACTATAGATTGTGTTTTATTGGTAAGCTAATTATGAGAAATGAATCTCTATTTCAGGCTACACCGCAGCCAACCAGACCTTTGTGCAAATCACGCCGCACTTTTGGGCACAGCTTTGAACAAGCGAAACTCTCTATGGTCCTAATATCGCATTGTTAGTTAACAGGCACTTGACTGCAAGCTCAAAGTGGCGTGAGTGGACGGTCTTGTCTGTTTTTTTTTAATCTCCTGCAAAGTAATTACTTAGGCAAGTTAGTCTACCCTAATTTTAAACTGTTTAGACTTGAAGTGTAATCTTTAATCTGTTATATGTTGATGGTGAGGTGGGCTCTCAGCTAAATCACATTTCCTTTAGTCTCAGCTGCAACTGTACTGTTTAGTTGTTCTATCTAATGGAAATACGAGCCCATGTTGTTTTGAAATGTTAATGTGGCCACACTTGGCGGGGATTCGAACCCGCGTCTAACGCGACACGGTATAGACGCGGTAAAGATGGTGATTGTCATCCAATAATTTCCGGAATGTTTCTTAAATTACACCTAAAGGGAAATATGATGGTGTCGAAAGATCTTGCAGTGCCTTTTCCCCCTGGCAGCAAAGCCTGTTTTTTAAATTCTCCTGGTAAGTTATAATATTTAACTGTTTGGACGTTAAGTGAGGCGTCGGGTCTCATAGAGACAACTCTAAAGAAAAACAGAGATTGTGTAGCTGGCCCAAACAGAGACCCATTGCTGCTGACAGACATGCACAGCAACGTTGGCTTTGAGCATGGGGGATAGAGAGAGGTAGTATCAAATTCTACAACGCTTTATCGCTGCCATCTCTAGCATATTTACGTCATTTTGCGCTGAATCTCTCTGCTGCTCCACAACCTACAATTATAATAAAAGAATCGAACTGTATTTAAAGACCTCCAATCCCAACTTTGTCTTACTGACGGTGTAAACTAGTTTTCTCTGTTTATTCCCATGTAGGACACACTCTCTGTTCATTCCCATGTCGGACACTCTCTCTCTCTCTCATAGTCACGGCATACACTGTTTTTAGATTTTAAATTGCTTTATTTTAGACAATATTGGCTTTGATTTAGCTGAGGATGCCAATTGGAATTGTGGGTAAAACCTGATACATGCTATATATAAAATTAACGCATATGAATTCTAATGACTCATCCATAAAATAGGAATTTTAATCAGGTATAGGGTCAAGGTGAGATGGGCTCTAAGCTAAATCACATTTCCTCTAGCCACGGCTGCCATTGTAGTAATTTTTTATTTATTAAAAGAAAGTTATTTTGTCTGCTGAAAATAAAAGTCCATTAGATTGTGTTGTCGTTTTGTTATTTTTTAATCTGGCCTCTACTCGCTTAGAATCGAACCCTCATCTAAAGCGCCACTAGGCAGGGAGAAAAAGGCTGCATTACCACGTTCGGCCACAGCGAGGAGTCAATGGGCAGGTGGCGCTGTTTCAAAATTACTCATTAATCTGATACTACTCCTGGAGCCTCATCGTTTAACCCTTGTATTGACTACCCGTCGACGGCCATGCACTTGTCCCCCGTTTGGTTTTGCCTGTTTATAAAGCATAAAGTAGCTCATAAATTATCACTCAATTCTGTGTTGCAACTTCAAGCCAACTTTAAAACTTATTACCATTAGTTTTACACTTATTTTTGGAATTGATGGCCATTAAACCTCATTTACCCGAAATTATGCCTCATTTTTGAGTATAATAAGAAAACATTATGAATTGTTTTGACAAATAGTTATGTTTATGGATGATCACAGATTTTGACCTGGGTATACCATGCATAAATAAGCGTTTGCAACCATCCATGTTCTTTTTGAGCAATTTGGTTGAAAGAAATCCACAGTAACTGATATAGAAACTTTGAAAATGGGAAAAATTTGACCCGAGGACAACACGGGGTTAACCAAATTACACGCCTACCCAGTTGGAAAAACAACTTCAACTTCCAGATTATTTAGCCTATATTATATTAATTAAATAAAAATAGCAGTTAAATGGTATGTCATAACAATCAAAGTGGGGCAACCCAAGCAGCGATGTCAACTCACAACTAACGTCACACTCAGCAACCACCCAAAAGTCTATGGTTCCTCCCTACTAATTGAAATCTCTGTTCTGACCTCCCTCTGTCCTCCCTCACCCGGCCTCCCTCCCTCTTGTCTAAAATAATTGTCACATCCAACCAGGATGGCTGATATTTGACTTTTTGTCTCATATCAGATCTCCACAAACCAATGGGGGACGTTTTTCGTCACACATGCTCTGTCCATTAATAGCCTACAGTCTATGGTTTCAAACCAAGACCCCATAAATTATTAGGTTCAAATCTAAATAAAATTGAAGCATGTAGTTTATAAAGTTTATTGTGACCTTATGATAAGTTGTTTTCAGGTACAATGTTTCCAACCATAGATCTGCCAAGTGAGTTTAATTCTTTAAAGCAGGGCCAAGGGTGGTTAGTGGACACGTCCTGTGTTTTTTTGAAGGTCCTCGCCAGTAGCAGATTGAGACCTGTTATCTATTGTGCAGGCCGAGCTCTGCTAGACACTAACCTTCTGGAGACAAAACACAGCGCACAAATATGTCACGTGGTAGCAACTGAACCCCCTGTGCACATAAGATCAAGCAGAAAGGTTATTGAAAAGAGTTAGACAAACTTAGGGAGAGCTATGCATATTCTCTGTAACATTGTCTCTGGAATATATATTCTATTGTAATAAACGTTCTTTTATCCAACCTACGGACTTGAACCCTTCTTCCTGAAAGAATCTTGAAGGGCAGGATTGAAGCCCAACACTTGCCTGCAGGTTCAAAGTGGCGGGCGAAAGATCTTGTACTTCCTTTTTCCCCCACTGAAGCCTGTTTTTTTTTTTTTTTTTAAATCTCCTGCAAAGTAATTACTTAGGCAAGTTAGGCTATCCTAATTTTAAACTGTTTAGACTTGAAGTGTAATCTTTAATCTGTTAAATGCTGATGGATGGTGAGGTGGACTCTCAACTAAATGACATTTCCTTTAGCCTCAGCTGCAACTGTAGTGCTGGTCAGTTGTTCTGTCTGCTTGAAATACGAGTCCATCATGTTTTGTTATTTTAAATGTGGCCACTCCTTGCGTGGATTCGAACCCGCGTCTAACGCGACACGAGGCAGAGGGAAATAAACTGCATTACCAATTTCGGCCACAGCAAAGGGTCAATAGGCAGGTGGCGCTCTTTCAACATTTAGAGTGGCGAGGGATATAATTTCACGAATGTTTCTTAAACTAGTACTGAAGGAATTTTACTTTATTATAAGGAGATATGCCTGTTTTTTTAATTCTCCTGGAAAGTTGTAATTTATTAGGCTACCCTAATATTAAACTGTTTAGACATGAAGTGAGGCGTCGGGTCTCATAGAGACAACTCTTCAAACAGACGTTGATGCCAAAAGACTAAAAAATAAATAAATCTAAAGCTCTTTTGTCTTTCATAGGCTTATATCTACATTTCCATTAAAGAACATGTTTGTGTGTGTGTTTGTGGCTGAGGCTGAGGAATAGCTTGTGGTCTTGGAGATTTGGTGTGTACTTTTGCGCTTTAAATGAGAGGTTTCAAAATCAGGTGACATGTAAAGATTTTGTGTGTAAGCAGTTGTAAAACAAACTGTAATTATCTAACTGTAATTAACTATTATTCTAAAACTGCAGTTGAATAGTGTGTCATAACCAGGGGTGTAGTGGGTAAACTATCAATTCTGTGATCAGGTGGACCACGACGCGGTCTCCTGTAAGGTGTGCTCATTTGATGATTTGATGATGGGCTACCAAGGAGATGACTGGTTGTTCTCTCATAGGTCACACAATCACTATTCAATTCATATATTAATCTAAGTTCTTGTTAAAAAGCAATAATATGGTTGAAATCTGTTTGTCTCACCTCTTTTCCTCCTCTTTCCTCATCTCTCTCTATCTCCCTCCTCTCGAGATCTCCTCTCCTCTGTGCTCTCTCCATCATTGCCTATCTCACCTCAGTCTGTAATATGAAGTTAAAATGGAGAAAAGACAGCAACACACCACATCCTGTCAAGTAGCCGGTCACATTATAAGGCCTTCAGGCTAACCCTTTCAGACAAACCGTTAAAAGAAATTATTTAGCACGCATTCAATGTTTAGGTAGCCAGTCTAAATGCTATAGTATATCTACACCCTTTAAGTTAATACTGTCTCTGTGCCAGTACCATCAGATGGGCAAGGGGGAGGGGGGACTCCATAGTCAGTCAGAATAAACTAGCCCAGGTGAAGCCATGTAGCATCATCCACAATTAGTTGTGAAGACATTGCACTATAGATTGTGTTTTATTGGTAAGCTAATTATGAGAAATGAATCTCTATTTCAGGCTACACCGCAGCCAACCAGACCTTTGTGCAAATCACGCCGCACTTTTGGGAACAGCTTCGAACAAGCGAAACTCTCTATGGTCCTAATATCGCATTGTTAGTTAACAGGCACTTGACTGCAGGCTCAAAGTGGCGTGAGTGGACGGTCTTGTCTGTTTTTTTTTTAATTTTCTGCAAAGTAATTACTTAGGCAAGTTAGTCTACCCTAATTTTAAACTGTTTCGACTTGAAGTGTAATCTTTAATCTGTTATATGTTGATGGTGAGGTGGGCTCTCAGCTAAATCACATTTCCTTTAGTCTCAGCTGCAACTAGTACTGTTTAGTTGTTCTATCTAATGGAAATACGAGCCCATGTTGTTTTGAAATGTTAATGTGGCCACACTTGGCGGGGATTCGAACCCGCGTCTAACGCGACACGGTATAGACGCGGTAAAGATGGTGATTGTCATCCAATAATTTCCGGAATGTTTCTTAAATTACTCCTAAAGGGAAATATGATGGTGTCGAAAGATCTTGCAGTGCCTTTTCCCCCTGGCAGCAAAGCCTGTTTTTTAAATTCTCCTGGTAAGTTATAATATTTAACTGTTTGGACGTTAAGTGAGGCGTCGGGTCTCATAGAGACAACTCTAAAGAAAAACAGAGATTGTGTAGCTGGCCCAAACAGAGACCCATTGCTGCTGACAGACATGCACAGCAACGTTGGCTTTGAGCATGGGGGATAGAGAGAGGTAGTATCAAATTCTACAACGCTTTATCGCTGCCATCTCTAGCATATTTACGTCATTTTGCGCTGAATCTCTCTGCTGCTCCACAACCTACAATTATAATAAAAGAATCGAACTGTATTTAAAGACCTCCAATCCCAACTTTGTCTTACTGAGGGTGTAAACTAGTTTTCTCTGTTAATTCCCATGTAGGACACACTCTCTGTTCATTCCCATGTCAGACACTCTCTCTCTCTCATAGTCACTGCAGACATTGTTTTCAGATTTTTAATTGCTTTAGTTTATAAAATATTGGCTTTGATTTAGTTGAGGATACCAATTGGAATTGTGGGTAAAACCTGATACATGCTATATATAAAATTAATGAATATGAATTCTAATAGCTCACCCATGAAATAGGAATTTTAATCAGGTATAGGGTCAAGGTGAGATGGGCTCTAAGCTAAATCACATTTCCTCTAGCCATTGTAGTAATTTTTATTTATTAAAAGAAAGTTATTTTGTCTGCTGAAAATACAAGTCCATTAGATTGTGTTGTCGTTTTGTTATTTTTTAATCTGGCCTCTACTCGCTTAGAATCGAACCCTCATCTAAAGCGCCACTAGGCAGGGAGAAAAAGGCTGCATTACCACGTTCGGCCACAGCGAGGAGTCAATAGGCAGGTGGCGCTGTTTCAAAATTACTCATTAATCTGATACTACTCCTGGAGCCTCATCGTTTAACCCTTGTATTGACTACCCGTCGACGGCCATGCACTTGTCCCCCGTTTGGTTTTGCCTGTTTATAAAGCATAAAGTAGCTCATAAATGATCACTCAATTCTGTGTTGCAACTTCTTAGCCAACTTTAAAACTTATTACCATTAGTTTTACACTTATTTTTGGAATTGATGGCCAATAAACCTCATTTACCCGAAATTATGCCTCATTTTTGAGTATAATAAGAAAACATTATGAATTGTTTTGACAAATAGTTATGTTTATGGATGATCACAGATTTTGACCTGGGTATACCATGAAAGTAGTGCCCATAAATAAGCGTTTGCAACCATCCATGTTCTTTTTGAGCAATTTGGTTGAAAGAAATCCACAGTAACTGATATAGAAACTTTGAAAATGGGAAAAATTTGACCCGAGGACAACACGGGGGTTAACCAATTACACGCCTACCCAGTTGGAAAAACAACTTCAACTTCCAGATTATTTAGCCTATATTATATTAATTAAATAAAAATAGTAGTTAAATGGTATGTCATAATAATCAAAGTGGGGCAACCAAAGCAGCGATGTCAACTCACAACTAACGTCACACTCAGCAACCACCCAAAAGTCTATGGTTCCTCCCTACTCCTCCCTCTGTCCTCCCTCACTCCTCCCCCTCCTTCTTGTCTAAAATAATTGTCACATCCAACCAGGATGGCTGATATGACTCGACGACTCATATCAGATCTCCACAAACCAATGGGGGACGTCACGTCACACATGCTCTGTCCATTAATAGCCTACAGTCTATGGTTTCAACCAAGACCCCATAAAGTGCACCGGACAATTTGACATAGTGGGCAAATAGTAGAATACAACTACCTGGTCCATCACGTCATGTCCTCTGGCCTCAGGTGTGTTTTTTCCATGTCAAAATGCCAGTTGGCACATTGCAAATTATTTTAATTGGCTACTTTATGTGACCTTAGCAGAAATCTGTGTTACCATTTTCTCTGTGGCTTAGTGGTAGAGTAGTCGCCTGACAATCGGAAGGTTGGGCGTTCGATCCCTGGCCCTGCAGTCCTATATCAAAGTGACTTTGGGCAAGACACAGAGAACCCTCAGTTTCTCCGGATACTTACACAGAGTGTAAATGTTTGTAAGTGTTTATCTGATGAGCAGGTGGCACATTGTATGGCAGCCTCAAAGTGTATGAATGTGTTTGAATGGGGAATGGTTTCTGTACTTTGCAAAAGCGCTTTGAGTAGTCGTTGAGACTAGACCAGCGCTAGACCAAGAGTCCATTTTCCTTTATTTTGGGGGGGGCCTACTCCCATTAAAAGTGCGTCCTTTATCTTTCTACCCACTTAAAAAAACCTTATGATCAGCAGCATATGCCCACTTTCCCAACGCATCTAACCATCCATGATGAGTAACAGTAATTACAACAAGAGACGGGAAGTCTCCATCCATCTGGTTTTTTAATTTGGTCTGAAACAGTAGCCTGTCTCTAGGAAACTTCATTTGAGACCTGGCATAGTTAAACACATTTAAAGCCGGATATGACCGTTAGCAACCCCTTGAGAGGACAAATCACTGATACAGGTTTGTTCACTAGGAGTCTGGATCAATCAAAGTATATTTCCAAGATAAATAGATAGGATTTTTCTTTCACCTTCTGCTCTTTTTGTGTGTTGCTGTTGTAAACTCCACTCCAATTACGGAAACACCAACAAACTTCAAGCTAGCAAGCTACACGCTGAAAACGGCAATTGTTTTGCCAAAATTTGGATAGTGCAACAAGGTAGGCCTGCTTGGTTCTTTCAGGGAATGATTGTGAAGATTTACAAATAATACTGTATGTTTACAGCATTTACTCTCTAATGGGACATTTTGGTACCCTGGAAATCCAAAGTTATCGCGAGAGCACAGTTTAAATTTGCTGAGCGACTTACTCTGGCATCGAGTAATGCTGCTCATTAACTATGCCCTTGTAGCCAAGCTGCACCAATCACATCGTTGTATCTGATATAGGTGGTCAGAGGCGAGCTACACCAATCACATTGGTGTATCTGATATGGGGGGCCAGAGGCAAGCTGCACAAAGCACATTGGTGTATCTGACATAGGCGAACCAGAGGCGAGCTGCACCAATCACATCGGTGTATCATATATAGGCAAACCAGAGGCGAGCTAAACAGAAGACGACCGGTTAATCAGTTAGCTCCACTGGTAACTAAGCGTATGGGGCTCTGGATACGTCACCCCATGTATGGTTGTGATTGGTCGTAGTGTTATCCAATCGCGTGCAGTGAGATTTTTAAATGCACACTCAGTGCCACCGCTCGAGATGGGTGACATTCATTACTCCATGCCAGACCCTTAATCCTTTCGGATTTGGGTCTGGATTACCAGGCTAACGTTTTGGGAACGATTGGTGGGGATTGCTGTGGACAAAGCACACACAGGGATACACTGGCAAGAGCAAATTAGGTTTAACCATTTATCCAGCTAATTTAAATAGCTAACATAAATGTATTGTGCGAACAGTTAACGTTTTCTTTTGCGGCGTGCAAATGTTTCAACCAAACAAGTTCCTTCCTGAGACTATCCGGAGCTTAGCGAGACAATTGTGATTGGTTTAAAGAAATGCAAACAACCCAGATCGTTTTTTCTTCTATACCAGAATGTGTCTATTGTGTATACTTACTCCATAGCACTGTAACAATTTTCATGACAACGTGAGACTAGTTCACTACTATTAAGGGTGTTCTGAGAGGCAACTCTGACATTGGTGCAGATCTGCTCGTTTGAGAAGCTTAATGGCATCCATCTAAGTGTGTTATCCATCTGCTCAGTTTATACAATAAGAGAGCCCAGGCCTTTGTGCAGCATTGATTGCATCAGGTATTGTCCATGTGTGGTCTCTGTACGGGGTCATTCTGCAACCCCACATGTTAATGTTTGTTGCTTTATTTCATTATGCTGTCCTGAAACATTTTGCATAATTCACATAGATGACAGATGTAGATGTAAATCAATTCTATGGTCTGTAATTAGTCTCAATGCAGGATGCAAGTGAATACGTGGATGCTTGTTACAGAAATAATTTAAGCTGCTCCAACAGTCCACTGTCATCAGAAACTGACAAAAATTCAAATAATGCCTGAGAGGGAAGAATATTACATTTCGTAAAAAAAATGTGAATGGCCTTGAGGGACTAAGAATCAGGTAAAATACACAGCTGAGGAAAACATGGGTGCAAATAAATTCAAATTAATACGGTCCTTGAGGCACAGGATTAATGATGGACACCATAGTTACAGGAATTGAAATGAGCCTTGTAATAGACTGGCAACATATCCAGGGTGTATCCTGTCTCTTGCTCTATGTATGCAAGGATAGCAATGTACCAGAGTGGTGGTGAACCATAGTTTATAGATAAAACTATAGGTTCAGCAGCATTCCCCATTCTTACTTGCTACCATTTTGCAGAGATGAGAAATTGACTTGAACATGAGTCGACTCAAGTCACCGTTTTGATGACTTGCGACTTGACTTTAGACTCAACTTGACAAATATGTAAAAGCTCTACCAAACACTCATTGTATTGCTATTCAACAATTTAAAATAAAACGTCCAAGACGGCAATGGCAATTCCTAAAGGCAGCTGTAATGTCCCATTCAGATCCAGCAAAATTTCTCAAAGTCTCACAAGGCTCTGGAATTCTATGGAAAATAAGGAACTGCACTACACAAGAAAATAGATGGAGCCGATCAGAAAAGCTGCATGGAGTAAAAAAGGGTTTTTGGCATTTATTCCTATGGTAAAAGCGCTGTTGTGATCCAAAGAAAAATCAGAAAGAATCAAGGAGATTTCATAACATTGAGGACATGTAGGGTGAAGACCAAGTAAATAGCCTGCTACACAGGGAAAGATTCCCACAATCTCAGACAATTGTGTCTGGGTGGACATGGTGGATAAAACTCACCAAAAGAAGATGGTAAAGTAACAGACTAGTTCCAGAAGGTGGCAGCTATGCAACATTACAGATGCCGGATGCCGTTTAACTCCAAAGAAGAAGAAGAAAACCCCCACATGTATGGAACGCAGCCCAACGCAGCTCTACTGTAGGTTAGATGCAACAGTGCTGAACGCAGCCGCAGTTTGTCTGGTTCCTGTATCACTCTCAGTCAAAATATATCGGGGCTCCCTGTCCGACACAGCACTTGTTAGCTGGTTAGAAAACTCAGAAACAAAGTTACTCTTTATAGTTAGGCTACTTTAAATACAGAAGGAAAAATAAGTCACGTTAACAGGGAATAAGCAAAATGCCTGCAGTCTCTAAAGGGGATGGGATGCGTGGCCTGGCCGTGTTCATCTCTGACATCAGGAACTGTAAGTTTGTTTATCACAATCATATAGACAGCTCTTAGTTAGGCTAGTAACAAGCTAGCTGGTGTAACGTATGTTACTATATGACGGGTGGTTCCCAACACATGTAAAAAAGTGTGTCCCTTGCCCTTTATCCACAATTGTGGTCACTTTAATGTATCAAAGTGGGTTTATAGGACCACTCGGCTGCTAGCATACTCAAGCTAATTAGCTAACGTTAGCGGCTAGCTTCCAGTCCCTAACGTCATGCCGAAGGGCGTGGACCGGAGGGCTAACTGGAGAAACTGCCAAAACTGACATTTCTATTATTCTGTGACGTTTTAACTTTGTGTGGTTTTAGGTTTTCAAGTAGTTTCCTGGCACATACAAGTATCTAACGCAATCTAACACATTGTTTGTGAAACGTTACAGCCCCTTAGACTTTGTGAGAAGGTAAAGTCAAAAGGACGTGCACATCTAAATGATGAACAGCTGTGCTGTGGTGGATTTTTACACGTTGCCAGGTTTTCTGTCCTTTAAAAAAACGGACAACTGGAACCATAACATTTCCTGTGATTTTAAGCGTCCAGCTAGAAAACTGTCATTTTAAATCACAGAAGTATCCCATATTTATTGTGTGTGCATGCAAGTGTATTTCTACACAGCAAAACTGTTGCCAAATGCGTTGCCTAACATTTCCGTTTTTTCAAAGTGTTTATCAAGCTGCTCTGAGTAGAAAATGTATGGCAATACATTATGTCAACATTGCTCAGGCATTGCACTTTGTTGGGAAGGTTCAATTGTTCAATTCCCAATTCACAACACAAAGACCACTGATCTGCAGTCCCAGATCCTATAGCTCACAGTTTCAAATAGAATGTTTGCTGTTTCAGCAAGTGCATTTGGTGCCCAAACAGTTTCTATTATCTTTGCAATTCCAGTGTTATGGCTACAGTATAAAGTCGTCAGAGCTGTTTATGATTACCTAATGCTGATCTGTGCTGAAAAGATTGGTGCATGTAGGCTCATGCTCATAAAAGACCAAAACTCTTTGGTTTTGCTCAACACAAAAATTACCATCAAAACTAACAAAAATACTTCTCAGATCTAGAGATTGTAGTTGGTCTCTATTGGACTTCTTAACTTTTGTATGTAAGCTTTTTTTTGTTATTTATTAGTTTATTATCGGCTCTAGGTTTTCTAACGTTTTAGACATATATATGGTTATAATAATGGCATTTTTTTCAAACTGAAAATATATCATTTAACCTAGGGAAAACACTGTCAAAGTATTGAGATACTGACCTCATAATTGCGAGATACAGATGTCATAATTGACGGGAACATTTCAAAATCATTTTTGTTAATCCAATGCACTTTGGTGCAAATGAGTGTGATGCTTACGTGTCAATATGGACCAGAATCTCAAAGGAATGTTCCAGGCACATTGAATCCATTAGGCAGAGAATTCAAGCGTTTTGGGGGTGGTGAGGGTGGTGGGGGTAACAGGGTCCTATTTAGTACTTATAAAGTTTACCTAAAGATGTGGCCACTGAATGAAGCTATTATGTCTCTGTATCATGGCGCTCCATTGTCCTTTCTGAAACGCGTAAAAGAGCCATAATGTTCTGTTAAGTGACAAATTCTTTCATTACGATGAACACCAAGTAGAGTTTATTCCTCTCAGCTGGTAAAAAAAGAAGAAAGCTATGTAAATAAGGGGGAGTATGATTTATTCAAAGTTGTGAGCAGCACTATGTAACATGCAAAATATGTTGACATATTTGCAGGTAAAAGTAAAGAGGCCGAGGTCAAGAGGATAAACAAAGAACTGGCAAATATCCGTTCCAAATTTAAAGGTAGGTGAACATTTCTGACAAACCAGGCTTAACTTCAGTGTATGGCATGGAGGGCGACTGGTTCTCATTGAGTCTTTTTTCCTTTGCTTTGAATGACACACAATGTTTTCCTGTTGCTGTTTTAACCTGCTTCACTGTGAATGTGTCTTTTAAGTGTGGTTAGGGGTCTTTGCCACTTTTCCATTTTCTTTATAGTTTTTTTTTTAATGGCTGTCGCTGCTGTGTCTGCACTGTTAAACTCACTGAATTTGTCTGTGTTAATCTTCTGTTGGTGTATGTGGTCTGTCTTAATCCTGTGTTGGTGTTGTTTCCCCTGCCACCTGTTCAATACAGCCTATAATTAGTTTGCTCCAGAATGACGCTGCCTCCTCTGTCATAGTTCCCAGCATTCTGGCCCATTCTCATATTATAGCATATTCTCTCTGTGCCCTCCTGCCCCTGCATTATTCCAAGGTTTGACCAAATATCTTAGTGTTGTGATTGTTTTATCTAATGTGCTTATTTTGGAAAGTATTATGAAAGTCAGCTAGACCAAATCCAATGCTGGCTAGTATGGGGGAAGGAGATTTCTGACAACAACAACTACAACAACAACTCATCAAGCCTTTAGTTTCAAGCATACATACACTCTTTCTTTTGTGTTGTAGTCCCTTGTGGAGCTTCTGTTATGCATCTGCCCTTTGGCTGAACAGTTTTAAGTGTGGTATGGGGTTTAAAATCATTATAAAGAGCAACAGCTACTGTAGTTTTTGATGACAAGGGTCCTGGGCATGATTTACAGTACAAACAAGACAACTAAGGAAATAACAGTCTGCGAAAAAACTCATCAATAGACAAGTCATTCTATGAATTTGCAAACTTGTGATCATAGCAGTTAACACGAATTCTGCCGATCACTGCATACTTGTCAGATACATTTTTCTGTAAAAGGAAATAGAGTGGAAGAATGCTTACCAATTTTACCAATTATAAAATGATCCAATTCAGCTCAACGTTTAACTAAAGTAAAAATAAAAAGCTTGGAGCTTCCTTTATACACTAAGAAGCATTTAAGTAACTATACAGACTTACTACAAGGGAAAGAAAAGAAGCATGTTCAACTTCCTGGCTAACAGCTATGGATAGAGTTTCAACAGTGGCTGGCCTGGCTGAATGACTGAATGCCCACTGTACTCACAGGGCAATGTCAGACCATTGAAATCCATGCGTTTGTAACATCATGTAGGCATTCAAATCTGTGTGTGTGTGTGTTTGTTTGTATATTTGTGTGTGTGTGTGTTTTTGTACGTACGTGTGTGTATTTGTACGTGTGAGGATAGGAGACAAGGCTCTGGACGGCTATAGTAAAAAAAAGTATGTCTGCAAGCTGCTCTTTATCTTTCTTCTGGGCCATGATATCGACTTTGGACACATGGAGGCTGTCAACCTGCTCAGCTCCAACAAGTACACAGAGAAACAAATTGTAAGTTTGTCCTCATGTTCGTCTAAAGTTGTCATGCATATTAAGGCTGAATGATTTGGGAAAATAAAATCAAATAGCATTTTTTTCTGCCAGATATTGTGATTATAATTTGATTTGTGTATTTATTTTTTTAAGCTACATATTGCATGTTAAATAAAGTAATACAAAATATATAAAAGATCCACTGAAAATAGGACATTTCTTTAAACAATCTTTGATATACCAGGGTCCAAAATTAACACCAGTCAACACAAGTGGCTGGTCAAATTTCAGCATTCACTGGCTATTTGTCTGTTGGACAAAAAAAAGTTAATTTTGGACCCTGGATGTATATTATTCCAGCATTTATCTTATGAAAAAACAGTAAATATAATAATAATAAAAAGAGGAATAAAAAATGTCAAACCAAATGTTACACCAAACATTTAACTCACGATTAGCTTATCGCATTCTTTCAAATCACGATTTTGATTCGAAAACAATCCTTCAGCCCTGATGCACATATATTAGTGGGAAGGTGTGGGGACGAAGGGGTGTACTTAACATATATTGTTTCTCCTTTTTATATGGCAAAGTTGCTCTAAAACCATGTTCCCCATGTCCCCTTTCAGGGCTACCTGTTCATCTCAGTGCTGGTGAACTCTAACAGTGACCTGATCAGTCTAATCAACAACGGCATTAAGAATGACCTGGTCAGCCGCAACCCCACCTTCATGAACCTGGCCCTGCACTGCATTGCTAATGTGGGCAGCAGAGAAATGGCTGAAGCTTTTGCTTCTCAAATCCCCAGCATCTTGGTGGCAGGGTTTGTATATAAACATTCATTTCAGCTGGCTCCTAGTTTCAAACAAAAAGCCAACTTGTTAATGTAAAACTAGACCATATCCACGACGTTCCACTTCCGGGATTGTTCAGGTGCCGCCGGACAGGATGTCCGTCACGTCCGCTTTCTTTGTGTTGGAATTTTAAACTCTGGTGGATTCATGAGGACTATGGTTAGCTGCTCCTCAGATGTCTGCAGGGTAAATCCAGACAGCTAGCTAGACTATCTGTCCAATCTGAGTTTTCTGTCGCACAACTAAAACTACTTTTGAAAGAACACGTTCCACCAAAACAAGTTTCTTCCCGAGGCTATTTTGCAAAGGGCACCGTCATTGCGTCCGGTGCTTAGCACCGCCCAAGACAATTGTGATTGGTTTAAAGAAATGCCAATAAACCAGAGCATGTTTTTCTCCCATCCTGGAATTCTGTTTGGACTAGCCAGACCCTCCTTTGCAGCTCTGTGGAGGAAGGCCTGGAAATGTGAGTGTTACAAGGAGAAGTTGTGTTGTAGCTCAGAGAAACAAAAAAGCTGATAAATTATCACGCTGGCAAGAAGGTTTGCTGGGAAAACTGGTAGACTTTTTTTGTTTTTAGTTAAAAACAAGCTCAAATGGTTCCTCTAACAAAATGTCTCACATTCTACTCACAGAGATGGGATTAGAGCAATCACGTCACCACTCAGGTCCGCTATCAGGTGTGTTACATCATCCAATAATTGACCTCCTACCAAGCAACAATCAATACTTAATCTTTGTTAATTGATGTAGGAACTTAAAATAAAGAAAACCTAATGAGAATAAATTAACAAAATAGCAAGGGAACCAAATAGCATAATATTGAAGGAGTGAGTGGTTCCTCACAGCGAGACTTATGTAAAACAACAACTTTAAACCCATGGAAAATCTTTAATGTTAGTTAATAGTTTTCAAGTCATTTTATATCCTATAATAACCTTATATCGTGGTTTTCATTGTATGTGGTGCAGTCCACCATTCCTGCACAGGATTGCACATACACCAGGGATTTTTACAGGAAACAATGCATGCATGTACTTCAACATGCCTTTCTACTGATAGCTCTTTTTACTGTTGTATCAGAGCACAATATTTTCAGATCCTTAAAAAGTCTTTAAATTCTATTTTTAAAATATTATTAAGTTCTTTATATTAATGAAAGATCTTAAATGTTGAGATGATGCCCACATCAGCCTACACAATTGAACAGGTTCCCCCTCACTTTATTTTAGCTTATTAATGTATATGTTGGGTCCAGTGGTTGTTGAGATTACTGGATGAAATTTTAAGGATTTAACTTTTAGATGCAACATTGTGACAGTGATCGTTTGAATTGTATATTGGATATGTGTTGGATTGTAATGATTGAAGTTGTCTTGTGCTTGCCTCTATCAGGGACACAATGGACAGTGTGAAGCAGAGTGCAGCACTGTGTCTGCTACGGCTCAACAGGACCTCTCCTGACCTAGTGCCAATGGGTGAATGGACAGCACGAGTGGTCCATCTGCTTAATGATCAGCACCTGGTAAGACTGTAGTTTTGAGTGTGTAGTGTTTAACGGCACGCAGAAGTGACGGTTTGGTTCATACCCGAGTTTAGGAGTCACGGTTTGGCGCAAGCTCGGTACAACGGAAAACCCCCAAAGGATTCTTTTTATTTATTTTAAACAGACATCCAGAAATCCACTTGCTAGGGATTGAGGTAGCATTTTGCCACGCTTCATTCCTTTCCCTTACATTGGTATAATGTTATTTTCATTAAAAAAAATAAGGAACATTTCAAACACACTGTATTGCACCGTACAAATACTTTCTCAACAGGCAATAGGTCATAATGGGCTTCACAACTAAAAAGCATCTTCTATGCCATGAAATTGAAAATAGGGGTTGCTTTTTCCTCGTCCCGGTGCCGTTAAAGGTACGTTGGTATGTGTTTCAGTTCCTTAACACATTTTGCCAACAGTGTACAGCTACTAGTTCCCAGGCTTATGAACTTTGGTCCTGCACATGGGCGTCAGTTTGGTTTGAATTGTGCTTGAGACAGAGACTCATTCGGAAGTGCATTTTCAGAAGTGCTGCGTACAATGATGCATTCATTTTGTTTTGAAAGACGCTGTCTTGTAGCTAACTAATGTAAATGAATAAAAATGTATACAAAATGTGATGATGTTCGACACGTTTTAAGTTTTCAAAAAGCATTAAACATATGAGCCACTATGTTCTGCTTCATGTATCCATGTTGATAATATGACATGAAACATCAGACTCAGAGAGAGGAGCTACGGTGGGTACAAAATGACTCATGATAAATTCTGATAGGTTTCCGTCCCCGCTGTCCCCACTGTCCCCACCGCGATCGACGCCTGTGGTCCTGCATTATACGGACACTGGACCATGACCCCCATATGGTGACGGTTTGGTACAAATACCAAACCTATTACAGCCCTATTGTTCACATTAGGGAAGTGACAAAATAAAGTATACTCAAAGCAGACAGTATAAACACTGCAAAAAAACAGTATCCAGTATAAAACGGTATACTATGACAATGAGATGATTGATCCAATGATTTGCATTGGAATTTTCAATTATTTTGCAATTTTCTTTTCCTTCTTTAACAAAAATAAAAGTTAAATAATAAACTTCTATAGACAATGGCCCTCATTTATCAACCTAATGTAAAAAAACAGCACATATACAGTGAGGAAAATAAGTATTTGAACACCCTGCTATCTTGCAAGTTCTCCCACTTAGAAATCATGGAGGGGTCTGAAATTGTCATCGTAGGTGCATGTCCACTGTGAGAGACATAATCTAAAAAAAAATATCCAGAAATCACAAGGTATGATTTTTTTAACTATTTATTTGTATTATACAGCTGCAAATAAGTATTTGAACACCTATCAGCTAGAATTCTGACCTGTTAGTCTGCCTTCAAAATGTCCACCTCCACTCCATTTATTATCCTAAATTAGATGCACCTGTTTGAGGTCGTTAGCTGCATAAAGACACCTGTCCACCCCATACAGTCAGTAAGAATCCAAGTACTAACATGGCCAAGACCAAAGAGCTGTCCAAAGACACTAGAGACTAAATTGTACACCTCCACAAGGCTGGAAAGGGCTACGGGGAAATTGCCAAGCAGCTTGGTGAAAAAAGGTCCACTGTTGGAGCAATCATTAGAAAATGGAAGAAGCTAAACATGACTGTCAATCTCCCTCGGACTGGGGCTCCATGCAAGATCTCACCTCATGGGGTCTCAATGATCCTAAGAAAGGTGAGAAATCAGCCCAGAACTACAAGGGAGGAGCTGGTCAATGACCTGAAAAGAACTGGGACCACCGTTTCCAAGGTTACTGTTGGTAATACACTAAGACGTCATGGTTTGAAATCATGCATGGCACGGAAGGTTCCGCTGCTTAAACCAGCACATGTCAAGTCCCGTCTTAAGTTTGCCAATGACCATTTGGATGATCCAGAGGAGTCATGGGAGAAAGTCATGTGGTCAGATGAGACCAAAATTGAACTTTTTGGTCATAATTCCACTAACCGTGTTTGGAGGAAGAAGAATGATGAGAACCATCCCAAGAACACCATCCCTACTGTGATGCTTTGGGGGTGTTTTTCTGCACATGGGACAGGGCGACTGCACTGTATTAAGGAGAGGATGACCGAGGCCATGTATTGCGAGATTTTGGGGAACAACCTCCTTCCCTCAGTTAGAGCATTGAAGATAGGTCGAGGCTGGGTCTTCCAACATGACAATGACCCGAAGCACACAGCCAGGATAACCAAGGAGTGGCTCTGTAAGAAGCATATCAAGGTTCTTGCGTGGCCTAGCCAGTCTCCAGACCTAAACCCAATAGAGAATCTTTGGAGGGAGCTCAAACTTCGTGTTTCTCAGCGACAGCCCAGAAACCTGACTGATCTAGAGAAGATCTGTGTGGAGAGTTGGTCAAAATCCCTTCTGCAGTGTGTGCAAACCTGGTGAAAAACTACAGGAAACGTTTGACCTCTGTAATTGCAAACAAAGGCTACTGTACCAAATATTAACATTGATTTTCTCAGGTGTTCATATACTTATTTGCAGCTGTATCATACAAATAAATAGTTTAAAAAAATCATACATTGTGATTTCTGGATTTTTGTTTTGGATTATGTCTCTCACAGTGGACATGCACCTACGATGACAATTTCAGACCCCTCCGTGATTTCTAGGTGGGAGAACTTGCAAAATAGCAGGGTGTTCAAATACTTATTTTCCTCACTGTATATGCTATATTCCTAATAGTAATATACAGGCCTATATGTAGATGTAACTATATTTAAATAAACACAGGGCAAAGTTTTTGCAGTGTCTTTTATTTTACTAGTGTTTTTTTCATGAGTCAGAGCCAGCCAGCTGTGAGGGTGAGCCCGTGTCCTCTACCCCCCCACCACCCCAACCTTGTCTCCTGACAGCAGAGGGGCTGGAAAAACAAGCCGAAATATTTCGCTCAATGGCAAAAAGAAAACTTTAACTTGTGGCCATTAATGACACTTTAAAAGACAATGGAGAACCTGAAGAATGATTAAAATTGTTGTGCATTGTCATGTTTCCTGTATTGAATATCATTGCCAAACATACAACTATACCTTTTAAAAGCCAGGAATAATATCCTGTCTCCTTAGTGTAGCCCCCAGTTGGGGCTGTGCTGGACACTGCTCTCTGGGGATTGGCTGGCTCCATCACTACATTTATGGCACCCTGTTTTCCTGCGCGTCGTTGTGCAGAACCCCTCAGTCTAAAACAATGTTGCAGAATCAACTGATGACTTCTCCTTCTCCTGTTAAACTAATTATATACTGCACCGCAATTCCACACTGATTCAAAAACTTACTGTACGTACACAAGTTCAGACCACACGTGAGATTTTATTGCAACCGACATTCACATTGATAAATGCCTTGCTTTGTGTAGGAATCGGCATACGCCCAAAAGAAAAATCAACCCCTAGTAGTACATGATGTATAGAATTGGTATGTACCATGGATTTGGGATGCAGCGTCTGTTTTGTTTGGAAGCTCTCTCTCTCTTATCTCTGTAAACCTGAAACATAGTCCCCAGGATGATGAAATATTGTGCCAGTTGGTCTGTAATTTTTGCATTAAGGTTTTTCTGTCCGTTTTCAGGGAGTGGTAACAGCAGCTGCCAGCCTTATTACCACTCTAGCCCAGAAAAGTCCAGAGGACTTTAAAACATCCATCTCATTAGCGGTGGCCAGGCTCAGTAGGGTGGGTGTCTTTCTGGAACTCCATATGATATCTTCATCTTACTAAGGTCAAAGATACAATCTGGTTCCAACATGTTTGTATTGATGTGTTTTCTTGTATTTTCTTTTCTAGATTGTGACTTCCGCATCCATCGATCTACAGGACTATACATACTACTTTGTTGCTGCACCATGGTTGTCTGTGAAATTGCTGCGCCTGCTACAGTGCTACCCTCCACCTGGTATGGTGCACAGTACAGTCGTGGTTTCTAGAGGAGAAATTATAATTAGTCAGTTAAACGAGTTAAATGGTGCATTGTTAAGATAAAACGTGTAATGGCGCTCTTGCACTAAGAGTTTGTGGACGAAATTGTGTGATAATAGTAATAATAATAACAGTAATAGTAAAGGCTAGGAGTCTTTGTTTTTTCAGAGGATGCAGCGCTGCGAAGTCGTCTGACAGAGTGTCTGGAGACCATCCTCAACAAAGCCCAGGAGCCACCCAAGTCCAAGAAGGTCCAGCACTCCAACGCCAAGAACGCTGTTCTGTTCGAAGCCATCGCTCTCATCATCCATCATGACAGGTTGGTCATATTTTCTGTTAAAAGCTTTCCGCTGGTTATTAAATTCCTGGAATATTATGTAAATGCAGAGGTGTGTTCTAGACAAAGACACATCAGGATATTCATTCATTTTGAGGGGAATTTTACCATTGGGTCACTGGATAGGCTTTTAGCAAATCATGTTGGGTTCCAATATTTTATATTAGATGTTATTATGTATTAAACTGTAGCACTACATTAAAAACACTTAAAACAGAACAGAAAGCTTTATTATTAAACTTCACGTCAAGTTCACAGGCCAAACCCAGCTGCCATTAGTTCACATTCCAGTTCTGTGCAGCATTTACGGGTTTTTGGATGGTTGAAATGTCTGTTGGCATTTGGACACTGCAGCTAGTTGTTGTATCTCTTCTCTCAGTGAGCCCACCCTGTTGGTACGAGCCTGCAACCAGCTAGGCCAGTTTCTGCAGCACAGGGAAACCAATCTTCGTTATTTGGCTTTGGAGAGCATGTGCACACTGGCCAGCTCTGAGTTCTCTCACGAGGCGGTAAAGACGCATATAGATACCGTGATCAACGCTCTAAAGGTGAGTCCGTCCTCAGTTGTGTGCCTTTAACAAGCTTTTGCAGGTTGCTTAGATGCCTTATTTAGAACCTGGTGGTTGCTTGGTTGGGTTTTTTAATCCATCTGACCAATGGGAAGCTGTGTAATCTGAAATATGCTTCTGGAATTGCACATTTTCAGTGGTTGTTTATGATCATTGATAGTTGCCTCCAAAAACAAGTTATTGGGTGGGGTGAATTGGGTGAATCATTCTGAGACCAAAAGTCTAAAGGTGAGCCACATAACCTTTTAGCAAATAAACTGGCACATTGTCTATTTTATTATAAGTCCAAAAAAGTCCCAGGAGGAAGTCTCATCTTCCAAACTATCTCCTACCTCCTAACATAGACTCATAGAATGGTCTCTCTGCCATGGGATGTACCCAATCTTTCAAAAAAGCTTACGGTTACTTTCCAGAGCCTCTAAATAGTTCTAGAGGCTGTAATTATACCCACTGTAATCTAAGAAAAGGCACATTTTGATTTTATTTATTTTGACATCATAAAACCAGAAATTGGGAAGGACCAGAATTACTGAACCAAACCAATCAACCAGGACTTCCAAAACTTTGACCCAGAAGGGTCTAAGGGTCTCTTTTACATTAAATAAATCATTGCATATAAATGTATGTGTAGTTGTGATAATTCAACATAATCCACACTGTGGTTGTCTGTGACACTAATGATCCTAAATGCCACTCAAGCTCCTTTTCTGTAAAGATTTCCTAACATGTTCCTGACCCTATTGATCAATTAAATCTCCACAGGACATGGATACACCTTCTTTATAAAGATATATCATTGGCACCGTCAATTTATTCCAAAGTGGAAATGTTTGTACGTCCATGGCACCATAAGCGCACCCTTTGAACAGTCAAGAAATTCTGTTCATTTCAATCTTAGAATACTTAAAACCCCCAATTTGCAACAATCTGGATTTATTTGTGTCATTTGGTCAAATTGATTAGCTACAGTGGAATTTAAGTAGCTACAGCTGATCAAATCTGCCGGAGAAATTTCTCATATATTCAGTGTGTGTTTGCTTTCCATACAGACAGAGCGAGATGTGAGTGTTCGCCAGCGGGCTGTGGATCTGCTCTATGCCATGTGCGACCGCAGCAACGCCAAGCAGATTGTGGCAGAGATGCTAAGCTACCTGGAGAACGCAGATTACTCCATCAGAGAGGAGATGGTGGGTCGTCAGTACAGTCCCATTTAGTTTCCTCTGTGTGCGCCCCTCGAGACCAAACCAGTTGCTTTTCTCCGTCAGGTGCTCAAGGTGGCCATCCTGGCAGAAAAATATGCCGTGGACTACACCTGGTATGTGGATACCATTCTCAACCTCATCCGCATCGCTGGTGACTATGTCAGTGAAGAGGTGTGGTACCGTGTCATCCAGATTGTCATAAACCAAGATGATGTCCAAGGTTATGCAGCCAAGACTGTCTTTGAGGTGGGCATTGTTCAGCATGTTCAGTCAAGCCTATTTCACCAGTCATCCCCACATTCTTTTTTGGGTGCAAATTTAAAAGAAGAAATGTTTCATTTCATTCCCAGCAAAACAGTGCAGCAAACATTTTGAGTTGTTTTCAGGCATTTTTTAAATGGGTAGGTGTTGGCTAAATAGGGTGACTTTTAATCCTTTAATCCGTTAAAACACAAAAGAATGAGTGAGTTATTTTAGACTATTACAGGAAGCCATCAAAGTAAAGTTGTGATGCATTTTTGTTCTTAATACAGAGCTGTTGAGAAAAAACATAAAGTAAATCTGAGTCTGTTTTGGCAGATAATAGTTCTGGGTGGGATCGAATGGGTGGAGACATCCCTAGCAGTAGTACTGAGCCCTCACAGCCTAAGGTTTTAAAAGGGGGAAAAATAACTAAAGAGTGATGACTAAAATCAAGTTTTACCAATCAAAACAGAACCTTTGGCCAGATAACATTTCACCCCTAAGAAATCCTTAAGTAGCCTACATGTTGAAAGCCAGTTAGGGATTGTTATTTTTGTGCAGACCTATGTGAAGTCCACATGATAATGTTGGCTGGCTGGTTCCCATCTATTCTATTTCAAATCCTACTTGCAATATATAGCAGTGTATTTTCCTGACACAATGATTCTATGTGAATACTTGCAGGCACTGCAGGCTCCCGCCTGCCATGAGAACCTGGTGAAGGTGGGGGGTTACATCCTGGGAGAGTTTGGCAACCTAATTGCTGGTGACTCGCGCTCAAGGTAAACATCGTCCACACTGTTTTGAAAATCAAATCATTTTTGCCTGAATTCAGTTGTTTCAGCTCGCTAGCTCCAAGCAGTGTATAATATGGTTTTATTTTTTCCAGGTTATGAGATATCTTGAATATAATTTTAGTTTTTGTTGTTCACAGCATTGAAAATGACATTTGGAAATTCAACAGCGATGCCCCTTCCAGAAAAGTGTCAGACCTCACTGTCAAAGTTTTCCTCCCCCAGACTATTTCTTCTGTAAAAAGAAAGTTTAAATGAAGTCAGCACTATCTGCATGGCTAGATACAACCCCACCAAATGCTGCTGACACCAATTTGCTGTCTTAAAACTAAACATGGGGTTATGTTTATCCAGCCCAGTCTCATTTACTCCATTGATTTGTGTACAGGTCATGTTAATGTTGTTATTTTCGTGTGTTGAGTATGAATTTTGAAGTTATCTATTTCAATGTCAAGCCTAGTTCGTAATCACAGAACGATTATGGTAGCGAGAAGTATTGAAAATCCGAAAATCTGTATAGGGGAGATTGGTCGGGGTGGTGTATGGGTCAAACAACACAGGACTCTAACCCCGGGGACCGGGAATCGCGTTAAGCGCGTTGCAGTACTTTTCCACGTTATTCTTTTCCAAACCACAACAGTCCTGTTGTTGTTGGCGTGTCCTGCGTGTGACACGTGTACACGTTCTTTTTTTTCCCTAACCAAAACCGTCCTGTTGTTTTTCCCAGTGTGTGGCGTTTTAGTTCCCCGTTGTTGCCTCCCCCAGAGACCACAGTTTGTGTCCCGCCGCGAGTTGTTGTCACCATCCTACGTGTGGTGTTTCATTTTCCCGTTGTTTCCCCAGTATCATGGCAGTTCGTAAAGTGGTCACATTCAAAATCGTGACCTGTACACAAAATAAACAACAAAATCATGACCTGTACAAGAATCAATAAATCAAAATACCGTGATCGTTTCACAAACTGGCATGAGACCGGGTTGGTTTACCCTAGAAAAAGAGTAGAAGAAACCTAATATGAAAAGGGAAATATTGACTTAATTTTGTGACAAGTCTAGGGCTGACCCAAAATGTTACTGCCTTTGTGTTGTCTTCTCCTTTAGCCCTTTGGTCCAGTTCAACCTTCTCCACTCCAAGTTCCACCTGTGCTCTGTGCCAACTCGGGCACTATTGCTGTCGGCATACATCAAGTTCATCAACTTGTTTCCAGAAGTGAAAGCCACGATCCAAGACGTCCTGCGCTCAGACAGCCAGCTGCGCAACGCTGACGTGGAACTTCAGCAGAGAGCTATTGAGTACCTGAGGCTCAGCTGCATCGCCAGCACTGACATACTGGTTAGTGAATTAGAGAGGAAGTGGACAAGATTGTGATTACAGCTAACAATCTGTCAGTCTCGTACACACTCAAACATTAACAGATCCCTTGTTTGTTCTGTGTCATTCTGCCAGGGCCAGCTATGTAAGCCATCATTCCATGTGGTGATTAAGTCATGACCTTTTCTGTTAGGCTCCCTTTTTGGGAAATAAACATATTTTTTAAGCCTCTCTTCTGCTTCCCAACATATACACAACTCACACAGACCCTTAACCTCCTAAATAAAATGAATCTGTTGTCTAAAATTAATACAAGGATGTTTCTACTTCCCCCCAAAGAATATGGCGAGCAACAACATCACTGTGATAGCATTGAAAGTAAGATCACATATCGTTTCTGAACTTTTGTCCACATTTGTACTAGAATCACTTGGTACGGTATTTGTAATAATAGTTAACATCCACAATGGGCATGAAACTGTTTTATTGTCACTGTATCCCTCAGCATATTATGGTGAAAGTCTTGCTTGAAAAAATAGACAATAAAAATAAATGGGAGAAACAAAAGTAGATGCACTGTATCACATAGCAAAGGCCAAATTTATAATAAGTCAGGCATGATACAGTAAATCACATCCAGTTTAATTGAGCTTAGCAGATGGCAATGATTTAATGAGCAATCACACTATGTAATTACTTCGCTGTAATAAATCGCAGCAGCATGTTGCACTGATTAGCTGGATCTGACAATTTTTGCAATTTTGAGAACCCCACAAATCAACAAGCAGGTCGACCTAGCGATTGGCCAGTTGTGCAGAGGTGAGAAAGGAGCCGGGGTTTGAACTTCTCTCTTAAGATCTCTTCAGTGTCACACAGCTACGTCTGTCACTCTCTGTGTGTGAAATGAATGTTGCAAGTTCCCTCAAGGACAGAATGTCAGAAATTGTGTGCCATCGTCCCCATTTGATTTGCATTTCCCTTTCCTCCGGTATGCTTGTTCTCCCTTTTGAGTGTAACCATTTGAAACAGCCATAGCCTTCAGACGTTTTCAAATGTACTTTATAAATAAACTTGGATTGGATCATGTGACATGTAGTTTTGAGCATAAACCGGCATTAACAGTGTAGTTAAAAAAAAAACATTAACACCTTGCCCATCACTACTTTGGGAACTTTTGCATGAAGAACTACTTCTAGCTTTTTGTTATAAAAACATATGTCATATGGCTAAGAATTTATGTGATTACTTTAGATCTGTGATATAACTGATTGCTACCATTGCTAGTAGCTGTCTGAATTGCCCTAGTCTATATTCACGACGTTCAGGTGCCACCGGAACTTCCGCCGGATGTCCTTCTTTTCGTCCGGATGTCCGTTACCTTCCGCTTTCTTTGTGGTGGCCTTTTAAACTCCGGTGGATTTCTGAGGACTTTGGTTAACTGCTCCTCAGATCTCTGCAGGGTAAATCCAGACAGCTAGCTAGACTATCTGTCCAATCTGAGTTTTCTGTTGCACAAATGTACACGTTCCACCAAAACAAGTTCCTTCCCAAGGCTATTTTGTAGCAACACCGGGACTGTGTCCTTAGCTTAGCATCGCCCAAGATGATGGTGATTGGTTTAAAGAAATGCCAATAAACCAGAACATGTATTTTCTCGCATCCCAGAATGCTGTGTGGACTAGCCAGACACTCAAAGGCCCAAAGCTTTACAGTATTCTCTCACTCTCTCTGTCCCTCCACAGGCCACAGTCTTGGAAGAGATGCCTCCATTCCCAGAGAGAGAGTCGTCAATCCTTGCCAAGCTGAAGAAGAAGAAGGGCCCTGGCAACCTGCCCGACATCGACGATGCCCGCTGGAATGTCAACGGCAGCACCGAGCACAGCGAGAACACAGAAAGCACAAACAAGGTAACTCCAAAGGGGTGCTGTAATAGGTAGCCTACAGCTTCTGTTTTTATTTTTTTACCAAAGATTTTTATCTTACAAATGCCACCATGAAAAACCTTTGTTCCTAACAAATAAAGAAATGTCTCTGGTTTCTAATGTCTTGTTTAAAAAAAAAAAAAAACATTTAAAAAGTTTTCTGCAATGTGTTCGGCTGTAGCTTTTCTCCCTGATCCCTAATACAAGCCTCCACCACACAAACATTATAACATTGTCATATTCATGTATTTTGTCCATTACTGCTTTACCTTTATGTTCTTCTTCTATTTTTAACATTTACTTGATCTTTACCTTTTTACTCTCCTACCCGGTATCATTCTTCTCCTCTTTCTGTTCCATTTCTTTTCTTTCCCCATCAGTCTCCTCCTTCACTGATGGCAGATCTTCTTCCTACCAACAGACCTCGCCCTGCCTCCTCTAGTCCCACCTTGCTCTCTGCTGGGACCATGGTATATTGATAGCTGGAAACAACACATAGTATAGGGAATTACATAACTATTATCTGTTACATAAACCAGCACTGAAGAGGGTTGGGTTTGCTTGCTGAGTCTTTGGTCAAGACTTTTATGGGCAAGAATTGAACACTCTAAATCAGAGATCTTCAACAGGGGGTCCGTGACCCCTAGGAGGTCCTCAGAGTTAGTGCAAGAGGGCCGCCAAATTATGGAAAGTTTATTTTTTCAAAAGTCTAAAAACGTACATACATTTGAATCCAAGATATTAATAGCAAAGATAAATTAATAATTAGTAATTAAAGTAGTGTTACTCGTAGCCTGCACAGGCGAGTTTTGACGATGTGCTGTATAGGTTTGGACCAACTGGGGTGGGGGGGGAGGGGGGCTGTACGGTAACCTTTTTAACACTCCTTACGAAAGGATGAACATGCGTTTTCTGGGAGAAAGTATTAAAAATTATATTGTTATATTGGATATGATTTTGCATATCTTCCAGCCGTAGCTGTATCCCTTCTAGCCACAACCATCTCTCAGTTGATGTCAACATACAATAGCTTTTGTGTGATAATAGTGTTTATTTCCTTACACAAAACATGGATTTACGCTTCAGTTTGACTTCAGTGTCGAGCTTTAAAAAGCAGAGAATTGTGCATTTGTCCTGGCACTGGGGCCTCCGTATTTAATTAGTATTTGTATATATAAAAAATTGCACACTTCTGTATTTTTGGCTGTGGATACGTTATGTTAAACTGGATGTTTGCTACTGTTAATTTTCCCAGGGTTCCAGCCACCCTTTCACAGACCTGCTGAATCTGAACTCCACCCCTTCAGCAGGAGCCAGCCTGTTGATTGATGTCATGTCCGACATCTCCACCCCTGCACCCATTAACGTGTCTGAGGATAACTTTTCCAGGTGGGACCATACTGTGAGCTTGGTTGATGAAACTAGCAGAAAGTGTGATTACAAATAACGTTGAGTAATCCATATTACATTAGATATGAAAGGCCGATTTAGTATTGCACTTTCAGAAAGTTGTTGACACAAGAAACCGGTTTCAAAAAGGAATGGTCAGAGGCCGAGGTATCCTGACTTTTATTTTTTAGTATGGACCGAATTCCAAAAACACTCGATCTTGCATTTCCCATAGTGGAACTGGGTGATGTCTTTTATTAGTCCCTCCCTGCCTGGTAATCACTCCACTCCCCAAGTTTGTTTGGCTTAAATGTACATATCTGTAACAGCCTGGCTGCAACTTCTGAGAGTGACATTTTTTTGCTGTTTTTCACACCTTTTTGTTGTTGTTGTTGTCGTTGAACATCAGCTTCAACATCAAGTTTGCTGAAATAATCTGTTTGTCGGAAACTGTCTGGTTGGACAAAGTGCAAACTTCTGGAGATATTTATATTTAAAACAAAAGGAAGTTGTCAAAGGTCTTGGTTGTAAGTTAGTAATTGTGTGCTTGTAAATTGCAGGTTTGTTTGTAAGAACAACGGTGTTATCTATGAGGACCAGCTGTTGCAGATTGGACTGAAGGCTGAGTACAGGCAGAACCTGGGTGAGCAGCTTTCTATTAGTATTTGTCTCCAATCTGCTTCTGTTAGGCATCTTTTACTTTTAGGAAATCTCATCAGGCCTGTTCTTTTTTTTTTTTTTTTTTAAAGATATTTTAAAGGATACTTGTGACAGCTAGTGTTAAGATAAAGAAAAGTAAGATGCAGAATGTTATTAGTAAACGTTATTTTAAATGTAGTGGATACTGCTAGTCAGATGTGATGACTATAAATGAACTCAAAGAAAGTGGCCGTGCTAACGTCCCACAGGTCGTATTTATGTGTTCTACGGCAACAAGACCTCTACCCAATTCCTCAGCTTCTCCTCATCAGTGACCAGCAGCGACACGCTCAAGACTCATATCCTTTCCACTGCTTGGTAGCTTCTTGTTTTCAAGATCAAGGTTAAGATTTTTTTTTGTCCCTAAGGGGCAATTTGATTTACAGCCAACAGTGCAACACACCATACAAGCAATGCAAGACTCACAAAAACACAGGGAGACAGTCAAAAAAACAAATACAAAACATAATATGACATTATAAAATGAACGTTAACAAGTCAACAAATAAAATGTGAAACAACCTTACTTTATTAAAAGGCCAATGGCAGTTGGGATAAATGAATTGTTAAGTCTATTGGTCCTGCAAGTAGGCAGATGATATCTACAACTGGACGGAGGCAACGTCATTTCATTAAATCGAGGATGGCTCGGTTCAGACGTGACTGATAGGGTGTCTTAAGCACCCAAGCCTGATACAGTGTGGTCAGGTCATTCAGGTTAAGTGGACATTTAATACCAAAAAAGCGATCCAGCGATTTTCAGCAGGGTGGTGCAGCAGGGGGAGTATTGATGAAACATATGATTTGTGTGACATCCTGTTATAATCTTAAACCCCCCAACAAAGTAGAAGTAGACTTTATATTTCACAATTACTGTTTTCCGTCTGATCGTTTCTAGATTTCAACGTTTCCGACGGCACTTAAAGGCAACTTCATTTAACAGGAGAGAGAAAAAGAAAACTGACGAGCGAGACATAGTGAGAGCTTTTTTGTTGCTGGAAACATTCAACTATTACACTAATTTTTAAACTTTCCTGCGATAGAGGCAGTGATGTTTCCTTTTTCTGCCTCAAACTATCGCTCAAAACACAACGACTAGTCTGATCTCCGGTTACACGATTGGCCACCGCAGCGTGACGTGGGGTTGTTTCTCCAAAGGTAGAGTCGGTCTCAACTTGTCGCTGCAGGCCTGCTGCGGGGTTTTTTTTTTTTTGCGCTCTCCCCTGCCACAGCCTCAACGTACTACTTCAAAATAAATGGAAAACTTGCGTTTTTCTCGGACTGTCTGTCAGACAGCACGCCTTTAGCAGCTGGACGCCTTATCTACACCCTGTGGTCTGTAATTGTAACTGTGCAATTTTTTTTTTAAAGAGACTGAACCGTACCAACTGATAAAAGAAAAGGTTAAGATTGATTAAAAAATAAATAAATAAAAGTTAAACACAGTTCATAGCAGTGTTATCCACATTTAAAAATGCAAAGTTTTCTATAAAAGTGCTTTGTCTGGTGGGCTTTACTGCACACAGGACCCACCTGAAATTTAAAGGTCACCTTATTATCAAACACAGCTTGATCATCAAACAGTTCTTTTTACAGGCTCGATTGTCCCGTTCCAGCCCACAGGAAGCACTGCAGTTTACTTAACACACACAGCTAAATCAACAAGTATTATTTCTTCCCAGCTGAGTCTCTCTGCATAACACTCACACTGTCAAATAAACCTTATTCAACTAGGCTTACAATACAACAAAACTGACAGGGAATGCGTGTGAGTACTTTCCAAAGCTGCTTTAGGCTTAGATGTATGCTGCTAGTGTCATTTAGGTATCTGTAGAACCCTTGACCAATGTCTCCACAGCTGAATGTCCACGCTAAGGCAGTAGACCCCACAGTAGATGGTGGAGCTCAGCTCCAGCAGGTCGTCAACATTGAGTGTTTGTCAGATTTCACAGATGCACCGGTACTGGACATCCAGTTCAGGTTGGTGTCTGAATGCATACTGTATTACCTCCACCCAATGTAAGCCTGAAGGGGATTGTTCACTGTCCATAGATAATTTTGCATACTACTGGGCCCATCAGCCTTATATTTGTTTTGTGCCCATTTATGACTGTATGCTGAAGGATGTCCCCTGGTTATGGTGGTTGACAATTGTTACAAAACCTATTTTATTGAATGCTCTGTTTGATACTGGTCATTGACTGCTGACTCCTCACACTTAAACGGCCAGTAGGGGCCGCAAATGATCAATAGTGAATCACATGGCAAAAGGCATTTTTGGCAACCTGCTAGGCAACAAGAAAGTTTAGCTCGTCTCGTCTCTGCAGACCATATTTTGGCCTTTGTTGTGGCTCAAAAGCTGACATCCAAAAACAAGTTTGGTCATATTTTAAACCGGAGCATGTGCCGAATTTGATACCTGATATGTTATGACCATTACAGTTAGGTACAATACAAGATGAATATTGTCCTGTTTTTGTTATCTTTATTGCCATCTTGACTGTAATTAAGCCGGAACGGGGACAGTTGAGTGAGATTTAAACTGGCGGAGATCTGCTCTCTACTAAGTTTTTAATGCATTTATTTACTTATATGTGCTCATTTGCTAATACTGTCTGTGTGAACAGATATGGTGGAACTCTACAGAAGATTGCAGTGAAACTCCCTGTGATGCTGAATAAGTTTTTTCAGCCTACAGAGATGACATCCCAAGACTTCTTCCAACGCTGGAAACAGCTCGGAGTGTAAGTGCACTAGTGTCCCGAGGTTCCTTTCAGCATTTGTCTCCGTCAGAAAAGGCTGATTTTGCTCACCTAGTGGAGCATGTGTGCCAGTCGCAGGTTCGATTCCGACCCGCGACCCCTTGCTGCGTGTAGTTCCCCCTCTCGCTCCCCTTTCAAGTCTAGGCTGTCCTGTCAAATAAAGGAGTAAAATGCAAGAAAAAATATTCTTAAACAAAAGAGGCCGATTTCTTTAACGGTTTATATGCCAATCTATAATCTGAAAACCACTATATATCTTTTTTTTTTTGATTTTTTTTTTTTTAATGGTTTAGTTAGTATTGTCATATGGTAGGTCAACAATGGCTGTTCTTATCATATGGTCAGTGTTGTTGCGATGTGCATAAATATCTTTGGATTCTGGGCTGTTGGTTGAATTAAACAAGCAATTTGGGAAAATGGGTTGTGCTTACTTTCAACACCCCTAGTATTGCATGTAAGTATGCAAGTGTCATGTATATTGCAATTAATATAGTGGATATCAGTATATTAACATGTCCTGTTCCTGTCCTCCTGCGTCCTCAGTCCTCAGCAAGAGGTTCAAACAATCTTCAAAGCCCAACACCCAATGGACACAGATGTGACTAATGCCAAGGTAATTAAAAAATCACTTCTTTAAGGGAAACTGCTAAGCTTTACATCAACCAACTGTTTGTGTGGAAATGTACCACTTATTTTGACGTGCATGCTGTTTAACTACTTGACATTCAGGTCATACAATTTACAGTAGGTTTTGAACTCAGTGGAAAGTTGAAACACGACATCTGGGTGGCAACATGGAATCATGATTTCACGTAAATATACCAATGCGTTTTGAGCTATCCCACTGTGTACTCCCACTGAGCACCTTAGCCGACATGTTGCGGACGGTGCGTACGACTCTGAATGCGTCGCCGTGGTGTCGTGCAGCTCCAGTCTTGGGAACCGTTATGAAATACATGTTTTTTGCTGCTTGGATACTGAAGCTGAACACTACAGAGGGAAAGTTGCCAATTTTTCAAACCTTCTGAAGCAAGTCATACAGAGTTTTACTGGTGGGTACTGTTGTATGTCAGAATATACGACCGTACACAGAGCTGGTTCGAAATCTGCAAACACTCTCTTAAGTTACCAGCTGAGCTTGATTACTGAACAAGACATTTTTAGGTGACCAAAATGTTTCAATTAACTGATTACACCAAAAACAAGTTGAAGTCTATTTTAACATCCACTATGTTAGCATGGTTAGCATTACTAAGCCTCTAACCTGATTGACAGGTCTTAAAGCCTCCCCTGCTTTGTCTATTTTAAAATAATTGGGAACATCATTTTTACAAACTGAACAACATCATGCTGTGTTGAAAAAGACTTGAAAGTAACAATTGAGACCATAAACTCATACACAACACTGGCTTAGATGTGTCTTTCTCCCCAGCTCCATCTTCATCCAATGTGTGACGTCACAGATGCTGCGTCCACTATTTTCACAATCTATGGATGCAGCAGGGAGTTACAGACGGAGACAACACACGTCATAGCGACATGCAAATAAGGGGTCTGGACAGGCATGGGCGTAAACTGCACCTTAACTTAGGCGTCCATTCTATATTTTTTTATGATTTTATTTATTTTTTTAAACCTACATTGTATAATTTTTTGAGTTGATTCTTAGCAAAAAACATTTTTGTTCTTTCACAAATATGTGCTCATTCATCCATCCATCCATCCATCCATCTATCTTCATCCGCTTATCCGGTACCGGGTCGCGGGGGCAACATGCTCATTCATGTGTAATTAATTCCACCAACTAATCAAAGTATTCTCGTACATGTTTAGCACTTTTACACTCAGGGGCACCGTGTCAAATGCCAGGGGGAGATTACTCGCGGCAGATTTGAAAGCCTGTTGAAGATGGAGGATCACACCTATTCTCAAAGACATGTAACGGAGTTGCCAAAGAAGTAAAAAAGAGAATTAAAACAACAACGCGACAGGAAAATCAACAAGACCAATGTTAATATTGGCGTGGCTAGAACAGCTGCGTGTAAATGATGGACATACTGAGAGCTAATTTCGGGTTCGGCCACCGTAGGAGTTAAAACGCGCTCGGAATGGGAAGGGCTAGAAAATAATATTCAGTTGGTTGTCATATGCAATTTCACCACTAGAGTGGAGAAATTCTTACACAGTGTAGCTTTAATATAAAGTTGTTTGTCTGTAAATTCTTTCGTAGATTTTAGGTTTCGGTGTAGCTTTGCTGATTGGGGTGGATCCCAATCCTGCAAACTTTGTTGGAGCTGGAGTCATTCACACTAAGAACACTCAGGTGGGCTGCCTCCTCAGACTGGAGCCCAACACACAAGCACAGGTAAACACACACACACACGCACGCATGCACGCAGCCCTGTATTGAACCATCATCAAATAGCCTGTGTAACTATGTGTGTGTTTTGTCTCCAGATGTACCGTCTGACCCTGCGGACCAGCAGGGAGTCTGTGTCTAAGAGACTGTGTGATCTCCTCTCTGACCAGTTTTAGACTGCACAGCACCAGCATTTCTACACCTTTACTCTCCAAGTCTCACGTTAGATAGGATTTGATGTATTGTACAGTGTAAATTCTTTTTATTTGACTTTCTCCAAATGTTAATGAAGTGAAATGTATTTTCCCCCACATAGCTTTACTAATACAACCTGCCTTGTGTACTCCCACTGAGCACCTTAGCCGACATGTTGCGGACGGTGCGTACGACTCTGAATGCGTCGCCGTGGTGTCGTGCAGCTCCAGTCTTGGGAACCGTTATGAAATACATGTTTTTTGCTGCTTGGATACTGCCTTTATTAATCAAACATTTTGAAGAGTGAGATTGAGGAAAATCTCAATAGGGTTGTACATTTACCAACGGTGAATTCAGTTGTTGTAAGTGTTTCAAAACAATTTTCTTAACTCCTCACCCATTTTGCACTTGTTTGGTGAAAAATGTTATCACTAAAGTAGATCAGATAGATTTAGAGAATTTTTACTTCACTTTCAAAATTCTTTCACGAATTTTAAACGTCTGTCATCTCAGGAGGAAAAGCAAAGCTTTGCCGTATGGAATATTGTTGGTAAATAACAGTCTTTGGATGCCACAATTTTTGTTCTGGGGTGGGACGTTTTAAACTACTTTGTGCATAAAGTTTACACATAGAATTCAGGCACTTCAATAAAATGGCACCAAAAAAAATCAATATAGAACACTAGGTAGCCAATGCTGTTAGTTATGAAATGTATTGTCTGATTTTACTTCCAGAATATTTCCTTAACTCCACACAGTTGTGCCTGTGAACCTTTTGTTATTCTGTCAACAGAGAGCCTTCAAATGACAAGAGTAATATTATATAATTATAATATAAATGTAGCACTGCCACACTACTTTCACCTAAATGCATTTATTCACTTAACACTGCCAAACTGGTCATATCTGTTTCAATAATGTATGGTGAATTTGTTGTTTTATATAATGTACTATCATAATCATTGATGGCATATTCATGCTTAGCATGAAGGTAAAAAAAAAAATCTTCGTACCGTCACCACTATAGCAGTGTACAAATGACAAGCTGCGGCTTTACAGTAAGCCTCCAGGAAGTAAATTGTAGGCAAATAGAAATATAACAAATGGTTATAAAGCCCAACAAACGGCACCTAGTCATTTTTACACTGCTGTTTTGTATGTGTTGACCAAACAAGACAGCATTACGTGCTGGTATGTGGATTGTTTTTTTTTTTTTTACCTCCTGGACTGAGCTAGGCTAGCTAAATGTGTATCTTAATGCTAAGCTAACTAGCTATGATAAGTGTCCTGGCTGTAGCTTCATATTTAACAGACAGATGTGAGAGTGATATTGATCCTGCTATCTAACTCTCAGCAAGAAAAGCCAATAATGGTGTGTACCAAAATGTCAAACGATTCTTTAAGGAGCTTGGGTTTAGAAAAAATGACAATTGGTAAGAAAAATGTGAGAGTACATATTTATATTGTGTTAAAGGATTTGGCCTATTTGGGATTAATGGTACCTTAAACTGGACCTGAGAAGCTTTACTGTGATGTTGCTATGTTTTAATAATGGCTGACATAACCATTTATCCATTTACATTGTGTGTGATTTAAGGTTTCACATCATATTACAAACAATGGAAGTATTGAGATCACCTCATACTTCTGTCAGGCCAAGGAGTGTACAGGAAGACCAACTGTCCCAGAGTCCCACTGTGCCTTGTGTTAAGCATCTTATTGTCAAGAACAGCAATGAGATGAAGGTGTGGGGGCAGGACTTGCAACTGTGTTTTTATAAGTAGCAAGAGGTTACATTTCATATATTTTAACAATAAATAGAACCACGTAAAGCTGTAAATGACCACTTGACAATAAGCACTGATTTTCTTTCTGGCCTGTTTTGGATGAAGTACCATGGAAACGACAAATTCCTATACGTTTTTTAAATGTCACTGGTGTTGCTTGGAGGAACAAACCGGGCAAAGCTATTGGGACTTTTGTTAGCTAGGTTGCTGGATGTGTAGTTAAGCTACTGTTGTCTAACACATTTGCCTTTGTTGGGTTTTTAATAAGGAGATATGTCAGTGTAGGTTTACAGGTAGTTGCCGCTGCTCCAAATTGGCCAAAACCTGGTCCCATTATGGTTTGGTGCACTCTGATGTTACAGAGAACACAAGTGTGTGTGCTCAGCTGGACCACAGCTTAACACCAGGGTCCAAATGAGGCCAACAAAATACAAGCCACAGATGGCTTTGTATCAAGTCCAGTCTTACCTGTCTCACTGTCTCTGTCATGTCATTTATTGTTCATCTCCACTTAAAGCTCCAAATAACTGCTCACTGGACTCTAATGTAAAGTGGACTACAATGTTATAATGCAACACTACATACTGTAGCTATTTGGGCCTGAACCATGACATAGACATAAGACGCTTTCCGACCAGAGGGATTGTTGTATTTTCTAGTACGTAATGTTCCTAGAAGCCTTTTTTTGTCTCTTCTGGACCAATTTGGGGATTTTTAAGTTCCTGTAACTCTTTCAGCTCCTACTTCAGGGCAGGGTCATTTCCCTTATCCGCACAGCGGTGGTTAGATAGCTATGTTATAGTAAAGGGTCCGTTCCTATGGCCATTTGGCCAGAGTGAATGAAAATGGGAAAAAGCTGTTTTAGGGAAGTGTAGTTAGAACTGTTTAGAAGTGGACTGTTCCTAGAACTACGTTCTTGTAACACACCCTGTAACTACTTGGTTGGAAAGAGGATATTGTCTGGGTCCTTGGTACCATATCCAGTACACTCAGCGCTTACTGTCAGTTACTATCCCATTTTAAGTTTACAAATTGTCACAATGCTGTCTTTTGTGCCTTCTAACAAGTGTTTGGTCTCTGTGCCAGACACATTTGAAAAAGAAGATAAAGCTGGATATCTTGTTGCTCTGTAAATGTAGGCCCAATGTCATTTCAACATCCACATCCAAAAATTGTTTTTATGAATAAAAGAATTGGTCTTTGTAAACAAATTACATTTTGTTTGCTTCTGGGGGGGGGAGACATGTTTACTATACAGTATTATTACACTATGTTTAATACAGCTCACCACATCCCACATTGTACTTGAACATTGTGTGTGCAGTTAACTGCTGTATCTCTAATTTAAGCCTTACTGCTGGCTGGTTTTAAAGCTCATAGTTTTGTGGCTAAGGACAGATGTATGTTTTACTTTAGAAGATACAAAGATAGCTGCACCAGTTCTCATTTCTGCTATGCATCACCTGTGTTTTAGAGAAGCTCCAACACAACAGGGAAAGTTGTGACAAATATTTTTAACATGCCTCCATATTAAAGTAATAATAGATAATGTGTGACCAAGAACAAATTGGAAATAAAATGGTGTAAACGCTAAGGTTTTGCATTGTTTGGCCGAATCCTGTAAACAAACATTTTTTTTGGTTCCAGGGTGAAAAAAAATCTGAAACCGCCGCCATTGTGTCTTTATTTGGATGGCAAAGTTGCATACTCGCGTATCGATGATGTCATTGCCACACCCTTTCGACCTTTAGCCTTTGACCTCTTATCCTGCAACTCATAGCAACTCATGCAAGTCTCATAACAACAATGTATTAGCACATTATAATTTAAGCCGGTGTTATTGCACAAAACAGATAATATTGTCCAGTTTAAAACTCACTAAGTGTCTCTAAGACACTTAGAGGGAGGAGTTATACGGTTTGATGGCCACAGGCAGGAATGACTTCCTGTGGGGCTCTGTGGTGCATTGTGGGGGAATAAGTCTTGCACTGAAAGTGCTCCTGTGTTTGAGCAGCAAGCCATGGAATGGGTGGGAGACATTGTCCAAGATGACATGTAGTTTGGACAGCATCCTCCTCTCTGACACCACCCATGAGAGTCCAGCTCCACCCCCACAACGTCACTGGCCTTGCGGACCAGTTTGTTTAGTCTGGTAGTGTCCACTACCCTCAGCCTGGTGTCCCAGCATGCAACTGCAAAAAGGATAGCACTGGCCACCACAGACTCATATAATGACATCCTCATCATTGTCCTGCAGATGTTGAAGGACAGTCTCCTCAGAAAAAAGAGACAGCTTTGGCCCTTCCTGTAGAGGGCTTGAGTGTTCTTGGCCCAGTCCAGTTTATTGTCCAAGTGCACTCCCAGGTATTTGTAGTCCTCCACAATGTCCACACTGACCCCCTGGATGGACTCAGGGCTCACTGGTGCCTTGGCTCTCATAGATCCACCACCAGCTCCTTAGTCTTTGTCATGTTGAGCTGTAGATGGTTCTGCTCACTCCATGTGACAAAGTCCCCCACCACAGCTCTGTACTCAGCCTCGTCACCCTCGCTGATACATCCAACCACAGCAGAGTCATCAGAAAACCTCTGAAGACGGCAGGACTCTGTGTGGTAGTTGAAGTCTGTGGTGTAGATGGTAAAGAGGAAGGGACAGAGGACAGTCCCCTGCGGGGCCCCGGTGTTGCTGACCAAGCTGTCTGACACAGGCGCACACACACTGGTCTGCCTGTCAGGTAGTCAACAATCCAGGACAGAAGGGCGGGGGGATCAACCTGCATCGCTGTCAGCTTCTCACCCTGCAGGGTTTTTGATTATCATTTCAACTTGGTGTCTCATAATTTCAACTTACTATCTCCTAACATTGACTCACCATGAGTATTTTATATAATGCATAACATTTCATCACTTCATTTTTCTGGCAGTAATGGGCCTCCATATTTGAGATTGCAGTGTATATGAATAAAAGCCCCCCACAACAGTTTTACTACAAGAGCTGAATGAAACCTAATAGGACATCACCTGTATCAGGAGACAGTTATTGTCTCAAGACAAAGTCGTTCCTGACCTTTAGAAGCAGTATGTGCAACAAGATGATTCATATTATTATTATTATTATTATTATATTGTACAATGGTTGTGTAAAGTTCATTATTGCTGCAATCATTTCTTACAGATGTGGGTATTTTTCAAACTGTGCCCTAACAATCCTGAGTGACAGTATTATTTAATAAGCAAATGATTAGTCAAATAAACAGTTGCTGCATAATGTGTATTTTATTTGAAGTTCCCAAGCAAATGTATATTAAAACACGCTGATACAGAGTGTGGGAATAACGAGATCCAGAGGCACAATACTTTACAGAGTTTTAAAAAAGCAAAGAGGAAATTTGGCGTCTGCTGTACAAAACATAATTTGTGCTAATATCACTATTTATTCACGATTGAGTAACACAGATAGCTTTCTATAGTGACTATGATTTCTTTCATGTAAGGCAGAGGTGGTGGTGGATTAGGTACTCAGATCTTTTACTTACTATTGACATTAAAAAAAACTACCAAAATACCAATAGTTAAAGCACTCATCAGGCAGAATGGTCAGAACAATATCTATAATATCACTAGATTATAACCAGCGAATGAAGGTGAAGCTAACCTCAGCTAATGGATATACTGCTACACCCATTACACACCCTGCTAAAATGGATTAAAAAGAGGAATAATAAAACATATTTTGGAAATTGAGGTTAATGCCTTAATTAAAAAGAAAATAGGAAAATCCAACCTTTAAAGACACCAATTTTCTTTGTGAATGAATAATGTATTGTAAATAAATAAATGTTCTTCCTTAAAATACAGGGGGCATACGTATACACACCCCTATGTTAAATTCCTATAGAGGTAGGTAGATTTTTATTATTAAAGGCCAGTTATTTCATGGATCAGGATACTATGCATCCTGATAAAGTTCCCTTGGCCTTTGGAATTAAAATAACCCCACATCATCACATACCCTTCTACACCTTATGCCCCCTGTATTTTAAGGAAGAACATTTATTCACAAAGAAAACTCTTAAAAAAGCTGGATTTTTCAAATTTTTTAAATTAGGGCATTAAGATCAATTTCCAAAAGATGTTTTTTTATTCCTCTTTTTAAATCAACCTTAGCATGGGTGTGTAAACCTATTCAAGTCACTGTATAATTATAGTTCATAATTTATTAGAGGATTTAAATTTAGTATTTATAATCTGAATCTGCCAAATAAATATCGCAGAGTAGCAGTGGTAAATATAAAGTAGTATAATATGGAGTATGACTGTACCTTAAAATTTGTACTTAGTACCTGAGTACATGAACTTGGTTACATTCCACCTCTGTTGTTAGACACTCTGAAAATAGCAAAGGCTAACTTCTCCATTTGCCCCAGTTGAGAAAGTGAAACACCCATGGTTCAGTTTGTCCAATGAAGTACAAAAACCTGTTGCAGAGGACTCCGGTTGTGTTTAGCAGGCCTGACCATCCTAAAAAAAACGTCTGTGTGGAACTAGAACTCAGTCTTGATAGCGCACCTCTGCTTTGAGTTCCTGTGTGATGTAGTTGATCAGTGCGGCAGTGACCTGCTGCTGCAGAGTGGCGTTGCCCATCACCAGGGCGATGAGCTGGGCCGCGTCCATCCAGTTCAGGTTCCCTAGGACAGTCTGGATGTGGTCGTAGAGCTTCTGTTGCTCGGTGGGGGGCATCTCCATCAGGATCTGAGGCAGAGGCCGGAACTGGCCGCTGGTCAGCCAGCTGCCCAGCAGACCGCCTACGGCTCCCCCTGGTGGAGATAAAGGGTAATTCAGAAAACTCAATCATCAGGAATATTAGAAGGTCCAATATTCTGCTTATTTTCTATTTCATACTTGTATTGTTGCATTTCTACTCAAGCCCGTTTACATGCTTTATAATATAAAAAAACTTTCTCATAGTGTCTTTCTAACTGCATCCCCCTTTCCTTAAATTGCATCCCAGGCTCCTCCACTTGCTTCCATTCCAGTTTTAGTCAGTCCCACCGAGGAAGCATCCCGCGAGGAGAGAGGAAACAAGGAAATGTATTCACTCTCTGTGTAAAACGCTCCGTTTCAGCGCCACTCTCTCTCTAAGTCCCCCTCTTAAAAGCTCAGTTAGCTCTTATTGGTCAGCGTTTCCGGGTTTTCCATGTATGCGCTCTCTACATCTCTGTGGTGTCATTGCAGCCGGGGAATGACTGCAACAGCACTGTAGCACCACTTTCTACCTATACATAGTGTAGTTGTGACATCACAACCGTATGGAAGTCCCAACAGCTCGTTTAAAAGGCACAGTTAATGAATACTCTGTGAATTGATACTTTAACTGTAATTACATCGCACCTAGACCTGCTTTATAATAAAAAAAGGCCAGGAAATCTCCCTTTTTAAAGTGTGGGACCTTTGAAGATTAAGTCTGGTGATATCTGATATATTTTGAATGCTAATAAAGCCGGTGAATATCCAGTCCATCAGTGAATTGAGTCAAACAAGTAGTCAAAGCCTGAAATAGCTTCTTCCTCTATAGAGCCATAGAGCTCCATTGTTGTCCAAAAACTATTTGAACATATCAGTGAGCGTTGAACGTTACTTTATCACCATGAACGTACGCAGGAAGTTTGACATGCCAAACATCCTCAGCCTCCTCAGAAAATACAGCCGCTGTTGAGCCCTCTTTACCAGCTGTGTGGTGTTAAGTCTCCAAGTGAGGTCATCACTTTTTTCGACGCCCAGGTATTTGAAGCTGCTCCCCGCTCTACTTCGAGCTCCCGGATGTACAGTGGCCGATCTCTTCTTCCTCTTTTCCACTATCATAGCCACTAGCTAAACATAGTGGAGCAAAAACATTGTTGTTCTGGCCCCACGAGGCCAAAAAAAATCTAAAAAGGCAGGTTTAACTTTTGTAGAGGTATGTGGGAGGCATATTCCTTATAAGAGGCGTGGCAGGGGCACCCTGGTAGTGTGCGCCCCCATGTACAGAGGCTCATTTCTGACCGCAGGTACAATTCCGACCAAGTGATCATTCCCACTTTCTTTCCCCCTTGCCTGTCTTCAGTTGTCCTATCTAATTAAGGTCAAACATTCCAAAAAATGATCTTATAAAAAAAAGAAGGCAAGGCTATGGTTGGTATTCTCAGTCTTTAGAACAATCCTTATCAGTTTAAATGGATTGAGAGTTTAGTACTTTTCTCACTCAGAGTTTAGTACTTTTCTTCAAGGTGTGGAACCCTAGAAATCTCCCAGCCGACAGTCAGTGCAAGCAGTTGTAGAGTCAGATATACTGTAGAAAAGTAAGAATCTGTCAATTTGTCCGAGTATTTCACTTACCAACAGCAATACCTGGAGGTCCACCGAGCAGCCCGCCTACGAAGGCAGTTCCTCCTGCCACCATGGCTCCTTTGGTGGAGCTTTTCACAGCCACCTTGATCTGATCGTGAGCTGATAACTCACAGCACAGACGCATGACATCATCCAACCGTGGAGCCATCCCTGAGTTGAGACCCTGGCATCATAGGAAAGAGAACAGTCAACTCTACTGTGGTGTCTTACCTAAAACATCTTTAAGCCATGGTTCAGATCAGAGGAAGACCACATTTGGCCCTTTAGTTTTTTTTTTTCTCAGTTTATTTTATTTATCAGCGACCATGTACAATTGTAAACATAAATGTTACCATTTAATGCATTGTACCGGAGTTAGCCACAGGCTGATTTACATCTGCAGATCCCCGTTGCTGCACAGAATTCATTTTTTTTAATGAGTTTTGACACAATAGTTAAGACGGGGTTAGCATGACAGCATCTACTAAAACACCCGACCTAGTCCAGTCGTGTGTCATTTTTTCATCATGATATCTAAGAAGAGATTTTAGGGCCATCTACAAGACAGGGCCACGCAATTAGTTGGTAACGCACCCACATTAGTTCATACTGTTCTTTAGTGGTGCAAATCTAACACAAAGCCTGTGAGCCTGGGGCTGAGTCGGGCTGCACAATAAATCACAATATTATTGAAATCGCAATATGGACTAGCGCTGTATCTAAATTGCAGAGGGGTGCAATATTTGTTAATGTCAAACCATTCTGAATGAAGTATTGTGGTGCTGCAGAGACGTCCTGGCCTACAAATCCTATCCTACAGACTACAGAAAACATCTTTGCTTGGTGCAAAAATCACACTATAATCTAATATTGTGAATATTGCAATCGCAATATAAGTCAAAATAATCGCAATTAGAGATTTTCCTCATACCGTGCAGCCCTACTTTGGAGTCAAAGAAATGGTGTTTGCCATCACCAGGCAATGCATACATGCTGTATATGATTGTGTTTTTGTCCTGGGAGACCCACATCCCTAAGAACTTGAATAATACAACATTAGAGAGAATAAACAAAAGATGTATCACCATTGCACTGTCTACCTTAGCACCTTTAACTCTTAACATTTCTGTGAGTGATTTTTAGAGTGTTTTTTAATGTATGTGAGATATATGTGCTTTTGGTTGTTTAAGCTACTGGATGGCTAAAATGTCCTCAGTATGTATAAAGTAGGCTACCTACCTACCTATCCATCCATCTACTTACCTACCTACCTACAGTATCTATCTATCTAACTACCTACCTACCTATCTATCCATCTACTTACCTACCTACCTACAGTATCTATCTATCTAACTCCTACCTACCTACCTATCCATCTATCCATCTACCTACCTACAGTATCTATCTATCTATCCAACTACCTATTTACCTATCTATCCATCTACTTACCTACCGTATCTATCTATCTATCTATCTATCTATCTATCTATCTATCTACCTACCTAACCTACCTACCTATCTATCCATCTACCTACCTACCTACCTACCTACCTATCCATCTACCTACCTACCTACCTACCTATCTATCCATCTATCCACCTACCTACCTATCCATCTACCTACCTACCTATCTATCCATCTATACATCTACCTACCTACCTACCTACCTATCCATCGCGGTTCAAGTCCCCATACGAACCGAACAAAGTATGGTGGTGGACTGGTAGCTGGAGAGGTTCCAGTTCACCTCTTGGGCACTGCCAAGGTGCTCTTGAGCAAGGCACCAAACCCCCAACTGCTTGGGGTGCCTTTCCATGGGCAGCCCCCCTCTGACAACTCTCCATTAGTGCATGTATGTGTAATTCAGGCCTGTGTGTAATGTGTGTAATAACAAAGAGTGTAAATTGTAATTTGTATGCATTATTATTTTCTATCTATCTATCTATTACGTAGGCTACAAGACTGGTTTAGCCAACGTAAGTTATTTATTGAATGTCAGGACTTATCTAGTTTCACTTTTACTATGTACAACTTCACCTAAGCAGCACAAAATAACAGCAAATAAAAGTATTTAAATGCATCTCCCTACATTACAAATACACAACTGTAATTGGAAAAAAATGTAATATATTTGAACAATTCTTGAATATTTATTTATTTTAATTACGTAATGCTTATTTTATACACTGCATGTACACCGAATTACGAGGCGGCTATCAATTAATTCTTAACATACCTCGGGTCAAATTGTAGGTGGCAACAGCCAACATTATTTAATGAAAATGAAAATGACCTCGGTTTCTATATGGAGTTTGGCTTGAGAGAACGTTTCGACAGTAGCTAATGAAGACAGGTTAAATCAACAACAATGTGATACCACGTTTAGTTTCTATTTTAATACCGAACAAAACTAGACTTCAAGCACCGAGGGACTCATTTCTTCATCTCTATTTAAGCAAAGATATAAGAGATATAGAAGGCAGCTGCCCGTGCCAACAGTCTACCCTCAAAAAGTACTCAAAAAGTAGTTAAAAAGTACTTAAATTACCTTCAGTCCTGTTTTTGCTTGTCGCGTGAGTTCGGCTTTTCTCAAACTGATATGGATATGACGCGGGTGGAGGGAGGAGCAAGGACCCGGATTGGCTGTCGCCCCACTTCCTGTATCAGAGAGTAAATAACATACAGTCAGGCCAATCAGAATCAGAATCAGAATCAGCTTTATTTGCCAGGTATGAGGACACATACGAGGATTTTTTCTATTTTCAACCAAAGATAATCAATGTATGTTGTAAAGCCACAAACCATATAACTATTTTAGATAAAACATGTCATGTGTCTGATAGAGTACTTCCTATTCTCCTAGATAGATACTTTATTCATCCCGAAAGGAAATGTTAGGCATCCAGTAGCAAGACAACCATGACACAACAAACACTTATACACACATATATCACACACATATATATATATATATATATATATATATATATATATATATATATATAAGAATAAAAAAGTCACTAACAGAAATGCAATGACCATGATAAGGTAAAATACTATGGTAGACTGTGTAATGATGATAGTGAACAGTACAGTAGATCATGATTAAATATTAACTATTACATATAAACATAATAACCTATAAACTGACTGACTGAATTAGAATAAGAACAATATGCAACAGGGAATACGTTTTAAGATGTAAGTGTTATGACCACAGTCCAGATTTTGTAGTAGGATAAGACAGTCAGGTGTACACCAGACGTGTGGGGGGGGCTGAGAGAGACAGGGAAACAGCTGAAAAGTCAATTTCTCCCCCTTTGTGTTGTATTGAAGAGCTGGATGGCCTAACGTTGGATGGCCAAACGTTGTTTCTAAGTTACTTTACTGTTCTTATATCTCATCCATAACGGTTTCACTCTGAGTTATAGCTTGAGAAGACAGATATGAATACACAAATATAATTTCTGTTCTAAAAGCTATGCAGAAGGAAAAGTGGATCTGGGTTGTGCACGTATGACGCAGTGACTGACGCACACCCGCTCTGCCCACGGCCCCGCCTCATTGGGCGGGGCTTGGTGACGTTTCAGGACACAGGGAGTACTCGCCGATAAACAACTTTGAGATCAAAACAATCTCAGAAGAACAGCTAGAGAACGGGGATCCTTTACAACGACCACACCCAAAGACAATCATACTTTATCTGGTCGGGTAAGTAAAAAAATAAATAAATAACTTTGACCAGTGAGCATTATGAGCCTTGGATCGCATTTTTCTTTTGTTCTGTAAGAACAATATTGGTTATGTGATGTCTTTGTAATGTATTCTATGCTGTACGGACACACACCAGTCCAAAACCCTTACCTAATGCGAGCAGCTGTCATTACAAGAAATGAAGCAACACTTACATCTGAGCACGCACTCAGCTGTTTTCTGTGGATATCAGGTTATAAATGCCTTGATGGGGCGATTATGTATTTACAGGGAGGGGTCTGGTGACATTACGGAGCAAACACACTGACAAGCAGACAGGAAGGCATCCACACACTGGAAAACACAGGTTTATCATGGATCTGTTTGTCTTAAACAACAACTCTATTCTAAACAGATCTACTAAATCATGGTGTAATATGGCCATATAATACCTTTTGAGATTTAGCTGAGGAAACAAACGAGGGTCTGTTGTTGCCTGCATCTGATCCGCAAATATAAGGATTAGATAAGTAAATATGGACCCTTAATTACGCCTTCACACACTGTTGGCATGGGATGAAGTCAATAATCTTCTGATCACTTCGTTGACTACTTTCATTTATTGTGGCTGTAGGATATTTTCAGTTTTAGTGCAATATTAAGATATTAAAATATATTTGCCCAAGACTGGCATGGGAACCTGTACCAGCAGGAACAAACACACACACAGTCAGCTGCAGTCTGAAGTCATGGAAGAAATATGAACCACACAGATGTTATGATATTGCTGCTCAGTGTAATTTCAACCTCTTGTACCATCGTGTTCCCTCAGACATTTCTGCTCAGTTGTGACTCTGCGCCATAGCAGCAGCTGGTTTCTGAGTTTGCGCAATGGAATCAGTTGTTGTTGATCATGAGCAGGCATGTGCTATGTGTCCATGGAAGACTTTGGGAAGTGTTTATTGGGACAGCCTCAAGAGGGAGCCACTCGCATTGCTAATGTGCACACAAAAAACAAGCAGGGAGGAGTTGGAGATGTTACGTCAGTGCTCACTTTGACATTTAAAGAATGGATTCATTTGGGGTCATCAACTGACACGAAACATTCCAAACTCCTGTGTCTCTGGAAGGGGTGTAACGATACATCGACCTGGATCAATATACAGTGGCTTGCATAAGTTTAAACACACCAGGCTAAAGTTGATTAAAAAGAGGAATAAAAAAACATCTTTTGGAAATAGATCTTAATGCCTTAATTCAAAGAATTTAGGAAAATCCAACCTTTAAGGACACCAATTTTCTTTGTGAATGTATAATGTATTGTAAATAAATAAATGTTCTTCCTTAAAATACAAAGGGCATAAATATACACACATACACACATATGTTAAATTCCCATAGAGGTAGGTACATTTTTATTTTTAAAGGCCAGTTATTTCATGGATCAGGATACTATGCATCCTGATAAAGTTTCCTTGGCCTTTGGAATTAAAATAGCCCCCCCACATCATCACATACCCTTCACCATACCTAGAGATAGGCATGGTGTTATTTCCATTAGCTTAATAGCTGGTTTGATTTGCATTGAGAGATGATCTTATGGAAAGTTCCCCATGCCTATCTCTATTTTAAAGTGAAAATATTGATCATATTGTCTGTAAGATTAGCCTACTTTAGATTCCCACTTTATATTTTATTTAAGATATAAATCAGGTTTTAGTCTTTTTTGAGTTGCTATCAATGTAGATTTAAATTTTTCACTCTTTGTTTCATTGCAGCCTTTTTCCAAAAATCAAAAAAAGTTTTATTTCTCAGTAATGTACATAGCAATCTTGACAGAAAAAAAACAGAAATTTAGTTTTTTTTGCATATTTATTAAAAAACAAAAACTGAAATATCACATGGTCATATGTATTCAATGGGCCCTATATGTAACTCAGGTGTCTCATCATCCTGAGATGGTTCCCCTTCATTGGAGTCCAATTATACAAATTAGGAAAGCCATGTGACCTACAGCTCTTGTCACAAATGACAATTGAGGTCAAAGGAACTGCCTGAAGAGCTGAGACAGAATTGTGGCAAGGCACAGATCTGGTCAAGGTTACAAAAAAATTTCTGCTGCACTTAAGGTTCCTAAGAGCACAGTGGCCTCCATAATCCTCAAATGGAAGACAACCAGAACCCTTCCTAGAGCTGGCAGTCCGCCAAACTGAGCTATCGGGGGAGAAGAGCCTTGGTGAGAGAGGCAAAGAAGAACCCAATGGTCACTGTGGCTAAGCTCCAGAGATGCAGTCGGGAGATGGGAGAAAGTTGTAGTAAGTCAACCATCACTGCAGCAATCCACCAGTCGGGGCTTTATGGCAGAGTGGCCCCCTCTCCTCAGTGGCAAGACACATGAAAGCCCGCATGGAGTTTGCTAAAAACACCTGAAGGACCCAAGATGGTGATAAATAAAATCCTTCTGGTCTGATGAGACCAAGATAGAACCTTTTTGGCCTTAAAATATGTGTGGAGAAAACCTGGCACTGCTCATCACCTGTCCAATACAGTCTCAACAGGAAGCATGGTGGTGGCAGCATCATGCTGTGGGGGTTTTTTCAGCTGCAGGGACAGGATGGTTGCAATCGAGGGAAAGATGAATGAGGGATATCCTGGACGAAAACCTTTTCCAGAGTGCTCTGGACCTCAGACTGGGCCGAAGGTTTACCTTCCAACAAGACAATGACCCTAAGCACACCGCTAAAATAACGAAGGAGTGGCTTCACAACAACTCTGTGGCTGTTCTTGAATGGCCCAGCCAGAGCCCTGACTTAAACCCAATTGAGCATCTCTGGAGAGACCTGAAAATGACTGTCCATTTTCCAACCTGACAGAACTGGAGAGGATCTGCAAGGAGGAATGGCAGAGGATACCCAAATCCAGATGTGAGAAACTTGTTGCATCTTTCCCAAAACGACTCATGGCTGTATTAGATCAAAAGGGTCTGAATACTTATGACCATGTGATATTTCAGTTTTTGTTTTTTAATAAATATGCAAAAATTTCTAAATTTCTGTTTTTTTCTGTCAAGATGGGTTGCTGAGTGTACATTACTGAGAAATAAAATGAACTTTTTTGATTTTTGGAAAAAGGCTGCAATGAAACAAAGAGTGAAAAATTTAAAGGGGTCTGAATACTTTCGGTACCCACTGTATCTGTGTTAAATGGGCCTATGATATTGTCTCATATTGATCGCAGGCCCCTCAATTAAATCAAATCGACATTGTATCTTGACAGACTTTAAAGGTCCCATGGCATGACCATTTCACTTTATGAGGTTTTTTAACAATAATATGAGCCAGCCTGCCAATGGTCCCCCAGTGGCTAGAAATGGTGATAGATATAAACTGAGCCCTGGGTATTCTGCTCTGCCTTTGAGAAAATGAAAGCTTAGAAGGGCCGAGCTGGAATCTGGAGAAGAAAATGGCAGAAATGGCACATACTAAGGAAAGGTCATTGTGGGACTGGCTATAGTGGCTGTAATTATGCACCAAGGCTGAATTTTGGGAAAGAGACTATGTGGTATTAGGGGACCACTAAGGTCTATATAAAATATACTTCAGATACAGTATTAGGGGACCACTAAGGTCTATATAAAAGAGACTTCAGATACAGTATTAGGGGACCACTAAGGTCTATATAAAAGAGACTTCAGATACAGTATTAGGGGACCACTAAGGTCTATATAATAGAGACTTCAGATACAGTATTAGGGACCGCTAAGGTCTATATAAAAGAGACTTTAGATACAGTATTAGGGGGCCACTAAGGTCTATATAAAAGAGACTTCAGATACAGTATTAGGGGACCACTAAGGTCTATATAAAAGAGACTTCAGATACAGTATTAGGGGACCACTAAGGTCTATATAAAAGAGACTTCAGATACAGTATTAGGGGGCCACTAAGGTCTATATAAAAGAGACTTTAGATACAGTAATAGGGGGCCACTAAGGTCTATATAAACACATCCAAAGAGCACTATGTCATGGGACCTTTAAGATATCAGCAAATATTGTATCATTGTCCACAGAATCAATATCGTGATTAAACGTGGTCTTTGGTGCATTCTTGTAATTCACCTGCTTGCTGTTGTTAATTTACAGATTGTAGTAGAGGCATAAAGATGATCGGAAAGATTCTTTCTCATCTGCTCGGGAACGCCGGGGAGGACTTTGAGGCAGCAGGGGACACTTACGAGGAGCTGATGGAGTTTGAGGAGGGAGGATGGGTGATTGTTAATATCTCAGGTGAGAAATAAACCCTGCCACAGGTGAATATTATACAATACTGTACATTCACATCTACATATTTTCAAATGTTGGCTCAGTGAGGGTGCAGCTTGGACTGGGATGAAAACAGATCTGTGTTAACTGGGATGTTGTTTGTACAGGGAGCGGGCTGCTATCAGCCCCTAAGGTGGATCCCCTGGAGAACCTGCTGATAGAGCACCCCAGCATGTCTGTCTACCAGATGGGATGCAGGATGAGTGAGGAGGAGGAGGAGGAGGAGTTGGGCTCTGATGCAGATGAAGAGGACACCTCCAGGTTAGTTTCCAACTACACACTCCAGCTCACACACATACGTCTTAAGGCTGATTTATAGTTCTGCTGAGGCTCCACGCAGAGTCGCCGTTGCCTACGTAGGTGGTCTGAAGTTTATACCTGTTTATGCTCCTCTTCAACATCATAGTTATACTCTTGGGGTCTACTAGAATAGGTTTACATGCTTAGATGTTCAAAAAACATCATACTGCCCAGCTCGAAACACCTTCCTGAATTATTCTGTTTACACAAATACACTCGCTGGTGAAAACGTAAAAATATTTTAGCACGTTTCTTTTGTTTAGTCGGCGACGGCCCATTTTTTGGGCTTAAAAACACAAAAAAGTGAAACCACCCTCCAGAGTGGAAATCTTAAAAATGCTCCGCCGTTGTGTTACCGTCTTAAGGGTAAAAATGCACTGTGTGTGTGCCACGTGCGTGTGTGCCGTATGTGTGTGTGTGTGTGCCGCATGTGTATGTGTGTTTGTGTGTGCCATGTGTGCATTGTTTCCTGTCTGGCCAGACAAAATTGTCAGCTTTTGTTGTTCGCTTTACGCTACTATAGGTAGAGTAGTAGTATAAGTATAGTATAAGTTCTAAGTAGAAGGTAGGTTCTATGCAGGCGCGTAGCCGTCTGGAGTACATACTAGATTGAATTTTACACACTTTTGTGTTACCATATGCACATAGACTCCCCCCCCAAAATGTTTGTCTAAACACGGAATAAAAAGCTTCTGTGTTTTCTCTTCAGACCATTTCCGTCTAAGCATAGCCTCAGTCTGCTCTGAATAGTCAGCTGCCCCCCCTCTGAGAAAAAGACAGCACTTTGAGAAAAAGTGCTGTCTCTGGGAAAGAAAGCTCAATTTGGAGTAAAATTTATTTTTGCTTTAAATATCTATTATATACACAATACACTGTATAAAACACAAAAAGATGGGAAAAATCCAAAAAAAGCATAATAATAGGGGCTCTTTGAAAGTATTTTATGTCATTTTTGGTCAATGAATGCATTAAATTTACAAGATATAACACATTAGTGATTTTCAGTCCTAAGCCAAGCTGTCTTCTGACTTATATATATTTAATAGGATGAGAAGTCACTAAGCAGGTTAGGAATGAACTTTCACTCTTAGCTCACAAAACAGGTTTAGAAACGTATCGATATTTTTGTCCCACCCCTATTTGTAACACTGCAAATACAAAGGCTTTCATCACTGGACCATAGGCTCAATCACCTATGTGTTATATCATATTTAAATGAAAATCTTTAAGTTACTCTCACTGTAATCTCAAGATTTATTTCAAAACTAACCTTGTGAGAAATGAGGACCATCCAAAAGTTAACCTTTTAAAAGTGGCTCTAAATCTTCAATAGTTCTTGTTCACTAGGATACATTCACTCAGAGCTGCTGTACAGTAATACTTTCTCCCTCTCATACTGTATTTCACCATATATTCAATCCTACTACAACACATCTCCTGTGTCTGTCCAGGCCTGTGGCAGTACGGCGGCACATATCATGGCGTCTGGCTGCCTGGGGAATCCCTCTGCCCTGCAACCTCCAGCTGCTTGCAGTCCAGAAGGCCAGGGCCCAGGCTGAGCAGCGGAAGCTGAGCCGCGGCGCCCTCCACAGGCACAACCTGGCTAAGATGCGATTCTCCCCTGCAGAGAAACGCTACGGCCACTTCAAGCAGCCCTGCCAGCGCCTCTACAACTACTAAACAGTGTGTTTCAAGTTGCCTCTGCCATAGCTAAGTTGTGCAGCACAGTGCCTTGACTCTGAATTTACTCAGGTGTTTTTTTTTGCAATCTTTTCACCTCATACAGTTATCTCTACTCTGCATATCCTCCAAGGCAAAGCATGTGCGATTCACCTATTTTGGTGCAGTAAAATGATCGGACATCGGACAAATGAGCCACACACAAGTGTTTTGATTTGAATACAGGCAACCTGTACTACTGCACCCCTCACATCTGAAACCTTGAATCTCGATCTCCTCGTGAATCGGTCCCTCAGGTTGGAAAGCATTAGTAACGCACTGTTACTTTCAAATAAAAGCCTTTGTACATTAAGAAAAGAAACAGTTGAGTGGTTTAGATTGATTACAGATTAGTAAGAATAGGGCTTATGGGAGATTGGAGGTGTGTGAAAGTTATTCTTAAAGTATTTGTAGTGTGTAACATTGATCCAAATCTCAAAACTTCAAACCTGTAGAAACATTTGCTTGAAATGAGTTCACTATGATGCAGTTGTATTTTTTTTTTTTGACTGATTATGTGTGATTTGTTCAGTATGTTTAATATCACGTGCCTGTGTAATAAAAGCTAATTTCATATCACGGTGACCTGTACAGTAGTCACGTCGTTTGAGAACATCTGTGAATTTCCTGAGATAAATGCTGTTTTTGTTTGAGTCTCTTTAAGAAATAATTACGCAACCACTGTTAATGTTTTGTATAGGGTCAACCATTTTGTACAAAATGTACATCTTTTCAGCAGGTTCTCACTTTTTCATGTAAGACACAAATTGTTATTTTTTTAAGTGTAAATTCAGCTCAATATGTTTTTCTATTTGTGTGTATTTATAAAATGTACAAAAAAAAATAAAGTCTTGTTTTCTTAAGGTGCTGGCTGTATGTGTTTAATGAGGCAGTACAGACAGTAATTTAACTGGTGATGATGACAGGCAACCTCTCTCATTTTCGAAGCTCACGTATCTTTCCCATGAACCTCTTCACTTTCTCCGGGTCGACGGCATTGGCCCAGTGGCCACCCTGCTTGAAATGAGATCCGATAATCATCCCGTTTGCATCAAGGTAGCGTTCAATGTTGTCATAGGTCACTCCAGAACCAATCAGCACTGGGATTGTCACAGACTGGGAAACCTCTGCAAAAGAAAACAGTGGTAACTACGGCTTTTACAAAAAAACACACTGTTTATGGTTGCTCAGTTCTCGCATTGTCAGACCTTCCTCTAGGTAGCGCTGCTGAGGAGGGTCTGGGATGCGAGAAAAATGTGTTCTTGTTTATTGGCATTTCTTTAAAATAATCACAATTGTCTTGGCCGGACGCTGTAAAATAGCTTCAATAGTTTTTTGTTTTTAGTCTTGAAACAAAAAAACTCAGATTGGACAGATAGTCCAGCTAGCTGTCTGGATTTACCCTGCAGAGATCTGAGGAGCAGTTAACCATAGACCTCAGAAATCAGCCGCAGTTTAAAATGCCAAAACGAAGAAAGTGTAACGGACAAAAGAAGGACATCCGGCGGGATTTCTTGCGGCAACGGAGCAATCCCGGAAGTGGAACATAGTTGATATAGACTATTGTTACTCAAATCCATGGGACAAATTAAAAAAAAGAATCAAAAATATCTACAACCAGGGCCACACCGAACCTGCAGACGCTGAATCTTCGGCAGAATTTCCGAAATTAAATAAATTAAAATTAAACATCTCCGTCCCAAGAGAAAAAGCAGTCCACAAAAAATAACTGCAGATTCTGTTTGTGTCTGTGAATAACTAATGTTAATTGCAGGAACATTTTATTTTTAGGCATACAAAACCTTTTTTTAAATATTATTTTTTGGGCTTTTCCGCCTTTAATTTTTTATAGGACAGTTAGGTGAGAAGGGGGGAAGATATGCAGGAAATCGTCACAGGTCAGAGTCGAACCCTGGACCTTTGCGTTGGGGAATAGCCCTCTCAGTACATGTGCGCCTGCTGTACCACTGAGCCAACCTGGCTGGTTGTCACCTACAGAGTCTGTTGTATGGGAGAGAGGAAACTAAACCAAGAGAGGCTGTGATACACCCAGTGAACTTTTAACATAGTAGAGGCTAACTTCCACACTGGCATGTGAGCTCCAGGGTCATTTGGTTGGACCAGTGTCTGCGTGTTTGTGTTACTGAGATAGAGAGTGTGTGTGTGAGTTTGAGGGAAAGAGATGGGGGGGGGGTGTTTGTTCTTGTGTGTGTCAGCGTACTTGTGTGTGTGAAACCAAGGCTGTGTGCTTGTTTAGCTCCAAGTATTTACAGTGGTGTATGTTGTGTTGGAGACTGCTTTAAATAGGGGTTGCTATTTGACAGGCAGGGTGCAGATTTCAGACCCACTGGCTCTCAGCAGAGCAGACACAACCCTGGGTGCCTTTAACAGGTGTGAGAAAAAAATAATAAATAAAAATCGATTCACATTTATAAATCGATTCAAGCTCTACCGACTCCAAATCAATGCATAGAATTCCAAAAATCCATTCATTTCTTTTCCCCGCTTCGTAATGGCGTGTGTACTTACTATCACATGGGAAAAGTAACTACATTTACAAACTGTGAATCTTTTTTTAAAATTGAGAATCGATTTTGAATCGAATCTCGAGCCTAAAAATTTATATTGAATCGAACTATTGACTAAGCCACTGATGGAAGAAGTATTCAAATTCTAGTAGACTACCACATTGTAAAAAATACTCTATTACAAGTATAAATTCACTAATTTACTTAAGTAAAAGTGCAGAAGTAGTACCAGCTCATTTGCATCTAACTATTAAAAGTGCAGGTACTCATAACACTGTGAAAGGGGCCAGTTTGTAAATTATCACTGGATCACTGTTACCAAATACATGTAACATATAAGCAACATATAAGCATTATTTTAATGTTATAGCTGGCTGAGTAATAATAGCTGCTATAGCTGTTGTCTATAAATGTAGTGAGGTAGCAAGTACTGTACAATACTTCCTCTGAAAATTACAGTGGGGAAAGTATTCAGATAAGTGGAAGAAGCAATACAACAATTTAAAAATTCTCAATTACTAGTCTACTAAGTCTAAGTCTTGCATTGAAAAGCTGCCTTACGTAAAGTTAAATAAGCATTGTTTGCGAAATGTTGAAAGTATCAAAAGTAAAAGTTGTTTTATGTTTTCAAATCATGTTTTTGTAAAACCATATTTCTTGTATCATGTAATCTTAATCTCCAAAGTAAGTAGAAACTATAGCTAATTGATTTTTAAGAAATTAAACCTTATGTTTGAGTTAGAAAAGCAGAAATTAGGAATTATTTAGACTAAAATTAAAGGAATGGATGTTTAAGGATAATCACAGACTGGAATATGTCAACTTTTACTCTTCAATTTTTTCTCTCCAAATGCTAAAATTTGAATAAGACACCCCAAAATGACCCATCAAAATCACTCCAAGGAGCATTGTTTGGAATCAATCATGTTATTTTGGGTAATTACAACTGGGTAGTTACAAAGAACATTGATATAGGAAAACGGGTCAATTTGACCCAAGGACAACATGAGGGTTAAAAAAAAAAATAATCAAAATATCTCATTTTTAAATAATCAAATATTTGTATCGGTATCGGCCTTAAAAATCCTTTATCGGTCGGGCTCTAGTTTGGGCCACACTCCTAGACTGGGTAAACTCAGCCTGATCTGCTGGTGATTTGATTTCCCCCTGCAGCTCAGGCTGGAAACCTGGACTATCCAATTGCGTACAGAGTCATTTGAAGTATGCCGTTGATCACGCCTCTTGTGTAGTACAAAATACAGAGCAGACTCCCCGGACTAATGTTCTTGGTGATAGCCAAGACTAGACTACCACACTCTAGGACACATAAGAAATCAGGATCAGAAGAAAATATGGTCTGGGTTTCACTACAGGTGAGGGGGACCTCTGCTGGACAGATGGGGCAGTTACTTAAAATGACATTACATAGTATATAAGGCTGTGGTACTTTTCAAATCTTGGGAGTTACTTGCTTTTTTTGGTATTATGCCATTGTTAATTGAATACTTTTAGGTTTTTAACATATTATAGACTACGGGTGGGAATCACCAGACAACCCACCATACGATATTATTACGATACTTATGTGTCAATGCCATATTATTGCAATTTTAAACATATTGCTAAATTCTGTGATGTATTGCAATTTATTACCTTTTTCCAACTTCAAATCATGTCCCCAAAGGAAAGCTTTGTCAACTACCTCACTTGATTTGTCCATCTAGTGGACTAAAAAAGCAATTGATTTTATTACTCTAGCACCGAAATGGGAAATTCTTATCTGAAATTCATATAATAAAAGATTGATGCCTGGCGTCCGTCTCTTGATGCAGTATTGCCACAGAAAATATACTAAGCTGTGTCGATTTTGCCCCCGCCCCTAGTATAGGCTAAATAATTCATTAAAAAAAATCAATGGTGAATCCATCAGATCAATGTTGTGTTGCAGCCCTATATTGCTGTCCAAATGATACCCATTAGCAGCAGCTGGGAGTCGAAAGGCGGAGCAATACGTCCTGTATGTCCTGTATGCAAACGTATTTCAAGATGGCGCATGACTATGGAGAGTCTACCCCAGTTTATGAAAGCGCAAATGGAAAATTTTAAGCCAATAGGAATACTTGAAATTGATGGTGGTGGTCAATATTCATAAAAAAAGGACAAGTTTGTGAACATGCAACACAGATTTTGATAATGAACAACTACAAATGTTACACGATGTAGCTTTAAAGAAAAAGCCTTAAGGAATGACAAATCAGTGTGTTTCCAACCTTTGTCAAAGAGAGTGCCATAGATAGGAAATAAAGAAAACTCTTCACACAGATTCACTTGGTCATCAGTACCATGTGGCTCCTGGTTGTGTGCAGTGTAGTCTTTATCCAAATGTTTCACAAATGTAATTTTCCGCTTTCTTTGTGTTGGCATTCTAACCTCCGGCTAATTTCTGAGGACTATGGTTAACTGCCCCTCAGATCTCTACAGGGTAAATCCAGACAGCTAGCTGGACAATCTGTCCAATCTGAGTTTTCTGTTGCACAACTTAAACAACCTTTGAACATACACATGTTCCACCAAAACAAGTTTCTTCCCAAGGCTATTTTGCAGCGGCACCGTTGCTCCTTCTTAGCTATTTTTGAGAAATGCCAATAATCCAGAGAATTTTTTTTTCCCATCCCAGAATGCTGTGTGGACTAGCCAGACCCTCCTCTTCTGTCAATGCGGGACTATGTGAAGTGTGGAGTTTTCGTGGCAGTACCTCTGAGCTCCCGCGGGTCAGCCTGCACTCCAGTGGCTGCTCCTGTGATGATGAGTCCATCCGAGAGGAAGAACTCAGCGGCACGGGCTGTCTCTTCAATGCTCACGTCTGATGTCAGGGCATGGGAGCTTGGAAAAACACACATACAGATTACATACTCATTATATATTATCTATTATATGTCATATATTTTCATGACAAAGGCAATATCCCCCATATTTGTCACAGACCCATTACCCAGTCCACACCTTAGGATAGTGTTGATAAGCTGCATATCTTAATCTTTATCTTTGCCTCTAACTCAAGGAGCCTGCAGCAAGAATTCCTATGTGCCTGTGTACGCACAAATGGCAAATGAAAATCTTGAATCTTGAATACACAGACATGCACAGGCTGATTAAAGCTGGTTGGGCATAAAACTGAGACTAAAGGGCGTTTTATGCTTCTGTGTCGAATCGACGGCGTACCCCTGCAGACCCCTCTGTGTCTACGCAACCTATGCCATAGTCTGACGTGTACCTCTCAAAAAATGTAACTAGACGTTGCGGTGACGGACGTCTCTCGGCCGTGGCTAGGTAGCGTTTATTTCCCCCCCCTCGACATGCAGACCAGCGCACAAGTATAAACACCAGGCCACTTACATAGGCTACGACGAAAATTCTGCGTGGAGCCTCCGCAGAAGCATTAAACGGCCTTAACTCTGGCCAGTGGGCTGAAACCAGGGTTACAGGATACATTTAAAATACCTAAACCAAGAAGAATAGTCAGTTGTCAAGTCAAGTTTATTTCATCCATAACGATGATCTGATTTATTTTATTTTTCACAACAAAAACATTTAAACACTGTAATATGTTTCACAAAAAAATGTGATGGACAATTGCCGAAAAACCGTCAAGGGGCTTAATAAGTGGCAATCTTCATAGAAACAATTATATTTAACAATTTAAAAACATTTATATATTATGTAAAAAACAAAGAAAAAAAACAATGGAAACAATGGAAATTACAGTGCTCATACCTGCCTTAATACCCATAAAAACTAGATCATAAATACAATACACCACACAGTACAATACTATACATAAATACAGTAAAGTAAAAACTTATAAAAATGTAAGTTTAAAATGCTTGTTGTGCTGTCTGATAGTCTGAGGTATAAAAAAGAGAGCATACCGCTTAGTTTGTGTCACAGGTGGCCTTAGCCTACCACTACGCTCCATGACCCTACCAGTCAGATTACCACAGGAGGCCTTAGCCCACCACTACGCTCCATAACCCTACCAGTCAGATTACCACAGGAGGCCTTAGCCTACCACTACGCTCCATAACCCTACCAGTCAGATTACCACAGGAGGCCTTAGCCTACCACTACGCTCCATAATCCTACCAGTCAGATTACCACAGGAGGCCTTAGCCCACCACTACGCTCCACAACCCTACCAGTCAGATTACCACAGGAGGCCTTAGCCCACCACTACGCTCCACAACCCTACCAGTCAGATTACCACAGGAGGCCTTAGCCTACCACTAACCCCATAACCCTACCAGTCAGATTACCACAGGAGGCCTTAGCCTACCACTACGCTCCTTAACCCTACCAGTCAGATTACCACAGGAGGCCTTAGCCTACCACTACGCTCCACAACCCTACCAGTCAGATTACCACCCTTAGCCTACCACTACCAACCCTACCAGTCAGATTACCACAGGAGGCCTTAGCCTACCACTACGCTCCATAACCCTACCAGTCAGATTACCACAGGAGGTCTTAGCCTACCACTACGCTCCATAACCCTACCAGTCAGATTACCACAGGAGGTCTTAGCCTACCACTACGCTCCATAACCCTACCAGTCAGATTACCACAGGAGGCCTTAGCCTACCACTACGCTCCTTAACCCTACCAGTCAGATTACCACAGGAGGCCTTAGCCTACCACTACGCCAGATTACTACAGGTGGCCTTAGCCACCCTACCAGTCAGATTACCACAGGAGGCCTTAGCCTCCACTACGCCCAAACCCTACCAGTCAGATTACCACAGGAGGCCTTAGCCTACCACTATGCTCCATAACCCTACCAGTCAGATTACCACAGGAGGCCTTAGCCTACCACTATGCTCCATAACCCTACCAGTCAGATTACCACAGAGGCCTTAGCCTACCACTAGCCTCACCCTACTCACGGTGGCCTTAGCCTACCAACCCTACCCTAGTCAGATTACCACAGGAGGCCTTAGCCTACCACTACGCTCCATAACCCTACCAGTCCTACCAGATTCCTACCAGTCAGAGGAGGCCTTAGCCTACCACTACGCTCCATAACCCTACCAGTCAGATTACCACAGGAGGTCTTAGCCTACCACTACGCTCCATAACCCTACCAGTCAGATTACCACAGGAGGCCTTAGCCTACCACTACGCTCCATAACCCTGATGCCAGCCTCCAGATTACCACAGGAGGAGGCCTTAGCCTATCACTACGCCCCATAACCCTACCAGTCAGATTACCACAGGAGGTCTTAGCCTACCCACTACGCTCCATAACCCTACCAGTCAGATTACCACAGGTGGCCTTAGCCTACCACTACGCCCCATAACCCTACCAGTCAGATTACCACAGGTGGCCTTAGCCTACCACTACGCTCCATAATCCTACCAGTCAGATTACCATGAACAGGGTGACCCTCGTTATTTTCTGTGTCATTTTTACCAGATGATCGTCATATACCTGATCCACTGTATTTAACTCTCCCACCATTTTCCCAGCCCTTTTAGTCACTATCAATCCTGGCCTTCTCGGTTACCCCAGCATTCCCCACCCCCAACCCCCACCCCACCACACAGTAACTCCAAACACTACATATGACTGACATAAAAAACATTCTCACCACATCCGTATTCACCTTAAAGGACTGCAACTTCCTCATACAGTATACCCGTGGACTTAATTAATAGCCTGTCATTAACCCTCCTGTTGTCCTCGGGTCAAATTTGACCCCTTTAAAAAATGTCTATATCTGAAATATGGATTTCTTTTTAACCAAACCATCACAAAAAAATTCCATACAACGCTCTGTGCAAATACAATTGATCATTTTCATTCCTGACTAAAATCATCTGTTCATTCTTCTGATCTTAACTATTAGTCAAAATAATTCATATATTTCTGCTTTTTTAACTCAAATATTAGGTACAAATCTATATAAATGAGGGTTATTGACCACAAATTCCAAAAAGTAGTGTAAAACTAGTGGTAGTAAGGTGGTATTAATGAAAACTAAAAAACAATCTGAAAAAGTGACGAAAATGTCCTATTTTTCTCTGTTTTTTAACCTGGGAGGACAACACAAGGGTTAAAAATAATGCCCAAATACTTGTATGTGTTCATATTATCTTCATGTTATTCTTATTTCTCCTGTAATCTATTACTAATTCTTTAGTTTTCTTAACGTTGAGTTGCAGAAAATGCGTATCGCAATAATCAACAAAGGCTTTTATTTTATTATATTATACTGGTACTTTTGGTTTCTATTGTACCTGTTTAGGGTCAAGTTCCAACAACTAACAATTGAAATAATTATATAAATATATAGTCCAACCAATAATTACTTATATAATTACAATTCTGCATATCTAAACTCGCCTTAAGACCCTAGCTAATTTAGTAATTAAATGTGGTTAAACAAAAAAACGTGATAATGTAAAAAATATTGTTAGAGGCCTAGCTTTCAGGTTGTTTTTTTGCATGTAAGTGGCTCATCATGTTGTACTTTTTAATGTAACTGTTGAGAAGGTTTTCTCACCTGTGCTTTTTTTTGATGTCGGTGAAGATGTGCACATGCTCGGCTCCGATCTGCTTGCGATATCTCAGTAAGTCTCCGGCGCAGGCGTTCAGGAGACCCTCATCAGCAACGTGAGAAAAGACAAAACCCTCAGCCCTGATGAAATCCAGACCTGTGACCATACCGGAATATTATGACATTATTACTTTGTCAAACACAGGTACGTTATGGCTAAGTCTGACATACAAGCAGCTGACCTTTGCTCAGAAAGTAAGCAGTCTCTCTAAACACACAGTAACTCATTTAACTGACCATCTTAAATTATAATAAGCAAAGTGTGAAGACAGTAATCAGCTGATGTATTGTTTGATATGAAGATCTGGTTACCCTTTTGCAAAGATACCAGATGATTAAAGACCTCTGATCTGTTTTAAAAGCTTTTGCTGCAGATGATGATAGCCTCATACACCAAGCAACGACAATTTAATGGATATTTAGACTGGAACTGAGAAGATGAATCGATTAGTTGTCAAGTAGTCTCACACTGCCAGACCTTCCTCCACAGTGCTGCGAAGGAAGGTCTGGCTAGTCCACACAGCACTCCGGGACGGGAGAAAAACGTGCTTATTTTTTTGCTTATTTTTTGTTGATTGCCATTTCTTTCTAACCAATCACAATCGTCTTGGGTGGTGCTAAGAGCAGGACGGAGCCACGGTGCCTCTGCAAAATAGCATCATCACATTATTTCAGAGTGTCACATAGTGAAAAATATATAAAATATATACATTGCCCTTCCTCTGTCTGGTCAAACACACCCCTTCACCTGTCCCAGGTGACATCTTCATATAGAGTTAACGCTCCCTGACGTCATCATTGTATCATCATCAACATCATTATTATCATTATTATTATCTGTATTTATATTATTATCTGTATTTATCCATTACGAGTACTTACTTTTTACAATATTATTTATGGTCACAGGTAAATTTAATTAATATTATGGTTACCTACTTTTGCTATATTATTTTAATTACATATTCAGTTTAATTTTAACGTCACTTACTTACACTGCAATATTGTTTTCTGTACTATGGCAACTGCACTTTGAAATACCTTTTATTTGACGCCACTTTACATTCGGTCTATACCTTCTGCTCATTGTCTGTTTGTTTGTGTGTTTTACTTTTTATTTTTTTTGCTTTTTACTGTAGAAAACTGCTGCTGCTGTAATAATTTCCCCACTGTGGGATGAATAAAAAAAAGTATTATCTAATCTAATCTAATCAAAATCACGTCAACATGATCAACAGTGATTATGATCAGCATCATTTGATATGTACGGTAGGTGTCAGCAAGATTATAAATTACACAAATGTGATGAATATTCAAGCTTGTCCATAGAATTTCAAAAATAAGCCAAAATAAATAATCCATTTAGTTTTGATAGTACATTTTGCAAAACAAGTTAAAAAAATTCAACAAAAAGGAAGAAAAAGGTTTAACCACAGTCCTTTAAGGAGCTTAGTAAAGAAAAAAGGACCAAGGTCAGACCTGTCTCATCAAGTCATGTCTTGTAGAAGGCAGACACACCTCTTCACCTGTCCCAGGTGATGTCTATGTATAGAGTTAACACCCCCTGATTTCATCATTGTATCATCATCATCATCAATATCACGTCAACATGATCAACAGTAATTATAATCTGCCTCATGTGTAGGCATGATTATGAATTACATGAATGCGATAAAAGTATAAAACACAAATCAGTGTAATGGCTTCCTCACCGGAACAATCCCGGAAGTGGAACATCATTGATATAGACTACTTGTGAAGTATTAAATTAATCGCGAACTATTCTGGTAATTGATTAATCAGTTTCAGTCCTTTTTTTAATGAAAAATGTAAACGTTCTGTGATACCAGATTTTTAAATGTTAATATTTTCTAGTTTCTTCACCCCTCTGTGACAGTAAACTGAATATCCTTGAGTTGTGGAAAAAACGAGACATCAAAGGATCTTGGGCTTGATTGACATTTTTCATATTTTCCTGACATTTTATAAACCAAACAACTAATTGATTAATTGAAAATATAATCAACAGATCAATAGAAAATGAAAATAATTGTTATTTGCCGCCCCAGTAAAGACCAAACCTGAAGCCAGAGCTACTGCCAGAGCCTGCTGGTTAGCAGCAGACAGGATCTGCACTCCAAGCGGCAGGCCTGGACACATGCTTCTCACTGCAGCGCATACTGCAGTCATACAGGCAGACACCTCAGGGCCCACAGAGAACGAGTAAGGGATATCATGCATGTTTTCAATGATCACACCATCCTGAAAGAGGGGATTACAGGCAACGGTTACTGTCTTGCCCCCGGAAGACGTCAAATGTATAAGGAATCCAACACACATAATGTGCAAAAACTTACAATCCCTGCATCACGGTACATGGCTGCCTCCCTGCATGCTTCTTCAGTGATTTGGGACATTTTCATACAGCCCAGGGGGGTGCCTGAAATAGACAAGAAACTTGGTTTCAAACAGCAGTATGAGATATCCAGTGGTGAAATGTATATGGATATCACAATGTGCAGTACATTTTCTGAGGTGCTGTACTTAAGTACACATGTTGAGGATCTTCTACTTAAATTGAGTCTCTTCTTTTCATGCCACTTTCTATTTCTACTCCGCTACATTTCAGAGAGAAATATTGTACTATACATTCAACTACATTCATCTGATCGCTTTAGTTACTTTACAAATTAAGATTTTTTGTTTAGTTTATAAAATATGATGTTTTATTATAAATAAAACTGCAAGACAACATAATGGCTTCAAGTCCAGCTGAAATAATTAGAACATTAAAACACACAACTGTCTGGATTCTTTCCAGTTTTTAAATTGTGAGGATTTTTTTGCATCGAGTACTTTTACTTTTAATATTTTTAGTACATTTTCCTGATGATACTTACATAATTTTACATAAGTAACATTTTCAATGCAGTACTTTTACTTGTAACAGAGTATTTCAACAGTGTGGTATTAGTAGGCTACTTTTACTTACATGATCTGACTACTTCTTTCACAACTAGAGGTATCACATATGAAAGCTCCCAAATTTGCAGTGATGCAAAAAAAGTATAAATCTGAATTAATTGTACTTGTTATTTTATTTCATTCCATTTTACACTTCTACTCCACTACAATGCAGACAGAATAGTATACAGTTTACGCAACTGTGTTAATTTGACTGTTTTGGTTACTTTCCAAATTAAGATTTTCCACACAAAAATACAGGGCAGTGGTAATCGTCTATTTTACAGTAGGTAAAGGAAGTGTATACTTCCTCCACCACTGTAAATGTACATTTCAACACTGAAGGGCACAGGTCAGTGCATTCATACCTGGTAAGGCTTTAACATGAATCATCCCAATAACCACGGATTTTAGGCGCCCAAAAAGGTCCAAAAACTTCATGGTCCCGTCTTGTGGAGCCTCTTGGAAGCAGAGAAGAGAGAGAGAAAACAATCTGTTTTTTGGCTTTTCTAGCATGGGGATCACGTGACTGGCCAAGGGTCAGTTTTGTTCAATCAAACAATATTTTAAATAACAAACCTTCTTCTTATGTCTTTAAAATTCATATCAATAATGCAGAAAACAACTGTTTACATTACTCCACCATCTGGATTTAAAATGGGGACAAACAGTATATATACAGTATACATATACAGTATGTCTATGTATGAGGACCCATGCTGGAAATGGGCGTCCGCTGGAAGCACCCGCGTGCGTGCTAACATGTTGTTTTTTTGCTAAATAACAGATGCGCCCAGTGTGACAGCGAGAGAGAACCATAAGTGGAGTTCGCTGAACGAAAAGGCTCAATTACCTTACAATAATTTGGTCGTGTTAAGTTTTATTTTAGGCTTAAACCGAAAGGACTACGGCTTTGTTTACATCTGACAGACTAGCCACGCGGTGCCTGGGCACTTCCTCTTTGGAAGCCCCGCCCCTGCAGCTGTCACCACAGCAGTCACGCCTCCCGTTTTGCCGGTTAACTTATAACTTCTTTGTTTTTTTATTTAGCTCAATATATCTCTTCTATATCAGAAGCATGTACTCCACACACGATAAATATGTGAAACTGTGGTGAATTGAGTTGAAATTAGAGCATAAAGAGGCGGTGAAGCTGGGGGTTTAGCGCCAAGTTAAATCCACTCCTCTCTGACGTTGATGCTTCAAGTCATCTGTTCTTCTGTGCAAGGCGCCAGCTCAGAGGAACTAGCCCGGCCTGGAGACACACACACTCGCACAGATAGCACCCCGAGTCCGAACAACAGGCGGTGAAGTTACACACCCCTCGTATTTCTTTTTAGACGTGGATAAGAGTGAACTTCAAGGACAGAATCTTGAGGTGAGTGGATAAAACCTAACGTTACTATTGCATCGAGTTGGTGACGCTTTGTTGTGTAGCTAAGCTAACTAAACCGCAATAAGTTAGATAATGAGTTAAAGCTTTGTATGGATATTCATACTTAAATGCCGCCTGTTTTCAGCTGGGTGCCCGGTGCTGTTACTATTAAATGATGAATTAAAAAATAGGCGTCTCAGCTGTGCCTGTCGTTCGGCCATTATGTGGCAAGCCAGCTGTCCAAAGTTAGTGGAGGGAAATAGCTTCTTCTTAAAAACAAAAATACGCGATATTACAACGTTTAGCAGCTACTGTAATGTGTAATGTTAGTCGCCGTTTAATTTCATGAATATACTTGCATTATGTGGTACTTTCTGGCGACTTTTAATTGCGTACTGTTTCCATTTCCCCGCGCCAGACTGAGTTGGGCTTTGTCAGAAGGAGGGAGTTGTGAGTGGGGGTTGGGAGTGTGTATTTTTTGTGTTTTAGCAACACCAAAATAAAACATTAATTAATTTACAGGTTTACTCCCAAACTGACACACATCCCTCAGAGTATAATGCGAGGACAACGGTGAGTTTCATACTTATTTAATTCATGACTCTTTTTAGCGCGTCAATCAAAGTGTGTGACGACAGAAAGAAAAGTTGATGGAGCTTAGCCATTCGGCTAGTTAGCTTGTTGCTATAGGACCTGATTTTGACCACATTTAAAATGTAGGTCCAAACTTGTTAAATGTTTTATGTTGACTCTGGAGCCTTACAGCTACTGTGTTGTTATAGGGAAGAGACAGAACCGAGGTCTGTTGCTCCCAAGGCACCCGAAGAAACTACAGTACGACCGAGAAAGAGGAAGGCAGATGTTGCCATTGTAAGTAGTCTGAAAGGCTTGCAGACTAGCCTATATAACTAGCCTTGACCCCATTTTCAGCTGTGGCTAGGTTGCAAATGTAGGCCTAATTAAATACCTACTATATAAAACTGGTGTCACATAACATACATTTATATTCATCATTGCTGGCAAGTAAATGTATTGTGCTTCATTCATTCAAGTATTACTGATCAATGCAGCTTATATTGTACTGCATAATAGCTTATAGTTGCATTTAATAATGCTCTGTAAATAAAATCCTTTCTTTGATTTTCAGTATTTACAAGATCTGGATGAGGAGGTAGCAGAGATGACAAAGAAGAAGCAGCAGCGTGAATGTGAGGTAAGCTTGGCTATCTTCCACACTTCCAAAACATGTGCTTAACCCCAGTTTTAATACAGTTAATGTATCTGTTGCCCAGTTGCTGCTGGGATATAAGCTTGGTTGCTCATTCTTCAAGTACATATTGGCTGATCTATTCTTAATTCTACCTTAACTAGCACTTACACTTGATCTCTGATTCGCCGTGTCCTTAGTAAGGTCTAGGTACCAAATACAATACTTTTTAAGCACCAACTGAATTGCCGAAAAAAATGCAGACATCAAAGTCACAATATTAGTATCTCACAGTCCTAGTCTGTCTTCCCTTTTTTAGGCTTTAATGTTGGCAGTCAGCTTATTGGAGTGTTGGCCCTACCACAACATGTTTCTATACTGTGACTGTTCCTCATCTCTGCTCTCCCTCTTTCCCGTGAAGCTGGGCTGGCGTCCTGATGCTGGGTACACAAGCCCACAGAGGTGGATTCCCACACCTGATCAGGAAGAGATTGCCCTGATAAACGCAGGTTTCCCCCACTACAACTTTAACAATGTATTTGTAACACCTGTGCGTTGTGCCCCTCTTCCTGCGTTGTGGTGAGTACTCTTGTTTTTTGGTTATCTCATCTCTGCTTAGGCTCCATATTATGCAGCCACCCGTTCTATCAAAGCACATACAGATGGTTGACAAATTAAGCTAATGCCTGGGCATGTTTCTAGGCTTAACTTGTATGTCTTCCTTCACAGTATTCCCTACTCTGTAGTTGTGTCTAAGTTTCTCATTTTACTTTTTTTTTTTTTTTTTTTTTTTAAATCACTAGGGCTAAAATACAGCCCTGTAGGAACTAGATTGAAAAGTGCTTGTTTATCTTTTGGTTGTCTGTTTATAGAAAATCCTATTTAAAATGCAAATGACACAGCATTGCACAACAAGGGGGGAAATCAAGATTTGAATCCTTGATTTTTACCATTGTGTACATCTCTGATTCATCAGCTGGGCCAGTAAGGATGTGGTATGGAACAACATGTTGGAGAAGGACAAGACCTACACCAGGGATGTCCATGTGATGGAGAAACATCCTCATCTGCAGCCCAAAATGAGGGCCATTCTCCTGGACTGGCTCATGGAGGTCTGTAGCATGTCTTGGTTCCACTTAACAAGCACCAAAAATGGTGAAACAAGCTCCGTGATGCACACTGTGTTCCGATGCAGCAACCCGTTAAATGTTACATGTGCCCTCCAACAGTGTGTATTGTTGCATTTTGCTATTAATTAGAAAAAAACTCACCCATTGCTGAACACATCCACGGTACCACCTCCTGACCCAAACTGTTTACAGTTGTTTGTTTTGTATCCAGCTATGCTGGTAAAGTTTGTCACTTTAAAAAGGCACTATGGACATTTTTACTGTTAAACATCCTTCAAATGTACACGTTTCACCTCTAATAGACAACCTGCACTGTATAACACCACAGAAGTTAGATTTTTTTTTTTTTGGCAATACTAATTGGAGTCATCAATGTCAAAGGCTTAGCAGTGTTCCCTAATTGGCAAAAAACTATTTAGCTTATGAAAGAGATTCTACAATTGCACAAGGTTCTTCTAACCTGTGGAGTTATTAAAAGCGTTTAATATTTACATTAAATTGACCCAAAACAGTTACTGTTATTTTTTTTTATATTTAACATGAACACACTACAACACTCAGCACAGTAAAGTGCAACTCTATAGTCAGTGAGTATTGAGTGACATTTCATTCAGATATGTTGAGGTGAGCGATCAAGAGGACCCATTTTTTAAAATGGCCATGCCAGTAATTTTTAAGCCCCTACCCACAAGAAAGCATGACATAGGATTCCTTAGGTCTCTGATACAGACAGGGTGACTCTGGATTTTATGAATGTATCATTCAAATGAATTTATATATAAACCCAGCCCTAATACATATAGTATGTACAGCAACAGTTTGTAAGTAAAGACATGACAACAGAGAATCAATTTGTGACATTTCCAAATGTTGATGGCAAGACATCAAACACCCTTAACACAATTTAAGCAACCTCTTCATACTTATGTTTTACAGTGCTTTTTTTTTTGTTTCCAGTGCATTGATGTTCTGCCTGTGCATGTTTTTAGGTGAGTGAAGTGTACAAACTGCACAGGGAGTCGTACCACCTCGCTCAGGACTACTTTGATCGCTTCATGGCCACACAGAGAAACGTCTTCAAATCAACGCTGCAGCTCATAGGCATCACCTGTCTCTTCATCGCTGCCAAAGTAGAGGTAAGAAGGGTTGGACTGTACAGACATCTGAATTGGAAAATAAAACCCCTGCTTGTTAAGTATCCTGTTATTCTTTCTCATCTTTGTAGTGGGCTTGCTTTAGGAATGCCATCTTTGTTGCATTGGCCCTTCTGCAGCATTTTACAACATGTTGGTTGGTATTATTGGTTGTAATAATGTGTTTTTTTGCATCCCCCAGGAGATGTATCCTCCCAAGGTCCACCAGTTTGCCTACGTTACAGACGAAGCCTGCACTGAAGATGAGATTCTCAGTATGGAAATCATTATTATGAAGGTAAAGATCACGGAGCACTTTAATCATTGATCCATGACACGTCAGTGTGAACTGGTCTACACTTTTCCAAATCTTGCATACCCAATCTCACCCCACTGATGGGAATTTGGTAAATCTCAGTATGTAAATCATAAGAATCTTGCGATGATGAGTTACCTAAATCCCTAATGGTAGATGATGTGTTCTCTCTACCTTTTCATGTAGTTTTAGAAATGCATGTCTGTCCATAAGTATTTGTTTTGTTGTCACATACCTGGATCTGTGGACAACCGTGAGTTTAGATTTGTTGAGATCAGTTGTAGAACTGTTGGGTCCTTGTAAAGTGTCTTGAGATAACTCTTGTTATGAATTGATACTATAAATAAAATTGAATTGAAATTGAATTGAGATTTAAATTGCCAGTAATCGTATTGCTGTTGGTGATGGGTTTACATCAACACTGTCTGCTCTTAATTATTATTATCATTTTTTTTCTAACACAGGAGCTGAAGTGGAGTCTCAGCCCTCAGACTCCCATCTCCTGGCTCAATGTTTACATGCAAGTGGCCTACCTGAAAGAAACAGACGAGCTGCTCATCCCCAAATACCCTCAGACTACTTTCACACAAATTGCAGAGGTGTGTTGTCGTCGTCCCCCCCCCACACACAATAAAATGCAGTCTCCTGAACACTTTTGAGTGAGTACTTGATTGAGAGAGAGAGGGAGCCTGTATTGGGTCTCAATCTCTCTTCCTTTGGAACTCATTACCGACCTGTCACGATGGTAAACGCATTCCTTAGTTACTTTATGTGATTTCTGGATTACACATTATCACCAGTTGAGCATTTACTTTGGACTACAGTGACCATTTTGTCTGTTTTTAAATGGTCACTGTGTCAGGTTATGCCTACCGTACACTTTTTAAAAGGACTTTGAAACAACTGAAGTCTGACGCCATCTCACATCTAAAGACAATCCTCTCACATCTAATGTTAAAGACTGGAGATCTTGCAGGGTCACAAAATGCAAGAATACAACTAGATTTGTTTTGAAAAATGTAACCTAGCTAGCTACCACTAGTGTTAGCTGGTAACTTAAGGGAAAGTTTGCAGAGTTTCTGTTCTGCCGCACATGCAGGTCAATGGCAGCAGTACCCGGAGGTCTGCGTTTATCCGCTGGTTAAACGTCCGTTGAATGACGGGATTCAGAAGGGTTAAAATTCTGCAATGTTCCCCTTTTTTAGCTTTTGGCTTAGCAACCATAAACGCCAGCTCTAGCGTTTGCTGCCTTTTGTTTGATGCTGGAAGGAGCGCACCCATTGGTTGTTAATGTTCACATGATTTAACTTAACTAACAAGACTTAAAACTTAGGATAATAATAATCATTTGATCATGTCGGAACGTCAAGGCGGATAAAAGAGTTTTATGACCCTCTTACACCATTCGATTGAGACGATGGGAGCACCCGACTGTAGCAAGACGTTTATGATTTCATTCCAATATTAAAAAGTTATTTGGTGTAAATTTAGCATTATGCAACTTATAGTCATAAATTCTTGCCCTGACTTGGCCGAGAGACATGACAGACTACATGTTGGTTCCCAGACCCTATGGCTGAGTAGTCACATCCTTTGCTGACCTACGGAATCACCAGCTCCGCAGTGTAGCTCATATTATAATCATAAATGTTCATCTTTGGGAAAGAAAGGGGATACACAGTATTTATGGAAATACCACAGATGATTCTGTACAAATTCTAAGGTATGCTCTGATGTTTAATGAAAGTTTTGTTTTTTTGTAGTTGTTGGACCTGTGTATGCTCGATGTGCGTAGCCTTGAGTTTTCCAATGGCATCCTCGCTGCTTCAGCCCTGTTTCACTTCTCTTCTCTGGAGCTCGTGGAAAACGTCTCAGGTAGAAAAGCTCCTCCCTAATTGGTGATTTTAATAATTTTTTTTTTTTTTTTTTTTTTTTATAAATTCCTGTTTCCCCGACTAATCCCTTTTGTTGATCTTCTTCCGTGCAGCTCTGAAGAGGGTGGAGGTAGAGGAGTGTGTGAGGTGGATGGTGCCATTTGCCATGGCGCTGCGGGAGGTCGGTGGCTCGTCCATGAAGACATTCACAGGAATCCCTGCAGATGACATGCACAACATCCAGACCCATGCCTCCTACATTACATGGCTGGTAAGTGAAAGTATTGCAATGATGATACAACACTCTCATTTCTCAGTTTTAAAGTGCCCATATTATGAAAAAAAACACTTTTTCTGGGATTTGGGGTGTTATTTTGTGTCTCTGGTGCTTCCACACGCATACACAACTTGGGGGAAAAAAACTATTCATGCCGTTTTGAGTGAGATATGGTTTCTGAATGTCCTCTGCCTTCAGTCTCCGGGTGAGCTGTTTAAAATCTGCACGGCTTTTTACGTCACTACCCGAGATGAGGTGGCGAATCGTAGCACATGCTAGCGCGAGCATGCTAGCTCATTCTTAGTGGCAAAACACTGCTACAACACACACTAGTTGACCATAATCTCCAAAAGAACTACTTCCTGTCCCTGTTGTGCAGGTATCCCACAAGTGTCCCTCGTCTAGAAGAAGTCTCCCAGCTAATCCTGCCTTGTACTGACCAAAGTTGGAGAAAGAGTTATCTAGCTGATGTGATCTTACCTAGCTACTGCGCATGTGTGATTCCCAACAAAGATAGTATAGAAGTGAGATGTCTCACTCTGTAGCTAAAACAGAAACTGTGAAGATGACTATTTAGAATTTTGCAGTGATCAACAAACTTGACAAGTGGTCTTAAAATGCACGGGAGCATTTTAACTTACAACTTGACACATCTGAAATTCTTTCAACTACATTTCAGCTGAGGGTTGTTCAGGGATAATGGCAAGGGTTATCTGAACAAAAGTTCTACATTCCTTTCAACACATTCGTAAAAAATACTTTAAATGTTTTCTACAAAAAAATGTTGAATCATTCAAATATTTTCACTAGTCTAAGTAAAAGACAGAACCTGTTTCTCCCGTCACGTGTGTATGTACGCAGACTTTCCAGGGACGGCATTGTTAATCTGTGGGTTTCTGTCGTATACAGGACAAGGCCAGCTCTTACCAGGATGCAGAATTGAAGCAGCATGGCAACTGTCCGGTACCTTCCGGCGTCCTGACCCCCCCCCAGAGCAGTGAGAAAAGTGAAGAGTTGGTTCGAGTGGATACCGCAGTGCTGAAAATCAGGCCCAGGATTGGTGCTCCATCCGCACAATGCCGCCTCCAAAGTAGTGAAGCAAACACTGAAACTGAAAAGACGGCAATTGCAAATTAGATTATTTTTTTTTACGTCATAGGAAGAAAAACAACTCTATTTTGTTGACTCGGAACAGAGACACCACTGCAGATGGATTTTCAGTGGGGGGTCATTGATGGAAATGGTATTTTCTCTTAAGTCATGGGGATTACTTGGATCCAGATGCTTTTTAAATGTCTCTGTAGTGGGTGCACACACGGACTTTGACTAAATTGGGGAAAACACTGACACACAGCGAGGATAGTTTGGATGGCTCCTATCCCCACAGGAATCTTACCTATTTAAACATTCAGTTTAGATGAAATCGCAAAGGGCTGTACAGGATGGGACGGCTCAAGAGTTTGTTTTTGAATATCATTGCACCCAAATGGTCTCATTAATTACCAACCAAACCTACGGGTCGTGGTTGTTTTATTTTCTATGCAGAGGCCGAATTGAATGGACATTTTTATGGTTTCTCTACTTGATTTAGAGTTTGTGTGGGTGGCTGTGTGTGTGTTTTGTGCTGTTTTTAATATTAGTGGCCTCATTTGCCCAAAAACTATTCCTAGGGTCATATTTGGCTCTCTGTGCTGCTATAAAAGTGGGCTTTGCATGATGGAGGGGGGAGTGTGAGTTTGTGCGTGTGAATATGAGAGAGTGAGATAAATGGCGTGTTGCTCCTGTTTTATGTTTCTACTCAACGCCATTTTGTCAGACAAAGCATGGCTATGTTTTGCGTAGGGACCAGTAGCTTGGCTACCTAAATGGAGTGAACCAGCCAGGCTTTAGAAGCTAAAATATTGATTGTATTTAACTTTTGTTTTTATCTCAACCTGCGGTGTGTTTCCCCCACCACCAAAATGTAAATCTATTTGATGTTTTTAAATAAAATGCTGCTACATATTTTCCATTAAAGACCATTTCTGAGGATGTTTTTTTTTTTTTTAAATTTCAACAAAATGTTATACATTTTCAGTGATGAGCCTTTTTGAAATCGCAATACACAACTATTCTGACCAGTGTTTTCATGAAATCATATTAGTGTTACTATGTAATGCTAGTGTAACTTACTTCTTTACACTTTAAAATCACAGATGCACACAGGCTTTATTCCACTAGATGTCACTGTGATTATGTTTGAATTCCTTCAATTCTCCCAAAGAAAGAGAATCATGCAAATATACAGTCACTCAAGTACCGTAATACATTGACAGATACTGAATATTTAATTTAGAAAAGAATATATTAATACCACTCAGTTTCAACTGACCAAGCAAAACTGTCCTGTCTCCAGTCCAAGTGAGGTCTTTCTGGGTCGGTATGAATAAAGCTGTTCGTTGTAAAATGAAATTTGGGTCCTAAGTGCATTTTTAAATTCTAAGAATTACATAGTCTTGCTTTTATTCTTAAAATTAAAGATGTACAATTGTGTTTTTGTTCTTAGCTCCCAAGTTATTTCAGAGCGCTCCAGAGGTTGGTTAGTAAGGATCAGCTAGACATTCTTTATTTTTGTAATGTATAAGTTGATAAAAGATACAAAGTTTCTCCAATGCAGACAAGAAAAAAAAAAGAACTTGAAGATTCTCTTTCAGGACAGTCATGCAATAGGTGTTGCAAATAGATATTGGAGCAAAGTAAAGTCCTTTCAATGTATACAGTACATGCAGGCTTAATATGTAAAAACTTCTTACAGTAAGTAATGTGGTGGTGTAAAGCCAACCAGTCAAAACATTTTTGTTGTTTAAGGACTCCCTGCTTGTCTCAAGTAAAGTCTTTAGGGAGCCAGGTGCTAGCTGTCATACTAATGTCTTAAGTCTTACAAGGATTCCTGTATTTGGACCTTTTTAAAGTTCTACAGTAGCTATGAGATGCAAAACACGCTGAAACCCCCCCCCACAATAACATACAAATCACATGCTTGAGATAAGCCAGGTAGAAGCAAGTAGTGTCTTACCACAGTGGCAACTCTACTAATGGTAGCAGAGTATGGGCAAATACAGAAGGCAGCATCCATAGGGTTATGTGCTTGATGTCACCACTGACATTGATGGCCCTAACCAGGCCATGTGGAAATCCTTTAAGGTCGATTACAATAAAACATTTGTGCAACACCAGGGTGTGTGGCAATTTTAATTTGTACTTAATATTACATACAAAAAACATCACATTGGGTATAATGTGGTATCGGTTGGGCTCTAATACTTAAGTACAGTACTTGAGTATATGTACTTAGTGAGCTTTTCCTTAACCTATCCCTAAAACTTTGTTGTTTTGTTGCCTAAATCTAACCCAAAGTACTTATGTTTGACAACACAAACCACATGTTTAAAACTGGAGTTCATGGAGTATCATAGTTTAAATTATACACAACTAGCCAGTGTGTTGAAAAGTTATGCCAAGGGGCCGGAAGTGACAAGTTGGGAATGAGAATGGATGAGACGCTAATTAGAGTGAGAACATACACATTGAAAAATATTTTCCCTCCCCGTGTTCAGAAGTCACTTAATTGCAACAGGGAGGTCTAGATTTAACTGCATTCCTGTTACACTACAGCATCATTCTTGTGTGCCATGTGTTTTTTCTCCCTTTTGCTCTGGCCTGCTGTAATTATAAATGTGATGTAATTGAATTCATTTTTTTTAATTTTTGAACTATTGTATTTTAGGACGCTTATTGACAACCAGGGGACAACAGCTGGATATTAGCCCCAGATACTAAAGCTGCTCCTTTTACTGTACAGTTAATCAAAGGGGACTGTCCAGTGGACATTGACAACTTCTGGGCACAGTGAAATTATTTTACACTCACACACAAATGGGTATCTTAGTTTGTGTGTGTAAAATAATTTCAGTGCAAAAAATGTGATAAAACAAAGATAAAATGCTGGTTTTTAAGTACTTCAATTTATTTTTAAATCGGTAGGATCTAAATCAAACAAATATAACTTAAACCAAAAAGTGTCCAAAAACCAAAGTGTCTTCTGTTCCTTGGTTCTTATTATCAGCTGGCCCAGGACCCTCAGATGGTCAACATTCATAACATCATATTATGGATGCATGAATAATATATACAAGTGTGCTTATCTTTTTGCATATTGAGGAACTTATTACCAATACTTTACCAATTCATTGGCATGTTCAACCAAGCAAAGTGTGGCGGAAAACAGTTGACTGGTATTTTATGGAAATAAAATTTCCAATCGTTTTTAATAAAATGTAAGCTACTTAAAATCTGTGACTTGGAGAGACTAATGAGAGAGGATTTTCAATAAAATCCTCCTCCTGAATAATCTGACACACACACACACACACACACACACAGGAGGTGAGGTGTGAAAATTGTCAGTGCTTGTATGTGCACTTTCCCAAGTGTGGGTGCACGTTTTCAGTGTGTATTTGCACTTTGTCAATGTGTGTGTGCACGTATTTCAATGTTTTCCCGGGTTGGGTCACCTGAAATCCCCCCCTCCCACCGATACACCTACATACCTGTTCCCACTTTCCTCGTCAGCCCTGCAGTACAGATACCAGCCCCTTAACCAAAGGATGCAATGCTGCTTTCCGGTCTTGTGTTGTTTCAACTTTACCTGGAGCCCTGCCAGCCTCCGTGTAGCTGTCGTCCTGCCTGTAAGCACTCACTTTGACATAACATCCCTGAACTGTTCCCGTCTGCCTGCTGTGTCTGTTTTTGGGCTCTGCCCCGGCAGCTTGTCTTTAATTTAAATTTTTTATTTAGAGTATCAAATCATAACAAGAGTTATCTTAAGACACTTTACAGATAGAGTAGGTCTAGAACACACTCAAAGACCCAACAAGTAACAGGTAATTCCCCCAAGAGCAAGCATTTAGTGGAACAGTGGCAAGGAAAAACTTGGCCTACCAAAGGTTTTGGGTAGGTGGTGTCTGATGGTGTTGGTTGGGTGTGTGATGAACCATGGTAATTATAGTAATAATAAAGATAATGGAACTATGACTAAAAATTGTAGTTGTACATGGTGTTGCAGGGTGTAGCAGGGCGCTGTAGTACGGTGGCCCTGCAACTTAAGACAACACATGCAAATTGATAAAACACAAGCAAATTAAGAAAACAACTTCAATAATTTGACAACGCATGTGCAGCATTCAGCAAACGCGCTGCGAATACACACAACACAACCAAATACATCAACTAAAAAATTTAGAAACGATGCAAAAAGAAAAGCATTGAAGAGGAAAAGCAGGCAATACCCGAAAACAAATAAGAAAGAGAGAGGATTAAGTTAACACATTTGTAGCTTTATCTTTTGTTCCTGGAGTGCAATTTGTTTTACAGCAACAGAGATAGTTGAGGTTATGTTCTCTGGTCAGGTCGCTTCACCATCACTGGTCTACCCATGATCTAAAAGTTCACTTTTGCTTTGTTTATTGCAGTGTTTTTTGCTCAATTATACTACTCTTAATATTATGTTTTAATATGTAAGATTATAGATAGGGCTGGGCTGTATGGAGAAAACCAAACATCACCGTATCTTTTTAACCAAATATTAATGTTGCAGGGTTGACTATTGGTACATTGACAAAACATTCGCACAATGACATTTGTGATAAATAATCATCAGTATTGTGTGTAAAGGCAAATAATAGAACAGCTAGAACAGTCAGGTAAGTTCAGAAAATGACAACTTTACTGTAATGCAGCCTTTAAAAGCAGGAAAAGACAACACTTAGAATATCCTAAATCTAATATCTAGTCTCATCACAATACCAATATCGATATATTGCCCAGCCCTACTTACAGATTTGTGTTTTTATATATCAGTCTCTCTTCTCTGTGAATTTATATGATCAGTGCTCAGTGTCTTTTTGATCAGCCCTTTTGATCGACTGCCACACAAAAACCAGCTCAACAATCAGTACTAGTCATTAGCCACACAGAATCTGGACCTGCAACCAGTGGGGGGTGGGGGGGGGGAGATCTTTTACTTAAGTTAAAGTACTATCACTGCAGTACGAATCATTCTTAGACACTGGAAAAGCCAAGTTAGGCCAAGTTTTACAGACTGGCTGAAGTTGACGACAGACATCTATCGTGTGTGTGTGTGTGAGTGTGTGAGCGTGTGTGCGTGTGTGTGTGTGTGTGTAACAAAATCTATAATTATAAAAGAAAAAGTTAAAGTACTAATACCATTCTGTAAAACCACTCCACTAAAAGTTCTGCATTGAAAATGTCCACAAGTAAAAATATGTAAGTATTATCAGGAAAATGTGCTCAAAGTGTAAAAGTGCTCAATGCAAAAAAATCACATTTTAGAAAGTGTAAAGGATCCAAACAGTTGTGTTTAATGGTCTAATCATTTCAGCTGGACTTGTAGGTCTTTATATCTTTGGCTAGTTTAATTTATAACACAACATGGTGTTTTAAAAACTACATGGGGTTAAATAGTTATATGTATGTTATTTGCAAAGTAACTGGAGCTGCCAGATGAATGTAGTGGAAACTTACTTAACTTGAGTAAATGTCCTTAGTTACATTCCACCACTGCCAGCACTCTCTCTGAGCTTGTTGTTAACCAGATGTAGATGTGTTTGTCTCCAGGGTTTAGTCTACTCCCTGTGTGTTGACGCAGCCGTCGGTGTTGTTTGCTCCGAGCAGAGCTAGAACCAGGCCAGTCCTCCGTCAGTGCCTCGGCCCGGGCCCGTGTAAACAAGTTGCTACAGTGTATATCAGCAGACGCTTTGATGTCACCAGGCGACTTACTTTCTCTTCTCTTACTCTTAAATATTTGATTGACTTGGACTGAATCACAACATCGGCGTGAGATATTGGCCATTTCGGAGGCTATGACTAAATCTCACTGGGATGAGCAGTAGTGGAATGTAACTAAGTACATTTACTCAAGTATCTGTGCTTAAGTACAAATGTTGAGGTACTTTACTTGAGTCTTTTGTTTACATGCAACTTTCTACTTCTACTCCGCTACATTTCAGACAGAAATATTGTACTTTTTACTTCACTACATTCATCTGACAGCTTTAGTTACTTTACAATTTAAGATTCTTTCACATAAAACACATGTAATTGGAAAATCTTTTATGAATAAATCTACCCGACAATATAACATCGTAGAAGTCCAGCTGATATGATTACACCATGTTTGGATCCTTTACTCTTTCTAAAATGTGAGGAGTTTTCTGCATTGAGTACTTTTACTTTTAATACTTGGAGCACATTTTCCTGATGACACTTACATTGTTTTACTTAAGTAATATTTTCAATGCAAGACCTTTACTTGTAACCGAGTATTTTTACAGCGTGGTATTAGTACTTTTACTTAAGTAAAGGTACTTCTTCTATTGGTTACTGTACCTGTTGCTGTATTTACAAGACATGTTTTTGTACGTTGAGAAAGTGAAAGATTCTGCCTCACAAAAAGTAAATTCTGTTTTTTTCCTTGTTGACCATCAGCGTATTTTTACACTGTTCAATATTCAAACAATTTATAGTCATTGTGTAGCACAACATGATTACTTTATGACAGCCTAAGGGTGCGCTAAAAGTGATAAAATACATCTTTCTTTTTCAAGTTTTCAATAACACCACCTTACTACCACTAGTTTTACACTACTTTTTGGAATTCATGGTCAATAACCCACATTTATATAGAATTATACCTAATTTGTGAGTTGAAAAAGCAGAAAATATGAATTATTTTGACTAATAGGAACATACAGATGAGTTTAGTCAAGAATGAAAGTGATCATTGTATTTGCAAAGAGCGTTGTAAGTAATCCAATCTATTTTTTGTTATTTAGTTAAAAAGAAAACCATATTTAAGATATAGACAATTTTTTAAAGGGGTCAAATTTGACCCGAGGACAACAGGAGGGTTAAGTAAAGGATCTGAATACTTCCTCTACCACTGTGGATAAGTATATTTTACTGTATGAACATCCTGCATCATTTCCAGTTGATCAATTTGAGTTTGTGAAGGGCCAGTGATTGTTCCGGGGCCTCCAGAAGACCCTGAAGTACCCTTAGACCTTGAGAAACGTGTGTTGAAATGCTCAGGGACTCTTGATGCACATGGCGGCCGTTCTGTCATGCTGTTTTTAAATGTGTGTCTGCCTCCCTCTTGTGGCTACTCTAATTAAATGCAGGACTACTTGCTGAACCACGGGAGCCACATGCTCTCTCCTCCGTGAGGCAAGTGCATTTACTCAAGTACAATTATCGAGGTACTTTACTTGAGTTTTTTTCTTTTCATGCCACTTTCTGCTTCTACTACGCTACATTTCAGAGAGAAATATTGTACTTTTTACACCACTACATTCATCAGCTGTAGTTACTGGAATCAGAAGAGGATGAAATGCCAGATAAGTAGCGTATAACGTGCACATTTCACATTAAGAGGCTGCATAGATGTGGAAATGTGTTACTTTAAAAATTCAGATGTTCTGCATCATTTTCCTGAAGATACTTACATATTGTTACTTAAGTAACATTTTCAATGCAGGATTTTTACTTGTAACAGAGTATTGCTGAGCATCTTGTGTAATTGCATTGTTTTGCAGAACTGATGTATTTATTTGCATCGGAATGAGGCTGTTTATGCACAAGATTTGATTTCATGTCGTTTTAAACTTTTATTTAAAGGTCCAATGACATGGTGCTTTTTGGATGCTTTTATATAGACCTTAGTGGTCCCCTAATACTGTATTTTAAGTCTCTTTATATAGACATTAGTGGTCCCTAATACTGTATCTGAAGTCTCTTTTATATAGACCTTAGTGGTCCCCTAATACTGTATCTGAAGTCTCTTTTAAATAGAACTTAGTGGTCCCCTAATACTGTATCTGAAGTCTCTTTTATATAGACCTTAGTGGTCCCCTAATACTGTATCTGAAGTCTCTTTATATAGACCTTAGTGGTCCCCCCTAATACTGTATCTGAAGTCTCTTTATATAGACCTTAGTGGTCCCCTAATACTGTATCTGAAGTCTCTTTTATATAGACCTTAGTGGTCCCCTAATACTGTATCTGAAGTCTCTTTTATATAGACCTTAGTGGTCCCCTAATACTGTATCTGAAGTCTCTTTATATAGACCTTAGTGGTCCCCTAATACTGTATTTAAAGTCTCTTTTATATAGACCTTAGTGGTCCCCTAATACTGTATCTGAAGTCTCTTTTATATAGACCTTAGTGGTCCCCCTAATACTGTATCTGAAGTCTCTTTTAAATAGACCTTAGTGGTCCCCTAATACTGTATCTGAAGTCTCTTTTATATAGACCTTAGTGGTCCCCTTACTGTATCTGAAGTCTCTTTATATAGACCTTAGTGGTCCCCTATCTGTATTTAAAGTCTCTTTTATATAGACCTTAGTGGTCCCCTAATACTGTATCTGAAGTCTCTTTTATATAGACCTTAGTGGTCCCCTAATACTGTATACGAAGTATCTTTTATATAGACCTTAGTGGTCCCTAATTCTGTATCTGAAGTCTCTTTTATATAGACCTTAGTGGTCCCCTAATACTGTATCTGAAGTCTCTTTTATATAGACCTTAGTGGTCCCCTAATACTGTATCTGAAGTCTCTTTTATATAGACCTTAGTGGTCCCCTAATACTGTACCTGAAGTCTCTTTTATATATACCTTACCCCTTACTGTGGTCTCCCTTAGTGGTCCCTAATACTGTATCTGAAGTCTCTTTTATATAGACCTTAGTGGTCCCTAATACTGTATCTGCAGTCTCTTTCCCAAAATTCAGCCTTGGTGTAGAATTCCAGCCACTAGCCAGTCCAACAATGAGCTTTGCAAACATGTGACCACATGACGACGCCATAACGGTCACCAGAAGCACAAGCTAAACAGTGTAGTAGACGAGCGGAAAGTTTCTTTACTTTCAATCCGTTTAAAATAAAAAAATAAACTGTAATAATAATACTATCTTCTTCTTTATGGCTTCTTCTATTGAACAACAAGTCAGTCGAGGTAGGCGCTCACAAAGAGTGGTATTTGGAGAAGTTGGAGAATGCAGGATTGGCTACCAACCCTCTGTTTTCAGTCTGCCCGAACACGGTCTGTACCACTTTATCCCCATACACTGGTGCTGATCTCAAAGAAAAATCTGGATGCTTTACCAGTTCTTTGTACCTGGCATTTGGAAACCCCAAGAAGGATAAATATCAAAATAAAGGCTTGTATGAACTACTTGAAAGTCTAAAAGTATCTTAGCAGAAGATGACTGTAGTAGAAGTCACCTCTTTAGAATATGACTTGTCTTAGTACAGTAAAGTATCAAATGATTTTCTGATGTTAAATCTAAGTAATTTTTAGAAATAAAAGTAAAGAGGAAAGACTCCCCCTATTGTGGCAGCCACAATAATGAAGTATAGCCACATTATATATGAAACATAATATTCAGGGTTTCCACACCTACTGTATCTGAAGTCTCTTTATATAGACCTTAGTGGTCCCCTAATACTGTATCTGAAGTCTCTTTTATATAGACCTTAGTGGTCCCCTAATACTGTATCTGAAGTCTCTTTTATATAGACCTTAGTGGTCCCCTAATACTGTATCTGAAGTCTCTTTTATATAGACCTTAGTGGTCCCCTAATACTGTATCTGAAGTCTCTTTATATAGACCTTAGTGGTCCCCTAATACTGTATTTAAAGTCTTTTATATAGACCTTATGGTCCCCTGTATCTGAAGTCTCTTTTATATAGACCTTAGTGGTCCCCTAATACTGTATCTGAAGTCTCTTTTATATAGACCTTAGTGGTCCCCTAATACTGTATACGAAGTATCTTTTATATAGACCTTAGTGGTCCCTAATTCTGTATCTGAAGTCTCTTTTATATAGACCTTAGTGGTCCCCTAATACTGTATCTGAAGTCTCTTTTATATAGACCTTAGTGGTCCCCTAATACTGTATCTGAAGTCTCTTTTATATAGACCTTAGTGGTCCCCTAATACTGTACCTGAAGTCTCTTTTATATATACCTTAGTGGTCCCCTAATACTGTATCTGAAGTCTCTTTTATATAGACCTTAGTGGTCCCCTAATACTGTATCTGCAGTCTATTTTATATAGACCTTAGTGGTCCCCTAATACTGTATCTGAAGTCTCTTTTATATAGACCTTAGTGGTCCCCTAATACTGTATCTGAAGTCTCTTTTATATAGACCTTAGTGGTCCCCTAATACTGTATCTGCAGTCTATTTTATATAGACCTTAGTGGTCCCCTAATACTGTATCTGAAGTCTCTTTTATATAGGCCTTAGTGGTCCCCTAATACTGTATCTGAAGTCTCTTTTATATAGACCTTAGTGGTTCCCTAATACTGTATCTGAAGTCTCTTTTATATAGACCTTAGTGGTCCCTAATACTGTATCTGAAGTCTCTTTTATATAGACCTTAGTGGTCCCTAATACTGTATCTGCAGTCTCTTTCCCAAAATTCAGCCTTGGTGTAGAATTCCAGCCACTAGAGCCAGTCCAACAATGAGCTTTGCAAACATGTGACCACATGACGACGCCATAACGGACGGCAGAATCACCAGAAGCACAAGCTAAACAGTGTAGTAGACGAGCGGAAAGTTTCTTTACTTTCAATCCGTTTAAAATAAAAAAATAAACTGTAATAATAATACTATCTTCTTCTTTATGGCTTCTTCTATTGAACAACAAGTCGGTCGAGGTAGGCGCTCACAAAGAGTGGTATTTGGAGAAGTTGGAGAATGCAGGATTGGCTACCAACCCTCTGTTTTCAGTCTGCCCGACTTCAGTCCACACGGTCTGTACCACTGCGTGGTAAACGGGGTATCCCCATACACTGGTGCTGATCTCAAAGCTTTTAAAAATCTGGATGCTTTACCAGTTCTTTGTACCTGGCATTTGGAAACACCCAAGAAGGATAAATATCAAAATAAAGGCTTGTATAAACTACTTGAAAGCAATACTTGAGTAAAAGTATCTTAGCAGAAGATGACTGTAGTAGAAGTCACCTCTTTAGAATATGACTTGTCTTAGTACAGTAAAGTATCAAATGATTTTCTGATGTTAAATCTAAGTAATTTTTAGAAATAAAAGTAAAGAGGAAAGACTTATGAATATTATTGTGGCAGCCACAATAATGAAGTATAGCCACATTATATATGAAACATAATATTCAGGGTTTCCACACCTTCTTTAACATCTAATTCAAAGTGTGACATCGAGGAGAAAAACTGAATTTTCATTTCTTGTGAGGAAGAATCTTTCTCAACGTATGAAAACATGTCTTGTAAAAACGGCCACAAGTACAGCAACCAATGGAAGAAGTACTCAGAACCTTTACTTAAGTAAAAGTAGTAATACCACACTGTAAAAATACTGTTACCAGTAAAGGTCTTGCATTGAAAATATTAAGTAAAAGTATGTAAGTATCATCAGGAAAATGCACTCAAAGTATTAAAAGTAAAAGTACTAATTTTAGTTACTACATTTTAGTAAGTGTAAAGGATCCAAACAGTTTAATGGTCTAATCTTTTCAGCTGGACTTGGTGGCCGTTGTATTGTCGGGTAGTTTCTTTCATAATAAAAGATCATATTTGATAATGTGTTTGTGTGCAAACATCTGAATTTTAAAGTAACTAGTAGCTGTGAGATGAATGCAGTGGAGTAAAAAGTACAATATTTCTCTCTGAAATGTAGCGAAGTAGAAATTGGCATGGAAAGTAAAGTACCTCTAACTACAGTACCTGAGTAAATGTACTACTTATCGTGTTTTTTCACTGCATGGAACCTACTCGCCTAGACTCTACTCACCTTTTTTAGTTTTCCATTACAAAAAAAGTCCTTGGTACCTGCTAACAGGTACTTTCTAGTACTACCTCAGTCAAGGTTCCAAGCGAGCTGAGGCGATACCAAAAGGTGATGTGAAAACCTGCCGACTGCTGATTGGTCGGAGAGAATTGTCACTAATCACTGCGTCATCATTGCCATACAGTCATTAATAATCTTGTCAGTAACTGTGTTTTTCCTGGCAAGTCAACATACCTTCTGCATAAAAGGCTATTACATTGTATGTGTACTAAGGTATATGGAGGACCATGTCTTTCATATTTAAAAATAAATACAGAAATAAATAAATGCTCAATAAATAAATAAGCACACAATTAATTGCCCCAAAAAATACAATGAAGAAATAAATGTAGGTAGAAATTAAATTATACAGTGAGACATAAATGTATATATCTCTTTTAATTAGCTTCTTTATTTATTCACCTTTGTAATAATTACCTTATTTATTTATTGTCCGTTATAATCTTCAACTTTATTTATTCCTTACTTATTTTTTAAATGTATTTATTTCTGTGTGTGTTTAATTTTTTTGTCTGTTTTATTCTTCCGTTGCATTTTCTACCCTATTTATTTTCACCCCTGGTATTTATTTCTGCCTGTCACTTTTACATTTCTGCCTGTCACTTTTACATTTCTTCATGCATTTCTGCCTCATTATGCAAATGAGGAGGGGCGGGTCTTAAGGGGTTAACTTCTGCCCATTGGTTGGTTAGCATTTTACTCCCTCGGTCGAATTTACATGCCACCGGCCACAGACACAACACAGATGGCTACCTACGGTGAAGTTGTCAGTGAGCTCAGGCATTTAGCAACTGTTTTTGAAACCCGCGTCCGTCTGTCCTCAGTCTCTTATCTCTCTCGCTCTCCACCTCTCCTCTCCGTCGCTCTGGTAGCAACTGTTGAGGACGGAGCCCGGGGCTTTGCCGTGCACGAACACACACATTTAGTGCCTGACACGTATGCACACGCACTCCGCGACGCGAATTTCTACTGGCGATCCAGGCGCGCAACGCGTGGGGGGTTTCCCTTGCTAGAAGCGGCCCGGGAGTGGGTTGTCTGTCTCCAAATCCACTCCTCTCTCTGGCTTCCTGTCGCACATCAGAAGAGACAGAATGATAACAGCCGCAGTTCGTTCAAAGAAGGTTGCACTACAAAAACCCGATGAAATTTAGCAGGTGGATGTTTAGAATAAATCCAACGGAGACGTCTCAGGATGGAGAAGTCCTAAGTTGTGCGCCGCTTCTAACGGCGAACAGGTTGATTAGTATTTCTCACGGCGGTGTGTGTGTGTGTGTGTGTGTGTGTGTGTAACCTATGTGATGGCACTGCATGAAGGACTATCATCAATATCAATATCAATATCAATATCATTTTTCACCTGATATTTTATGTATCCCATCCCTAACATGCAAAGGGTCTGTCCTGTCATCATGGGTGTTATTTTGTGTGTTTAATAGGTCACAATAAACAACCTGACACAATTTGGAGAGGTTTGCTGTTGTTTATCAAAAGTTACATAGGGGATACCCAAATATCAGGTGAAAAAACGGCCTGATGTTTGAGTACCTCCTATGTAACTCATATGGTAGACAGGGACAGGGAGGATACGCCTATCACTCGATATTAAACCACGCTATAAACATTTGACACGTCGCCTTAATGTAACAGACAAATACACGTATTTATGTAGTTACCTGAGACCCCTGTTACTATGGTAACCCTGCCGAGTCTTCCACGTCGCTGTTTGTTCCGTTTAATTCAAAGTGCAGCAGTTAAACAATTCGAAGGGCAGCAGAAGCTCCGCTCTGTGTGCATGCGCGCTCCCGCGGCCAGGGGATACACGAGTACATTGGCACGACACCGCTGACTGAAACACACGTTCTGTCAGAGCGTCTAAACGAAAAATTATAAAGTCAATACTTATAACGTTAGCATTGTTTTCAAAAACAGTTGCTAAATGCCTGAGCTCACTGACAACTTCACCGTAGCTAGCCATCTGTGTTGTGTCTGTGGCTGGTGGCATGTAGATTCGACCGAGGGAGTAAAATGCTAACCAACCAATGGGCAGAAGTTAACCCCTTAAGACCAGCCCCTCCTCATTTGCATAATGAGGCAGAAATGCATGTAGAAATTTAAAAGTGACAGGCAGAAATGTAAAAGTGACAGGCAGAAATAAATACCAGGGGTGAAAATAAATAGGGTAGAAAATGCAACGGAAGAATAAAACAGACAAAAAAATTAAACACACACAGAAATAAATACATTTAAAAAATAAGTAAGGAATAAATAAAGTTGAAGATTATAACGGACAATAAATAAATAAGGTAATTATTACAAAGGTGAATAAATAAAGAAGCTAATTAAAAGAGATATATACATTTATGTCTCACTGTATAATTTAATTTCTACCTACATTTATTTCTTCATTGTATTTTTTGGGGCAATTAATTGTGTGCTTATTTATTTATTGAGCATTTATTTATTTCTGTATTTATTTTTAAATATGAAAGACATGGTCCTCCATAAAGGTATACCTCTTTTTGTGTACAAAGTCTTATAATCACCACCATTAAGTGAAACACAGATTCTATAAAACCTGGTTTTGTTTAGCTATTGAATCAATCATGCACTTTCCAGTCGTTTGTGATTCATAGTGTGGTTATTATAAAGAAAATGCAGATTTACAACAGCTGTACATGGAACAGATAATCAGGCTTCACAGCTGTGTCCTGTAGGAAACAATTTGACCTGAAATAAAAAGATATTTGTCAGTGAAAAGTATACCAACAAACTGGTTGGATTACCTTTTATTGCATTTTCATAGATGAATAAATGAATGCGTAATTCTAAAATTTCCTTCGGGATGAATAAAGTATCTATCTATAAAATTAATTGTTTTATCTTGTCCGGCCATTCAAATGACTCATCCCTCGTGAAAGTATACAGATGCATTAATATGAATTTATGAAAGCCAGCATCTAACAGCACAATATTCTATTCTACATCGAGGACATTCAGATGCCGCCGGAACTTCTGCCGGATGTCTCTCTTTCTCGGCCGGATGTCCGTCATCTTCCTTTTTCTCTGTGTTGGCATTCAAATCCCAATTTTGGAACGTAATTTTTTTTTTTTTTTTAAACAATGCTTGTTGCAAATCCTGACAAATGACAGAGAACAAAATCAATTTCATTGTCTACCTTGTTCACTTCATAGTACTCACTTCCGTCTTCAACCACACCTCTGTATCTACCGCTTTCCATATGTAATGGCACTATACCACATCTTATCTGTGAACAATACATCACATCTATTATAATATTTCATAAAACAATAAGTCCCAATTATGGCTTTCACTATATTTTCTACAGATTTCTGTATGCATTTCGGCCTGATTTAATATTTTAACTCCCCCCACATTTGTTATGACGATAAATGTTTCTCACAAACATTTTCTTGTATTTTTTATTGTTCTATATGCATTATGAATCTTGTTTTACTCTGTTAGAAGTATGTATATGAGTGTGTGTGTGTGTGTGTATATATGTACATACAGTATGTGTATAATATGTATGTGTGTGTGTGTGTGCATGTACAGTAGGCCTATGTGTATATATAATATATACAGCATGTGTGTATATATACTGATTACATTGTGTGTGTATATATAATATACACACACACATACTTCTAACAGTGTAAAACAAGATTCATAATGCATACAGAATAAGAAAATACAAGAAAATGTTGGTGAGAACCATTTATCAACATAATATATAATTATATAATACTAATACAGTATGTGTGTGTGTATATATATATATATATATATATATATATATATATATATACGTGTGTGTGTGTGTGTGTGTATGTAAAAAATAAGAGACAATGGAGAGTCATAAAAAGTATTGAACACCTTTTGTAGTCACTTCATTCAGTCACTCAACGGCCACCTACTGCATGCCATTGTTAATGGGATGCCAATGCCACCAAATGTTTAGCTTTTCCAATCATGTTCACCCAAGAACCATTTGTGAATTGCATCTTCTGGAAGCTGCTCTGCCAGCCAGCAGGGTCTAGTATTTGCCTGTCATAAATGTAGTTGTCCTTCGCTTAAACAAACAAATATCTCTTCATTAAATTGTATTTAGGGATTTAAATGTTCTTCAGTGGGTGTCACACTCCCAGACATTCCTTAAATATCTGTATCTTCCCCTACAATTTAGACTGAGGAGGACATATTTGGAGTAAATCTTTGAGCTGTTTAGTACAATAGAGCATGTGTGGATTAGGCCTATTTAATAATGCGAGCACAAAGGCATTCTGTTTTAAGTCTTTATGGGATTTCATAATGTGTATATGCGTGTGTGTGTCACACATGAGAGGCCGTTTCCTGTCGATACTACTCCACACACCCCGGTTCCTTTTCCATTGTAATTCCTTTAATTAAAGTGATTTTATTCACAGGCACACAGCTGGCACCGGCTACTTTCCATTAGCCATCTGAGTGGACGCCTCGTTCAGTGGGAGGACCCGCACTGGGGCTGCTTCCTATGGAGCACACAATACTATTTTCATCTCCCAGCTGAGTTGTTGTGTGTTTTGAATTTATTAATCATTGATTTTAATGTGCTGCCTCTTGACAGTGGCAGCTACCCACGCATTAATTAATTCTCGCTTCCCAGCCTTACAAAATGGCATTTAAAAAACAATGAGAGGTCGGCTGGTGTTTCCTCTGACCTATAAATGGAAGGCGTCAGAAAGCAAAATGTCAAAATTTGCTTTTATTTGTTCTTCCCTTGGCAGATTTTATTGCCTCCTTTTTTATTTTTTTTATTTGATAGCACGAGATAGAAATGAGGTTATTTTGGGTCTATTGAAACGATGTGTAAATACAGTTGTGTCACCTTTTAATATTCCGCTCTGTCTTTTTGGGAGGTTGTGAAATGCAATAATGTCTCTTTTGTCGGGCATGTTTCCCTCAGTGCACCTGCTTTGCATACGGCATCTGCCAGCAGCCCTCTCACAGGAACTGTGGGTCTTAAGTTGAGGATAAAGGTGCTTTGCCATCAACAATAGGTAGTCTGTGTTTATCCTTTGAGGTCTTAAACAACTATGTGTACAAAGATTTGCCTTCCGTGAATTGGTGGAAATAGAAAGAGGGAAGATTAGATCTTAAATTAAGCATATGGTGCCGGCATTTGAATAGAGTTGGGATTTGAATGCATTTATGGAAGTGTATATTCTTTTTTTATTTATTGAGCAGACCTGAATTGTTCATCCATTTAAATGAGTAACTGGTCTGTGTGTTTGAAGAGATAAAAGCTCGCTCCTAATCCTTATTGACACTCCGGGATGCGTAAAGACAGCTATTGCTAAGTCCCTGCAGTGCCCTGCCCCATGGAAAGGGCCTCATCCCTATTCACACTGGGTTGTTTAAAACTAAAGATTTCCTGACAGATTGCTCTCAACAGATTGATTAGCACATGTTGTGAGACAGACAACTACCCAAACTGAGGGTTTGTGTACGTTTTTGCATGTGTGAGCTTGTGTTTGTGGGTGCACGGCGGCGCTGCTGCTGCGTATGTGTGGATGCAACCCCAGAGAAAGAGAGAGTCGTGGAGTGCTTATCGCACGCTTCAAAAAGCATTCCTGCTATAATTAAAAAAGCAAACAGCCACAGTCGTAACCTGATGGCATTTAGTGGGAGCCCCGTGGAGCTTTGGCACCAAACTGCAAACAGTGCTGACAGCTGCAAAAGATAATACACTTGCTCCTCTCGGCTCACCTCTCTATCATACTTGAAACGACTGTTATGTAGGAAGAGAAGAGGTAAATAGATACTGTATGCACACACACATACAAAAAATGCTTATGCTTTTCAAACCTACAGTTCAAGTGTGGCTGATGTGTTTGGATTGCAACACAAAGGCCGCTGTCTACACCTGGATTTGTAAGCTCCTGAACCATTTTTTTGAAACGACTGTTAAACAATCAGCCATATTGCTTTTGGTATCTCTGGTACTTTATTCCGGAGCGTTCACACACACATCCACACCTCCGTATCCTCTACTCTGCCTGTGTGTAAGTTGCTGTTCCCTACGTATGGACGCTCATCCTAGCTACAAAGTACAAAAAAAAATCATTCCCATGCAAATGTGCTGTTTGACATGTTCACATTTAAACCCTTGTGAAGGAAACGATCGGCGCTTTGAAGAGAGACAGTTCCCACTGTTGGTGCACCTATGAAGCCCTAAAGCTGCTTGACCCCCCCCAACTCCCCTCCAGCTGGCCTCCCCGTTCCAGCCTCCCCTTCCTGTGCCTGCCTGGCCTCTAAAGAGAGAGGCGAGAGAGATCCATCGATCAGTGGCGATCGTTGAGCGCCCGCCCCGCCTCCTGCCTCCTGCCTCGCATTGTTTTTATCTCATCTCTCAACCCTGTTGCCATGGCACTGAAGATGGCACTTCAACCCTTGTGCTTAATGATCTCTTGGATGATAGCCTACTTGTCAGGCATTCATGCCCTGTTCTGTTGAAATGCAAGACAGAGAAGAACGAGCTGCTGCTTATACTGGGGAGGAGGAGGGGGGTGGCTTATTTGAACATTTTATTCTAAGCTTAACTGGTAGTGAATATAGCGTTATGGGTTATTTACCAAATGAGCTGTCTTAAACAGCTGTTTTCTCTGTCTGGCCGGCTGAACCGTGTACCCCGAGACGGACATTCAGGAAGACAGAGAAGCCAATTTGCATTCATTTAGTGTCTCCTTTTGTTTTGCAGGCATTACTTTAAAAGCCATCCCTCTTTTCTGGCAGTTCAGTGCTGGGTGAGGGATTACCGCTCATATAAATAGCTGCCATTGATTTGACTAAGAGAACGCTTTGTGTCATTATGAAGGCAGAAAATCCTAATTTGGAAATTGGAACACAAAAAAAGAGCAGTGCGTTTCAATTCACAGCCATAATCCAGCACGTTGCATGAAATCAGGGGCGTTGTGTTACAAATGCTCCATTTTTGTCATCGCTGTGATGGAGACAAAGGTAGAGCCCTGAGCCATCGAGGTGGCACTTCTCAGTAAGGGAATGTGTCATTTTATTATGTTTTCATCTGGCAACCTGCCTCTGTGCTTTGCTGTGTGGAAGGCCTGTGTGAGGGGAGAGCTCAGGGGTTGTGATCCTGGAAGACCGCGGTTGAAGACACTATCAATCATTACGAATCTGGGACGAAAAAAGTCCTGTAATTGACAGCAAATATGTTCAAATGGGAATGCTGTCGTGCCTAATTGCCTATACATTGAGAGAGACGATGTGTGCAACAACGATTTTAAATATGGATTCGGGCATCTCACTCAGTCAAACACATTAGCGACTGCTTATTGATTGAGATTCCTGGAAAATAAGAGATATGCCGGCTCGCCATTGCTGGAGACGGGAGGTGTTGATCACATCTGACCTATTATTCATGTGTGGCTGGCTGCAGTTGTCTTGCTGTGATTTCCCCTTGATTTCCCCTATGTGCATTTCATTTTTTTATTTATTTATTTTTTTAGGCATTCACACTCATCAGCGTGCCGAAATTATCACTTTCTTGATTATCAAAACATGTCCATTACATGCTCTCAGTGGTGGTTCTAGAAGGGTGGCAGTAATATTAAGCCTCAATATTAAACCTGAAGTGATATATTCATGTAGGTTAACTCTGAATGATTACTCTTATGTTTTTTGTTATCAAGAGCAACTTTATTTAGGAGTGAAATTAGTTTAATGATGCATAATACTGTAGGTTATGTTAGAGTCTTTGGCGATTAGACTTAATTCATGAGGGGGTATAGAGACCGTAGATATGTAGGAATATCCCCCCCGATGGCGTCTAGACACTGGTGGAGGTGTTAAAGGAGGAGGCTGGAGATCTGGATGGATGTGATATGAAGCGAGGCTTCTGATGGAAGAACTGGATGGGTGCTGGGAATTACAAGATCTGGAGCTAAAAGGTGCGGAGGCTTGTATCGATTTAGTCCGAATGACAACAGACAAAGCAAGGAGTAGAACGGACTTAAAGTTTGAATGCAGCAACGATTATGACAATGCAGCTGATTAGGTGGAGAGAGAGAAATGCAAAAGAATTTACGCTGTGCTTAATTTGTGTAAGTCTTTTGTAGAACCAATGCTATGTGTGCACACTTGTGTATAACATATTTGGTACCCCTTAAATTGCTTGTGGCCCAAGTCTGGCCCCTCCATTTGAAATGGTCCAGAACCACCACTGCATGCTCTAAGATTAAAGAATAAGTTGAGGAGTAGGATTTAATTTAGAACTTTCCATTTATCCTCAGCTACAGGGTTAAAAATACTGATCCACTGATGGAAGTGACTGAAAACTTCTAGGTGTGAGTTTGGTGTGTCGTCACTTTGAGAGTATGAAGAGAAGTCAAATATAGCCCAGGTCTGACTTTTAAACATGTTAGCTTGTGTTTTGTCTCCTGAACACAGCCAGGCAGCATCGTAAAGCGACTTAATCCTCTCCTCCTGCACAGAACCGAACACAATGAAAAACACACTATTCTTTTATCTGCTTTTATCTCCTTTTGTGCAGAAGAGCTTTAAAGAATCAGCGTCTTTATCTCTCCCCCACTCCCGATAATGCAATAGGGTGAATGCTTCCTGTGTGTCATAAATAAGGTATTGAAAGGTCCAATTGAATTAAACTAAAAGATCTGGGAAGAAAATGGGAAGTACTCTCACTTTTTTCCCTCTCGTTTTTGACGGCGGGAATTGCTGTAAATTGACACTGAAATGGTCCGTCTCGCCTCAGCCGCCCTCCCTCCGCCGGCTCCATACGCCCCCTCAGCGCAGTCGGATAACGTGCATATTAACGGGCTCTGGGCAAAGTGTGTTGAAATGGGACAGAAATGCAGTGCAAATGAGATATCCATTGTCTAGCAGATAGCATTTCCCCTCATCAGAGCAGCTTGCTTGATTTCCTCCCCTACTGATGCCTGATGGGTTTATGACGTGGCCACTTCAAATTAACTGACCTTGGCCTTGCAGTCCACACACACACACACACGTTAACTGTACCCGAGAAAATATCTAAAATCCGTACAATCTAGTTAGTTTCATTGTACAGTTGCATGACAACAAACTAGAAAAGAATGGTTGGTTCACAAAATCTCCATTTCCAAAGAAGAGCCCACAGAATTTGAACCCAATTCTGCAATTCTCCTAAACTCTTTGGTGCATTTTAGCATCTTTCAGTGAATTCCTTTGGTTTAACGGCCTGCTGCATACGGTTTTGGTTCTCTTGCACCGCTCTGACGTTTTCAGACACAGAATTCTTTTTTTTGAAAAATTCTCTGGCTCTACAAACTGCACTGGCTACAGTAAAAGATTAATTTGACACACTGTACTTCAAGGTGACATTTGATGGGAGTGCATCATTGGAGCCAAATAACTGCAGTCTTGATTTAAACTGTAGGCCAACAGATACCATGTTTTATTGTTGCATATATGCAATATTCCTGCTACATCAATCTTTTTTTATTAACATATACTGTATACCTTCATGAACTGCAAAAATGTATGTTGTATGTAACATATGTAATGAACTGCATACAAAAAGAGATTGATAGTGATACAGGATATTACCAATATGTGTATAAATATACAAGACATGTGATGATCATATCATGCAGCTGCTGAATTAGGGTACAGATAACTTTTTTTCGGTTTAAAAAAAAAATGTGTGTGTGTAGTTGGTACTGTGCAAAAGTCTTCGGCAGGTATGAAAAAAATGCTGTAAACTAAGAATGCTTTCAAAAATATAAACCATTGTTTATTTTTACCAAGAGAAAGAAACATCTAAATCACATCAGTATTTGATGTTACTACCCTTTGCCTTCAAACCAGCATCAATTCTTATAGGTACACTTGCAAAAAGTTGGTCAAGGAAACTTAGTGCAGCAGATGAAAAACATATCTAGCTTATCTCCCTTTGAAATCAGAAGATGTCCAGCAATATCAGCTCAGAACTGACAGAAACCAATGGGACCCAGGTACACCATCTACTGTCTGGAGATGTCTGTCGAGAAGTGGTATTCATGGAAGAGTTGCAGCTAAAAAGCCATACCTCCAACATGGAAACAAGGCCAAGCGACTCAACTATGCATACTATAACATAAACTATAACATAGGAACTGGGGTGCAAAAAAATGGCAGCAGGTGCTCTGGACTGATTAGTAAAAATTTGAAATATTTGGCTGTAGCAGAAGGCCGTTTGTTGGGCTGAAGGGCTGGAGAGCACTACAATATTGAGTCTGCAGGCAACAGTGAAGCATGGTGGAGGTTCCTTGCAAGTGTGGGGCTGCATTTCTGCAAATGGAGTTGGAGATGTGGTCAGGATCAATGGTGTCCTCAATGCTGAGAAATGCAGGCAGATACTTATCCATAAGGCATATTATTGGCCCCAAATTCATCAAGAACTACCTTCAGTGCGAAGAAGTCCTGGAAGTGATGGCGTGGCCCCCACAAAGCCCTGATCTCCACCATTGAGTGTGTCTTAGACTACATGAAGAGACCGATGGATTTGAGGAAGCCTACACACACAGAAGATGTGGGGTTAGTTCTCCAAGATGTTTGGAACAACCTACCTGCCAAGTTCCTTCAAAAACTGCAAGTGTACCGAAAATAATTGATGTTACCGTGAATTGAGACATGAAACTGCACAACTACCATTACTTGACAGTGAGTCTTCCCTCCAGAGCGTGCGCAAACACAGTAACAGACAAACGTTAGCTAATTTAGCTTGTTAGGGCGGAGGAGGTGGAAACGCATGCCGATGCCAGGGTAATTGTTAGTAGATTACATTAGCTGGTATTTAAAGGCCATTATCTATAACGTTATATTTGGAAAAGTCACTTGAAATGTGATATTTAAGCGACTTCTTTTTCAATCATTCACTACCAGTGTTTAGTCTAAACATTAGTCAGAATCACTGAAACGTTAAGTTAGGCTAAGACGTCTTTATTTTCACTTTCAGCCCGTACGGTTGGACTGTTTGATAACTTGCAGCAATGCACAACAATGTTCAACTAGCCTGTTACAGCAACTGGTTGTAAAATACAATAATTAAATAAGTCTTACCTTTGACAAAATGGCAGTATCTGAAATGTTTGACTGTGTCCATGTGGCTGAAAATAGTTGGAGCTGAAGGATGAGGTGATTAAATCCAAAGACCTCCCAATGAGTTAAATGTATACATTTTCTGCATCTTTGACTTAACTGATAAATATTACTAAAATCTACTTAAGGATTTACAGGTGATTTTATTCAAACAAAACTGAGTACAAATGTAATTAATAAATAACTAAAACTTGTTGAATTCACATCAATGTGCTTCCAGACTACAAAGTCTTTTTTTAAATCATGTATCTGTTACTAATGTTTGATTACTAAATATTAATTAGCCCCATTCTCAGTTTTTACAGTGTAGACAAAAACCTATCACTTAAATCTAAAATTGACCTTTTTTTTATTTGTATTTTTATTTTTTTGATATCTCAATCTGCTATTCAGTTTAAGAATATATGCACACAGTTGCCCCGTTCTCTGATTAAAAGATGTTAACCATGGAATTGGGCGACCAGCAGGTTACTACTTCAGTAAGTAATAAATACCTTATTAAGAGATGAAAGTTTTAATAATAGTATTAAAGCCCTTATTACTGAAATCCTTTCTAACCTCACTGGGGGATTCAAACAAAAAAATGGGGGTTCTTTAAGTACAAGTATTGCTATTAAGAGATTGTTAAAAGCTAATCAAAATCACATGTAAACTAAATTACTTGATAGATTAAATGAATTATCTAAATATTCTATTAATGAAGAAGAAGAAAAATAGAAATTAAAAGGCTTAACTTACAACTTGAGGAGCTCTGTTTGGATTTAACCAGAGGGGCCTTTATAAGAACAAGGGCCAAATGGCTAGAAGAGGGCGAGAAGAACGCACTGGAGAAAAGAAATGGTCAAAGAAAAACTTCTCTTAATATAAATGGCCCCAAATCTACTGTCCCTTTTTCAATTTCAGATTTTGGCACAGCTTTTTTTTTAATAAAAAATGTGTACCCTTCCAAGTTTAGTCTCAGTAACTGCACCTTGTTTATTGAAGAAGTAAGTAAGTACATCCCGAACATTACTTTGTGAAAGCTTTGTGATTCTAATATAACAGCTGCTGGAATAATGAAAGCTATCCATTCCATGAAAAAAAGGAAAGGCTCCTGGTATAGACGGCTTTCTGTAGAATTCTATGAGCATTTTTGGGAATATACTCAGGTTCCGCTGCTTTGTATGTATAAAGGATGTATGGAGCAGAAAGAGATAACCACCACTATGAAACAGGGTATTATTTCACTTATCCCTAAACAGGGTAAGGACACACGGTTTGTTGACAGCTGGTGTCCAATTTCCCTATTAACTAATGATTTTAAAATAATAGCCTTAGTTTATGCCAATATCCTTAAAACAGACCTTGGTGACATCATCTCTGAAACACAGTCTGGCTTTATGGAAAATCGTCAGATCTTAATCTTTTTCTAGATTTCTACAAGGCCTTTGATACTATTGAGCATAGTTTTCTTTTGAAGACTCTTAAATTATTTGGTTTTGGTGATGCTTTTATTAATGTTATTGAGATGCTTTATAAAGAAATTAATACTTAATCACAATCCAACTAATAAATTTGAGATCAAATGTGGAATTCGACTGGGATGCCCAGTTTCCCCCTTTCTATTTCTGATGGTTACAGAACTGCTGGCGTTATGTGTAATTAATAATATTGATTTTGACAGATGACACCATTCTGTTTTAAAGGACAAAAAAATTAGCTTCCTTATGCTTTAACTTTGGCTGAACCTCTACATCAAAAATGATCAAAACTAAAGGTCATCTTAACTCTTGGTTGAAAGAGGTTTAAGTATGTTTGGTTGAACACAGACACTCTCTCCCATTTTGTTTTACCCTTCTCTCTAATTATTGTTG